>OY986041.1:38015767-38615767 GCA_963920215.1 Nineta flava | reverse complement strand
TAGTGATAGTGATTTTTAACATCTAATGGGTAGGATCAATGGACATTTGAAGAAATTTTTTCGAAATTCCAACATTGGTGCAAAACAATAGCTGCATTTCCTTTGGAGGAAATTCGGTAAAAACAATTTGCCGCTTGGGGAATTGTAACTCGTAACCTTTCTATAAATAACGCTACGATTTCTTGAATAAAATATAAGCTGTGTGAAAATATGAATAGAGGCTTCTAACAAGGTCCTTTATAGGGCTCCAAAATCAAACACAAAACCTCTATACTACATTATAGTCTGTATATAGTGGTAAGAAACTATTATGCATCTATGATGTTAGACTTGTAATTATGTAAACATGGTGATCCGTAACAGACTACGATACATTTTGATCCGGACGAAAGCTCACCTTTTATTATTAATCAAAGAGCGTAAAATATAGAAATTATTATTATTATTCCATATATAGTTATTTGTAAAATGGAATAAGTAAAACAGCTTCCCGTCCAAGTGGTCCGAGCGATCTATTAAAGGCACTATTCTCGGAACTGGGAGGTTACTTGATCCCAACGGCGGTAGTTTGTCGATTGAATTAATTTAAAAAAAATTTATAATAATGTGGCGGTTAATTGACTAAACTGTCTACGTATGGACAAAAACGAAATTCATCGGCAATGATTGTGATGGTTTCCTTTCACAAACTCCAGTGGACTATTAGCATAGTTCCTATCAAAGTCGGTTGCAGTCGCATAACCTACAAATTTCTAGTCTAGATACAAATTCCATGTCCTTAAGGGGTCGGTAAAAATGGCCTAAAAAACCCTACTTGCCAGGCTTCCATATCCTCTACGCTACCTTTTCTACTGAGTACTACATCTTTGTTAAAAATAAACCCATCATGGATTTCAAAAATATGCTTCGAAAAGAAATTGGAATTTTGGTGGAAGCGGTGAAAAAATGGTGCAAAGTTAAATTAATATTCTCTAAAATATATTAAAATACACACTTTCAGGTGCAAAATGTAAAAAGCGTGAAGTGCGTGTATTTTGAATTTAAATGATTACATTTCAACAATAAAATTTCTACAATTTTCGTTTCTCGCGGCAACACTACTATACCCAGTGCCGGATTTACCATATAGGCGGACTAGGCGGCGGTCTCAAATAGGCACCAACAAAAACTCCGCCTATGGGTATCCGTTCGTACAACATACACGTAAATCAAAGCTCAAACAAATGGAATAACTTAATTTATATTAAAAAAAAAAAATGCTCAAAAGAATTTTTAATATCAACCAATTAATTAAACGATTTTACTACCATATATTTTATCAAATATGCTATTTTTATTTGATAGCACGCGAATAGAGAAATATTCGAAAGAACATTCCCCTTTTATGCACACATACACACATTCTTTTAGAGAACAAAAATTTTGATTAATTAAATTATTAATAATGTTTTTTGTAATTACTTATTATACATCAACCCGCAGTGCATGTAAAGCCTAGCTCACACGATGCTGGTTTGGCTGCTGGATTGCTTGCTCGATTTTGTGGCTGGGTCTCAAGCCACTTAATTGTGCTGCTGGGTGGTGTGATGGCTTCTATGCGATGTTCGCTTCACACGATGCATTGTTGGCATTAGGCCGGTAAATGGCTCCGATGCGTGCAAACTGATGGTTTGGAGAAATGGATGCGGTTATAGCAGAAGTGGGCTTATTTTTAAATATTGATAAATTAAGACAAATAAAAAAATAAATTAAAATAAAATTCAAAAATAAAAATAAAAATAACTTTTTACTTTAATCGTGTAATATTAATAATATGATTAATGTAATGTTATACAACTAACTATCTGTAGTCTATAAATTGATTGGTTTTATTTAAGTTCTTGATTTTCTTTATTATTTATTATAAATCAGTTTAAAAAAATTTCACTAATTAACTTTTTCTTAAATCACTTCAATAATAATATAAAAATTACAAAAGAACGTTACTGATAAAACAAAATCATGTGACTAAATAAGACGTTCTAATTGGTTAACATGAAAAACTAGTAGAGGAAAAAGTACGGGAAATAGGATATGAACTATCGCCGAATTCTAGCAAGCGCCCACGCAACAGAGCCAGCAGTGACGTCATTTTCCATCACAACTTCTATTATAGCTGCCATCACAGCACCCGGAAAGTAATCCAGCGAGCGAACCAGCATCGTGTGAGCCAGGCTTAATACTTTATTTTAATACAGAATAAATATATATTGTTATTAATACCGTACAGACATTTGCAGACATTGTGATAATTGGTTTTAAAAATAAATTAGCACAATGTTGTACTATGTTTTAATAGTTTATTATTATGTATTCTAGATATAAATAATAAACCATTGGAATTGAAGAACAGAAAATTGAAAATTTTAACCAGATGTCATCATTTAGGGTTATTTGTTTGAATATATGTTGAATTCGTTCATAAAAGCATCTGTGTCTATGAACATTATTTAATAATAGGTTTCTTCTATTTGTACATTTTTCTTTCACAAAAAAAAGTGGAGATAGTTCAGATTAAGAAAATAGCTTTCGTATGACTCCACATCCCAGAGATAGTTACGATTAGCTAATTGATACTGATAATGACTACTTTGTAGTCGAAATAAGTATTTATAAAATACAAATAAATGTTCTAGGAAATGGGGCAAAATTTGAAATTTAATTTCAAAAAACCTATAGTTCCGTTTGATTATTTTAATAATCTTAATATATATCCATAGTTACTTATGGAACCAAAATATTAGAATGGCATAAATATTTTTTTGTCTATAGCTTCAGATTTTGCCTTGAACAACAATGATATGCATAATTTTGTATCATAAGTTCAAAAGTATCAATCATTCATACATGTGGCAAAATTTATGGCAAAGTTTTAAAGTTTTCATATTGAATGAAAACATTTTTATCCGGCCCACGACCCACGGCCCACGATATTTATATATAAACATTAGCTTATACCCACGGCTTCGCTCGCGTTTTATTGTTATATCTCTAGCTTCTGTCATTTTAAGATTCACCGCAGTGCATTTTCCCACCGCTTCCCATCGTTCCCAGTGTTTCCACTACTTCAAATATTTATCGACACTCAAATATTTATCGACACCAAATTTGTATTTCAGCGAATATTTTCAATTTTTATGAAAAAATGATTTTTTAACGCAGTCAAACAGGTTTGGTGGTTAAACGAGTATTAAATAGTATACTTCCCAAAACTAGAAAATTATATACAATTTATTTATCTTTTATCTTTTACTAAGAAGTCCAGTCCAAGTGGCTGAGCGGTCTAAGGTGTTATGTCTGCGCAGTATGCAGTACTTGCAAACTGGGAGGTTATGGGTTCGAATCCCGACATCGGCAGTTTGTCAATTATTAAGAAAAAAAAAGGGGCGGTAAATTAATTAAACTGTCGGCGTGTGGACAAAAACGAAGTATCCGGCAATGCTTGAGAATGTTTTCTGCAGTTTCCTTCACGAACTCCAGATGAATATCGGCATAGTTCCTATCATAGTCGGCTGCAGCCGCATATCCTACCAATTCCTAGTCTATACACAAAAATTCCTTCCACTCCACTCACATCATCACATCTTTAGGCATCACAATGGACCTTATGGCCAAAATGTAGTCCGTCCAGGACAGCCTCTACAATCTACCTATCTAAGCACTACAAGCACTATACCAAAGTCCTTCATATATTAACAAATATACCCTTGTGTAAGTCATTTGCACAGCGTTTGTTGTTGTTTTTTTTTATTGTAAAGCCAAAACAAAATACACTGTGCAAACATTAATTAACACTTAAATGTGTATTATAAATAAGTATAATATTAATTATAAAGTATATCCAATTTTAGTTTAAATTATGTTACACGAAGTACATTTTATTCATATATATATATATATATATATATATATATATATATATATATATATATATATATATATATATATATATATATATATATATATATATATATATATATATATATATATATGTATATATATATATATATATATATATATATGTATATGTATAAAAGTTCTTTAACCGATTCAATTCATTTGTTAGAAATGTGTTATATAAAACAATTTTACTATTTAATTAATGTTGATGCAATTCTACAATAAAGTTGCATAGGTGCACAACAAGGAAGGAATGGAATTGTAATCCCAGAGACTTCTTACTCGCGATTGTTGTCCCTGAATTATAAATGGCAATAGTTTAAGTATGAAATGGGAAAATCACCATCGAAATATTAACATTACACTATTTTCATGCAAAAAGAATAAATTTCTGTGTTTTAAAAAACTAATTGGTTTCTAGATGTTTATTAAAAAACCATTTTTTAATACATAAAAATTTGCTACTACTACATAATTGTTTGGCAAAGGGTACCGTTAATATTTCGATGGCGGTTTTTCGTCCCGTACATTAATAAAAACCATTGGCATTCATATGTAGATAATAATAAGTATACGAATATACAAAATTGTGCGAATGAATTATTAAAGTAATAACTTAATACACTACTTCATCATGGGTGGCATTTTGTGATATAATTTAAAATACACACATATTTAAATAATGTGGGGGGAGACCCACCAAAAGGAATATCACACACATCATTATATATATATATATATATATATATATATATATATATATATATATATATATATATATATATATATATATATATATATATATGAATATATATGATATTAACAATATCTGATTAACCTGGAGGCAATACAACAAAATATTATAACAGTTGTATAATATTTAAAAAAAAAAACAGTGCGAGTTAACATAAATATTAACAAAAAAATAACAAGTTTTATTTGTACGTACTCGCAAATTCAAAATAAAGTACACAATCGAAAAACAAATGAAATATCAACAAAGTAAAATATATAAAATTATGGAATCAATAATCTATATTCGAAAACTCAGCTCTGTAGCTATTTTGGTTCAAAAGTCACAGCGGATCATTTTTGACGTAATATTCAAAACAAAACTTGAAGCTAATGAAAAAAAAAATTTAAATCTATCTTTTTGTAATCTTCAAACATTAAACATTGAACTATCTGCACTTTTTTTGTGAAAGAGACATAAACTAAATACACAGAGCAATTTGTATGAAATCACAGAGGAGCCGGCATGTGTGTTATATTGTTGGTTTTTTTTTTATATAACTAAAAGTTGTCAGAGCGCAACTCTTTTCACTTGCAGTGATGCATTCAGTATTGTATTAAAAATATATGCAACCCTTTAAGATAGGATATGATGGATTGAGTTCACTTCAAGTTTATTGAATAAGATTGTACACTTATAGTGTGTGTTACATACATCGTTAAATGACAAAAAATTTATGAATTGAATTTATAAAGATGCTACAGTTTGGTGTATGAGGTCATTAGTGAACTAATTCATATATGTTTATATTGGATATTGCACTGTTACACCAAACCCGGATTAAAGTGAAATAATTGTGACCTGATTTACATGAATGTATATATATATATATATATATATATATTTGTAAAATGACTTCACCTTGCATCAAAAAAGGTATTATAAAGTCATTATTTATTTGCCATTATAATAATTGGATGCCTGTATACGTAATTTAAAATGAATCAAAAAGTCGAGGTACTGTTACAGATCCGTCTTCAATCCCTTGGGAATTGGATTGATTACGTTTTTTATTTAAATGAATTTTCCAAGAAAACACCACAATTATTTATTGTTCAAATTCGATTATTATTTTGAAATGATTTTCGAAACTTAATAAAATACAAATTACAACTTTGCAAATGATTTGGACACATTAAATTTCATTTGTTTAATCAATACTCTAATTTTAAAACTAAAATGTGTGTGGGTCATTTTCGAAATTTTTAAAACATCTCTAAAAAGTAATAATTTCAACTAAAAGATTATTTTTGCAAGCTCTATATTAATAAAATCGAAATGATAAAATTTGGATGCGCCAGCTTTTTGTCGTTTTCGAATTTGGATTTCTAGAGGACTAAATATAGGACCATAAAAACAAGTTAACAAAATATTCAATGTGAAATGAACTCATAGACTGTAACTATCTGAAGATCTTGAGTGAGATACATTAAATATTAACCATGTTAGCGTTGTGGTAGATACTGATGTATATAAAATAATATAATTTACAGCAAGTCGCGTAATTACATTATTAAAATGTATGTGTAACAGTTTAGTTAGTTAAAGTTACGAATGGCGCCTAAGGCATGTTGAAGACCATACTCTAATATTTATTTGATTATAATTTTGTTAAAGTAGTATAATTTTATTTAAACATTATATATAAACAAGACCTTCACTAATTCACATATATGATATATACATACATACACAAAATTTTATACTATATAAATATTATCACATATTCAATTAATAGTATACGACTTTGTATGTACACAAAACTTAAATTCACAAACAAAAAAATACATTAATAATATGCATAATAATTGTGTATGCAAAATAATTCGAAAAATTTCTAATAATGTTGCTGTCAGGGATTTGAAACAATTGAATAATAATTCCGAACAATAGTTTTATGTTTGTTTATTTCGTCAACTTTATTGTGACTTCTTCAGCAACTATATTAAAGTGTACATAAAAAAGTATTCATTAAAAAACCGTCCGTGAAAAACTGTGATTGGATTTTTTACAGGAAGTTAAAATAAAGCTTCTGAAATTTCCAATATAAAAACCATTTCTTGGAATTTTTGGAATGATATATTTATATTTTTGATAGTATTACCATACCGACGAATTTCGAGATAATTTTATGACGTTTGCACCCAGGGAATTTTTCATTTTTTGGTTTGCCCTGAGTTTGTTTTCTATTTTTATAAATGATATTAAATTGCGTAAAATTTTTATGTTGTAATTCCCCAACCAAAAAGGGAAATTAAATTAGGAGTTATCTTCAAATAGTATATTAAAAGTAAGTAATTTTTAAGTTTTTCTAAACTATCTATCAAAACTATTTTTTTAATATTCACAAGCCAATTTATTTTCTATAAATTGGTTAAAAATATAGAAAAAAGTAGGAAAATATTAGAAATTAGTCGTAATATTTTGAAAAATGTCCCCAACCAAAAAGGGAAATTAAATTAGCAGTTATCTTCAAATAGTATATTAAAAGTAAGTAATTTTTAAGTTTTTCTAAACTATCTATCAAAACTATTTTTTTAATATTCACAAGCCAATTTATTTTCTATAAATTGGTTAAAAATACAGAAAAAAGTAGGATATTAGAAATTAGTCGTAATATTTTGAAAAATGTCCCTGTCTTTATTATTTTCTTGCTGTTTTAACGATAACCTAATAACTTGCCCAACAACCTCATATGCCAGTGTACGTAATATGAGATCTTACGTTTGCCAATAACTCAAAACTTGTCATAGGATTTTACCCATTGAGACTTTTATTCAGGATTCCAAAAATTAGCAATCCCATAATCAGAAAAAATATGTATGCAATAAAAAAATTGATCCAGTTTTCCAGTTTGTGTTACATCGTAAAATCCCTGAATACTTTTTCCCAAACAGGGTCATTTTTTTATATAGGTACTAATAAATTATAAAAATTTTTATGGTATATTTGTTATGGTGTGGTCTTTTTTTTTTATCTAAATATTATACGCATATATAGATAAAGTGTTAAAAAACTATAAAGATAAGCCAAGCTATTAGACATACGAGTAATATCTAATTTTTGAGACAAGTTAAGTAGTCACATTTGAACAAACAATAATCAAATCAAATAATTAATTAAGGAAAATTTACAAAAGAAAAAAACTAATCTAATATTTAAATTTGAAGTTGAAATATATATTACAACACTCAAAGTCACGCCTAATAGAATATATAATAGAAACTTGGCCTGACGCACTATCGTGCTATAGATCAGGGATGGCCAACTTTTCTCTGAATAAGATCTACTTTTTACCTTAAAAATGTGTCGCGATTGACTTGTACTATTTATATTCGAAGGTACATATGAAGAATTTGTTTTAAAAATGTAGTAAAATGTAGTTGTTTTAAAAATTTGTTTTAACAGTATGACTGATTTGACTTCAAGATTTCACTTTAGTGTTTTTTTTTTTTGGTCAGGAAAATTAATCATAGAAGAAGATTTTTAGACTAATTTTTTGGTAATCTATCAACAGATCGCGGGAGTGTATCTCTTACTGAACCACCTTACTGTATATTCATTTAACGGGTCAAAATTCATTCAAGTTAGCTACATATAAGGACAGATTTAAAATTTAGTTTATTGCCTTAACATTAATGGGAAGACTGAGTTTGGATGTCTCTTTTTTAGAAGGAATCATAATTAGGTGTATAGCCTGACAAAGATAATAATAACGAGTCTTCAGTATGGGAATTAGTCAGGAGATAACATTGTTAAGTCTTCATAGGTATGTAGATCCGAAACAAGGATTAAATATATTCGCCACATTTGGAGATATTGGGATATTTTTTCCGTTGATATTTTTCTGACTTGTAAGATTAAATCAATTTGTGGAATGATAATTTCATTTTTTAATGCCTTTTCGCACTTGAAGTCTTTAATTTTTCAGAATCTTGAAATCATACCTAAAATTTTTCAATTACTTTTTGGCCACCCCTGCTATTAGATATATATATATATATATATCAACTTATTAGATATATATATATATATATATATATCAACTTATTAGATATATATATATATATATATATATATATATATATATATATATATATAAACCAAACGTTTATTGTGCCTGACTGCACAATAAATAGTTTTAACAATTTATTGTATACGTCCGTATAATTTTATGGTTAATTGATTAAAAAATGCATTTAGTTGTATCTTGTCTGTATAGAATAAACAAATTAATAATAATAGTTGATCTACGTTTCTGTAACACTCAATATATTTTATTTTGATAGAATTTTTAAATGTTTTGTTTTCTTCTTTTTATATTTTATTATAAATGAACCTTAGGAATAAATCATTTATTACTCGAAATTTTTCTTTGATTTTTTTGCGAAAGTATTAGCTGTTGATTTTGAATTAAATTCATGGATTTTCTTGGAAATATTTATTGATTTACAGAAGCAACAAATCAATTTGTATATTGTCTATCGTAACCACGACTTCTATACATATAGACGTGATGATAGAAAGCATGTTTGGAAGTTTGGATCAAAATATCTTAAAATAATAAACAGATTGGGTAAAATTAGAAAAGCAGGAGAAAATCTTCATAAAACAATTAAATATTGATGTGAAAAAATTAAATCATCCAATAGGTATCAAACCCTAGATTTCTATCCATGTGTGTTACCCTTACACACATGAAAACTCAGTTTTGATTTTCAACATCGAAAACAATGTACACTCCCTTGCGAAAAATTTAACCAATTAAAACATTCTAAGGGCTGTTGTATGTAATATTATATATTATTCATTCTGTTCTGTTTCAAATATATTGCATATGAGTGTACATCATAAGAAAAGTAAATAATCTAAAAATAAGTTAACATTTTCTATAGTTTATGATCAAATTAAGGAATAAATGATTTTTCAACAAAAAGTAGTTTTTTCTATTATACCTTAGGGAACTAGGATTCAAAATTATAAAGAAAATTACATACTTTTAAAATTACATTTAATTGCTAATCGACTTCAATATATTTTTATAAGATTACCTTGACAATGAACTTAAAATTAACTTAGTGATGTTCCGGATCAGTAAACAAAACTAGGGGTTTTTAAATAAGAATCAGGTGATATTTAAGTTGTACCGTAATTAATTTTAACGAATAATACTTTTTTACAAAATTAAATCTTATTTGACTTCTTCCGATTACAAAAAAGATAATCATATTTTAGATATATTTCAATCGATTTAAAAATTATCTAAGATTTATCCCAGATTTAATATATGTAATTCATAAATTGTATAGATTTGTTTAAGCATATTAATTTTCCAGAATATCAACTTAATACTTATTACCTTACAATCAATCTGTATTAGTAATTAGAAGACAACAAGCTACATAATTAATTTGATAAATATGCCGAGTAATAGAGGAAAAAATCCCGGTAAGTAATCTTGAGTAGTTTATTATTAAATAATTTTTAAATAACAATAATATTATTAAATACGTATTACGCGCGTAAGATGTAAGGTCAGAACTTTTACAATGCCTTTATAAATAATATTTTATGTGTATTGTGTAGCCACTGGCCGATCACCGACGCAACAAACCATGAGAAGATAGAATTTAGCTCTTTTATATTATTACATTATAGATCTGTTCACTTTGATGAAGAAATTCTTGTTACACAAGTAAAAAACATGCACCTAGGCGAAAAAAAGGAGGTGTTTCATATACGTATATACAAACGATATACGTATAATATTATTATGGTCGTGGTTGACAACACACTATATGGTGAAGAGGTTCGTGGCTTAGATATAATCATCGTAATAATAATAATAATATGAAATAAATTTTCCTCCAGGTGTTTTTAGATTCTATAAATCGTGAACAATTCTTCTTTTTTTTTCGAGGGCAAAAAAAAAATTCGATAATTTACCATAAATTATCATTTAACAACGCAATATTTTTCAAAAATTGTCAAATAACATTTTATAATTCCAATAAAAAAAAATTAGCATTTATTCAAAAATAAATCTGGGTGCGAACACCTGGTCAATCGCGCAAAATGAATCATCACGCGCAAAAAAAAAACACAAATACGAGTTTTATTTCATGTCACACAAATTAGTTAATTATTTATAATTATTATTAACTAATTAATATACAACCTGATGTTTTAAATAAATAGCTATAATAAAAACATTTAAAGGCATAATAAAAAAAATTTATTGCTAAAAAAAAAACAATAATTTTTTTTTTACAGCCCTTTAAGATAAAATATATAACTTTCACACTTTCATTTTTTTCCCAAATAAAATAAAAAATTAAAATAAAACATTTACCTGCCGGTCGTTGAATACGTTTTCCCGTACTATATTCATCATCCAAAAGTAATGGAAAATGTCGACGTGATCCAGGTCCAGCTAATACAATAACAATTGTATTAGAGCCTAATAATGTTAAAATATATGCGAAAAATACAAGTTTTATTGATCGAAACATTTTATCACTTTCAAATTTTCACAGTTCAAAAAAAAAAACCAAACCAGAAAAATAAATAATTTTTAAATTTATTTATTCAAAAATATTAATTTAATTTTTGAAAGAATTGTCTTCACATTTTAAAAAACTTTTTTATGTTTGTCAACAATTAAAGAGAAAAACACGCGCGATTTAAATATTTTATCAATCGCTGTGTGTTTAAAGATTAGCGAAGCACTTTTAATCAGGTGATTTTAAAGAAAAAATATATATAAAAACACTTTAAATATTAATTGAAGTCAACAACTGAAAAACTCACATGTGGAAATTACAAAATAAATTATTTAAAAAAAAAAATTAAAACCGATGCTAACATTTAGACCGACAATGTTTCACTGAAGTTTTTGATAATCACATTTATTTAACTCTGATTCCGATGTTCAACTAAAAGTATTGTGTGAGTGTATGTCACCTCGTAGTAGTCGACAACAACGACTCTCAATAGATAGACTCCGTGAGTTTAGTTAGTTATTACACTCTACTCACATGCAATGCACCAAGTGTAGTAATACTCTATGTGATGTTTGTTGTGATGTGGTGGACTTATTTTGTGACTCCCACCTCTACGAAAACAAATCAGAAGAATCAAATAATCAACAAATCAATATCGACCAATATAACAATTAATATTATATGCCTTACATTTTATGTTATCCAAAGCGATTTACTTTTATCTCACAGTAGCACAGTAATAACTTTAATCCCTTTTTTTCTGAAAAGTCAAAAAGTTAATCTTTTTATGCTGGGGAATTCCAAAATTTTTGTGGACTCCATGGATGGTAGCTACCTGTATGTATAATATATATATACATATTTTTTTTTTGTTGAAATTTTTATAATTCAATTATGTTTTATGGATAAAATTTCATGTATTATTTATTAGATGTTGAAGAAATTGTGTTATTTTCAAGAAAAATAAATTTTTTGAATATTCACATAACCTCCATATGAAAGACTAAAGTCTGTTTATGGAAATATATTCTTAAAATTTAAAACTTCACTAAATCAAATGAATATAACAATGTGTGAACTATTTATTTTACTTTTTAGTCACTCATAAATGGTACAAATTGGTGCAATATTTTTGTTTCAAAGATAGATCTTTTCCCCTCTAGCGGAAGATTGCACGAACCGATTTAACCAATTCATTAACTTACTTTTTAACTTTAGAATACCACACACACAAAATTTTAGCTCGTTATTTCTTTTGTTTTTGAGTTAACGTATTTTACGAACGAATGGGCGAACATGTGAAAATGGACTCTTTAGGTAATTTTGTTATGTCTATATAAAAAAAAATTTCTGCGATAAATTTTTCAACCATTGCAAAGTCGGGACTAAACTTTTAATTCCTTGTATATATCTCGGTATATAAATAAGAGGCAAATAGTTATGTTGTGTTTGTCCGAATTGTTTGGAGACAACTACTAGATAGCGTAGTAATGATGAGATTTTCCTTAGGCAAATTTCCATTTGCCTTTCCTTTCGAAGTTGTATCCTGTTCAGGTTGAGTACATCCAAGTACAGCCTGGTGATGATCGTTTCCTAGAGCTTAAAGTGTATCCACTCGTTGATCATTTGTTTGCATGCTGTTTCAGTGTTATGTTATAAAAAATATTTTGTCGTTTTTGAGATATAAATTATAGACATCCATGCAGATATAATAATTTGACATTAGAGGCTCTCAAAATCCTAAATTTCGCTGAGAATACACATCGATTTTAGATATCGAATACATAACTTCTACATTAACGTTGTATATGTCTGTATATATAGAGGAAAAAAATGTGAACGTATTATTTTCGCTGTAGCCATTTAATTACTTAGAATCAAAAATTTTTTATTATGTAGGAAAAATTTGATTGAATACATTATTTTACATTTTCCTTGAAAATCCTTGAAATAGAAACTTGAGACGCATTTTTATTAGACGCCTCCATTCGTCTGATCTTTAAAAATATTTACTATGGAATGTGAAATTTTTTAGAATGCAAAATTTATTCTGTGCTAAAATAATGATCCTTGAAACAGATACTTGAGAAGCTGTTTCTAATGATGTTTCTCTATGCAACTAATACGTCATTAATTTCTTTTGTAAAAACTGCAACTATATACCGATGAAACAACGAACTCGAAAAATTGCTTTAAATGTTCCTCGATTCTACCTAGTAGATGTCGAAAATGATCATCCATAATATTTACAATACTTATCCTTGAGGCCTAAATGTTTAGTGCTAGTTCAAATAAAATTGGTATATGACTTTAGGTATTTGATAGGCCAAGTTTATTAATGGTAATGAAAATGCATTTTAATATTTGTAAAATGGAAAAATTTATCATAAGTTGTAGTAAATAAACTTTATTAGCAATTTATCTACTGATATTTTTTTCTGTAACTCCAATATTCACAAAAATATTTTCGATTTTAATGTTCTTATGATAATTATGAATACTACAATTATCACAAGGTAAATTGATTTCATATTCATTACGATTCCCATGCGTGAGAATATTCACTTAGTCTATGAAGTTCGTATGTACCGAACTTTTGGGTAATTAGCAATTTCATTTGGTACCTAACAATTTACGAATATATTTGTAATTAGAAAACCACAAACAATTTTTGATATCAATTATTTTAAAGTTAACTCATGAATGATAACTTTTCTTATAAATAGCATATGATGTAAAAATAACTTTATTTGGTATACCTCATTTCCCGGCTTTTGATTGGTAAACTCAAGTTGATTAAAATTGAATCAGAAAGTCACATTCTAAGCGTAAATATTAGTAAATATATGTATATTACATACAACATTCAGAATGTTTCAACGGGTCCAATATTTATGAACGGGAGTGTACACTCATTTGCCATTGACTAGGTAAATACAGTTTTAATATTTAATATAAAGGAATACATTACTAGTGAAATATTTGCAAAAATTCACATAATTAATGAAAATCGTCAAGTAGACTTCAGTAAACTCAATTCGCGTGATTCTTATAATTAAACATATTGGCATAGTTTTATCGTTTTCGTTTTGTAAACTAACAGAAATAACTTAAAAACAAAGCAAAACTAGTGAAAATAACAACTGACAGTTGAGTTAATAACTGAAATACCCGGTATATACTGAGTTGATGAAAAAATTTACAAAGAAGCAAAATTCAGAGATGGATATTAACCCCCTTCTTCAATAGCATGATCCGTTTTTCCCATTCGAATTGAATCTTACTTTTTAGCTCTAGAACACATGCACCCAATTTCAGTTCATAATCTCTTTTCGTTTTTGAGTCATCATATCTACGCTTTGACGGACTAACGAACAGACATGCGGAAATGAAATAATTAAGTCATTTTATGAACACCTGTACCACAAACTTTTTTTATAGTCAACATTCTCAAAAAAATGTCGAGTGTAGAAAATTGCTCAAATACCCTATGTAACGGATTGTAAGTCCCCACTTTGTAACGGTTGAAAACATCGACTGTAGAAACAAATTTGTGGTACACGTGTTCATAAAATGACTTAATTATTTCATTTCTGCATGTCTGGCCGTCTAACCGTTGACATGATAACTCAAAAACGAAACGAGGGGCAGGAATATCCATTTTGGGTTTGTTTGTAAGTTTTTCATAAACTCAGTATATACCGAGTATTTCAGCAATTAACTAACTGTTTGTTTGTATTTTGACTTGTTTTGTTTTGTTTTTCAGTATTTTATGTGAGTTTAGAAAACGAAAGCCATAAAGTTAAGCTAATTGTTTAGACAAAAGAGTCACGCGAATTGAGTTTACTGAAGTCTACTTGACAATTTTCATTATTTATGTGTTTACATTAAATATTAAAACTGTATTTACGTAGTAAATGAGTGTTTCTATAATATACCCTTGTACATATCATATATACCGGGTATAACAAACAAACAATCGAAATGATAGATCACAAGAAAAGGTTTATATCATTGACTTCTGTAGCTTTAGTTGTAACTGAAGCCGAAAATGTTTTAAAAACCATGAAACAATATTTTCGTTTGTGGCAAAAGCTTTGGAAATTGGGTGATTACTGTACACAAAATTATCACCTAAATACAAATGGATTGGGACATAAAAAATATACTGACCATATTTAGTGGGATAGAGTTATATGTGGTTCTTCTAAGAACATGAAATGTACTTTCCAAAACAGTTTTAACTTTGTATAAACAATAAATACCTGCATAGTCTGACAGCTAGGAGTTGACATACATGCTCTACTTTAGTAACGTTCATATTGAGTTGGAAATGGTACACTTATATAATCATGTCTGCCTGTCACAAACGTTTTTCTCAGAGACTATTTCACGTGAATGATTCGATGGGGCAAATTTTACATGAGGTTTAAAAATATTTGTTTTTTTAGTTATGGGTTTAGTTTTGGAAGTTGAAACGGGAAATAGAAAAACATATTTTAAGATTATTATGTCATTTTAAGAAATTGTGGTGTGTCAGTTCAAGCCTTTTCAACCCGACTTCAAAAAGGAGGATGGTTCTCAATTCGTCTGTATTATTTTTTTTTTAATGTGTGTCACCTCAGAACTCCGTCATTTATGAACCGATTTTGAATTTTTTTTTGTTTTAATTAAAGAACCATTTAAAAAATGTTTAATGCTTTTTGTTGCTTTGAAGTTACTGTCCTCCACTTTGAAGAAAGCCAAAATGGACTCATGGAGAAAGCTCTGTCATGATGTTGAAAACACATCTGAGGGAGCATGACTCCATCTTATCCTGGCGAAGAAACCCGATGGTGAGTATACCAGCTCCGCGAAGGATACACTCGAGACACTGCTCCGGATTCATTTCCCGGTTTCGGTGGGAGTGGACGGTGAAAACCCTTTTCAAGAGCAGCTTAACCAGGGTCTCCCACCGACTGGCGAGGACTGGAGAAGAGCGGCGATTGCCATTAACCGCTCAAAGATCGAATGGGAAATAAACTCATTCGACCCCTACAAAGCACCGGGATCAGATGGGATATACAAAGTGCTTTTACAAAAAGGAGAAGAGCATCTATTAACTCTGCTTGGCCATATATTCAGGGCAAGCCTGGCTACGGGTTATACCCCAACCGTATGGAAGACAGTAAGAGTGACCTTCTTACCAAAACCGGGGAGACTAAACCACTCCACGGGAAAGGACTTTAGACCAATTAGCTTGTCATCGTTTCTACTGAAAACAATGGAACGACTAATAGAATTTCATTTGAATCAGGGGGCAATTGTCAAGAAATTCGCTTCATGCCAACCAACACGCGTATCAGGTGGGAAAATCCTGTGAATCAGTCCTCCACAACCTAATATACAGGATTGAGGTGGGATTCGCAAGGAAACAAACCACCTTGTGCGTTTTTCTTGACACAGAGGGGGCATTTGACAATGCTTCTTACAATTCAATGGTTGATTCTGCAGGTCGGCACGGAGTTGAAGATACCTTTTGCAGGTAGATAAAATCTATGCTGATAGGAAGAAAATACAAACTTCCCTTTTTGGAGAGTCTATCACTGTGAGAGCCACAAAGGGATGTCCGCAGGGTGGTGTCTTATCCCTACTCCTGTGGAGCCTGACAGTGAACAGATAAACCTCAACCAAAATGGATACTACACACAGAGATACGCGGACAACATTGTAATTGCAACTCAGGGACTCTGTGAAGGCACAATATCGGAGCTTATGCAAAACGCTCTAAGAATCGCACAGGAATGGTGTATCAATCAGGGATTGAAAATAAACCCTGGTAAGACCGCACTAATTCCATTCACACGTAAAAGGAAGGTGGATAACATAAAACCACCAATCCTCTTCGGTGAAAGATTACAGATCACAAGGGAAGCCAAGTTCTTAGGCGTAATGCTAGACTCTAAACTAACATGGAACCCTCATCTGGAATATATAGCAAATAAGAGCAAATCTTCGCTCATGTTTGCAAGAGAGCATGTGGAAAAGTCTGGGGTCTAATACCCAAAATGATCCACTGGCTCTACACAACAGTAGTCAGGATAATTATACCCTATGCTGCTCTAGTGTGGTGGCCAAAAGTTAAGCAGATTACCGCATGCAAAAAGCTGTCCAGGATCCAGAGACCGGCCTGCTTGTGCATCACTTCAGAGTGCAACAAAGAGGTTGTCTCTCGATGCACAGGATGCAGCTGCGGAGGGTTACCGGGTTCATTACCGGGCATTATCCCATGCGGAAGCAGAAGCACACAATGGGACTCCATAACGGCTCCACTATGTGCAGATTGAGTGGTGAGGAGGAAGAAACATCCAGCCACATAATCTTTGATTGCGAACCTCTGGGTTACAGCAGATACAGAATATTCGGTGCATCTCACCCCGAATATATGAACTTTTGGGAGGACCTGTTAAGCAAGCTCCAGGCTATTGTCTACATATGGGAGAAGCGAGTCTCGTCAGACTGAGGTAGAAAGGGGAGCACAATGGACCATGAGGTCGAAGTGCAATACATTTTAGACCCCAAGATGTATCGATCTATCTATATACTGTCCTCCAAGGTATCTTCAAAAGTATCGCTGATAAACATTAGAATGAAATCACAAATAAGGATAATAGGACACAGATTAGAAGAAAAATTATTAGAATTGAAAGATTCTAGAGCAAAAATTGCTTTAACAAGTTAAATTGTTTTTGTAGTTTACGGGTAGCTTGTTTGAACAAATGGCTAAAAAATCATGTTATACTAAACATAATTTTTATACCCAGTGTATGTAACTATAGAAGGTATATTAATTTTGATCAAGACTTTGTAACGCTTGGAAATATTAATCTTTGATATAAATGCTTGGCATGGATGTTCATAAAATGGCCTAATTCGGCCATTTAGGCATGTCTGTCTGTCTGTGGACGCAATAACTCAAGAAACAAAAGAGATCACGAGCTGAAATTTTGTGTTCTAGAAAAAAAAATTTAGGTCAAGTTCGTTAATGGGCAAAATCGGACCATGTTCGGGAAAAATGAACAAAACTGCCTATCTTTGAGACCGTAAGCGATATAACAAAAATTAAATTACAAAAAATCTTCATTTTAAAATAAACAACTTTTGTTTGAAAATTTTTTAAACCTCAATAGTTTTCTCATAATTTGTGCTTAAAAGTTACTCGGAAAGCGAAAAATATGCCCATCTTTAAAACCATAAGAGATTTTTTTAAACTTGTGGGACAATTCAAAAATTGTTTTCAATTCAAACATTGATATACAACTCAGTATGTACTGGGTATTCAAACAATTAACTCAGTTAGTTGTTACATTACTTGTTTTGTATATCTTTTATTTCACGTCAACACTTATCGCGCATGCTTAACATAAGAAATGACCGATTTTTTTATAGGAAACAGTTGACGGAATTTTCTAAAATGAGAAAAAAACTACGTGTGACCGAGTGTCTGTAAGGAACCGGCTGATTCGGAATTCCTATTTGTGTGAAGAATTCTACTAGAACGAACTGAACTTAATATGAACCTAGCTAAAACACTGTAAAGCCAGAACTCCAATAAGAGGATATATGGTGGCATGTCGCGGGAAACGCAATCAACCAACTCTAGAGACAAGTCAACTTGTATACTTTAATTCTGACGTACGTCAGGAAAACAAACTAGTGACTGCTAGTGACTGCTAAGTATTTTAGCAAATCTATAATCAAAAATCTGTATAATTAAAAAACCAAAAAAACCTCACGCAGGATCTACGTAAACTAAGCGATTTTTCTCCGAAATTGGGAATAAAAATATCACATAAATAAATAATCTCATTAATATCATTTAATTTTATTCTGCCAACAAAAAAATTATAGAAAATATCTATTTTTTCTATTTCTTAATAATTTTTAGATCAATGCAATTTTGATACAGTATTTCAAAAGATCAAAATCTTCAACTGATTTACGTCATTCTTTCCAGAAAATTCATTTAATACATAAAAATTCAATTTACCATAGTGCTTCACTTGTCATATTCATTTTAAGCTGAAAAATTTATATACTACAACTTTACTTATTATAAATTTTCCCATTTTCCTAATATTAAGAGAAACAAATAGTACGAGAAGTAAACATTAGAGAAAATATGGTCAGGTAATGAATTTTAGTAAAATTTATTTACTACAACTTTAATCATTATACTCTGTGTCTACTTGGAAATTGCAAACGACATCGGCAGTTTGTCAATTATTAAGAAAA
The DNA here is from genome assembly GCA_963920215.1 of Nineta flava. Classification (NCBI taxonomy): domain Eukaryota; kingdom Metazoa; phylum Arthropoda; class Insecta; order Neuroptera; family Chrysopidae; genus Nineta; species Nineta flava. The sequence goes on along the minus strand of OY986041.1, from coordinate 38,596,258 downwards.
AAAAGGGGCGGTTAATTGGCTAAACTGTCGGCGTATGGACAAGAACGAAGTAACCGGCTATGCTTGAGAAGGTTTTCTGCAGTTTTCTCACGAACTCCAGATAAATATCGGTATAGTTCCAAATAAAGTCGGCTGCAGCCGCCAATTCCTTGTCTATACACAAAAATTCCTTCCACTCCACTCACATCCTCACATCCTTAGGCATCACAATGGACTTTATGGTGGAAGTGTAGCCCGTCCAGGGTAGCCTCTACCATCTATCTATCTATCTTACTGATTATAAGTTTTCCATTTTTCGAATATTAAAAGAGAAATTCATCCCTATCGTAATGATTTGAATTCTTCAAAATATTATGACATTATTGGTGCTTTACTATTTTCGTAATATTTGACAATAGTCTACGTATCTACCCGAACAGGCTGACGTTGACTGGCCTTGTTTGCCGCCTATGGCACGACGGTATGCAATTGCTGGCTACTGATTGGTCAATGCGACCTATTGCTGGGCATTTGCTAGTATATGCCGTCTCAATGAAGTTCTAGCTTAAATCTGCCTGATATCCAGCTCTTAGACTAAATATAAAAGCGCGATAATCGTAAAATATGAAACGTGTGCAAAATTGATTTATTGTTATAATTTCTTCTAATATACAAAATTAAAAATTTAATTAATATTATAACTTCCGCTACAGGCTAAGTAAATTACAATTACTAGCAACTTAAATATAATGAATGACATACTCGCAATAATAATATGATTCACATCAATTAAAAACAATTTTCATTCGTTTGACAGCTAATAAATAATAAAATTAAAATTATTAATGAAATCCATTCAAGGCGTATTTCATGGCATATATCATGATTAGTGCCAAAATTTCTTATGGTGTTGTTTTTTTTTTTTTTGTTTGTTGGTAGTGTTTTTGTTCTAATAAAGAAATCTGTCAATAAGTATATTAAAGTTTGTGGTCTTTCATCATAATTAATTTATAATTGAGTTTTTGGGAGTGGGTGAGATAAATTAATTAATTTTTACTAATTATGTCATAATTATTATTGAATTTACAAAACAGCTATTATATAGCTTCAAACAGCTATATAATAGACACACATATGATTTGTTAAATATGAAGAATTTTTATTACCACTTTCCTAATATTTGTACAAATTTTTACAAATTGCAAAAACGTACATATTCTTCACACACACACACATATATATATATATATATATATATATATATATATATATATATATATATATTAATCACTAACTAATCGCAAAAACGCATATATATATATATATATATATATATATGCGTTTTTGCGATTAGTTAGTGATTAAATATAGTATAGCTATAATACATCTTAAAATCAATGTGGAAATTTGTGTTAATATTTGAGAAATTATGAAGGTTCTGAATACAAATTTTCACGGTGAAGATATCATTTTTTACTGCAATATCACTATAAATGTTTTTTGCATTTTCGGGACTAAAATGACAATTTTACTCCCTCCAAATCGGTACTAAAGTATTACGTTTTCTCCCATGGGAGAAAAAGTAAAAATTTGTTAAATAGAAATGCTATTTTGATTTTGTTGCTAGGATACGTATTAAATTTTTTCTCCTATAGGAAAAAAAGTCTACTTTTTCTCCAATGGGAGAAAAAGTACTACTTTAGTACCTATATGGAGGGAGTAAAGTAGTCATTTTAATCCCGAAAGTACAAAAAATAGTATATTTACCGTGGGACTAAAGTGCCTTTAATCCCTTGAGTGGTTGTTCCTTCGGGCGGACAAACTCCACTCGCGGGATTCAAAGAGTCACTTTAGACCCATGGTTAATAATATACTATTATATTGTTCATCGAATCATGTATAATTGGAATTGCAGAAAAATTTCTTTCCAGAGAAATTTTGAATTGAAATTTTGATTCATTCTGGAAAGAACACAGAGTTTTTTTTCCAACCAAATTCCTAAATATTATTAAAATTTAATGTTTAGTTTCAGCAATATTTCATTGGTTTAAAGGAGATGACGAGTGATACAACACCAACTGTCGTTAGTAATACAATGAGTGTAGTAACGCAATCCTGATGACGGAGTGCACGATGACTTGCATAATTGATCACCAGTTTATCTTTTAACATAAAATAACTAGAAATCATCAATTCAATTTCTGTAATCTGACGTAATTTATTAAAGCAATTAATTAACTAATTACTAGTACAGATAAATTAAATGTAAAGGGAAATTCCTATATACAGGGTGAAAGCGGAATAATAAGGCAAACTTCTTGAGTGATTAATTATAGAAGGTATTAAGATAACAAATAATGCCGTAACAGATCGAGTAATCTGCTGGTGCCTTCGATTATATCCCCTCATTATTTAAAAAATATCATTTGAAGAACTTAAAAATTCCATTTTTATTCAATAGATGGGGACTATCTAGCATATTTTAAACAACAACGTATTAAGCTCACACAACTATTAATTCTCAAAACATCAATATGACCTTTTGACCTATAACAAACTTTTAACGAACAATAGAGTTAGAGTGAATTATTCTTAAAACAAATTTGTAGGAATGTTTCTTTGTAGACTCAATATTTAATAATCAATACACAAGTTTGTTGGTGGTTGCCAAGTGTAACTCAGGGACATACGTATTGTACTAAAGGCGTCTGGATATTATTATTGTTATTATACATATATTATTATATTAGTCCAGGATCTAGACGCAAGTACGTACTCCATGTAACATGTTTTTTGTGCTATAAAACGGTTTATCCTAAATCAGGTTTCGTTAATTTAGTAATATTAAATTTTACTTCGTTTTCCCATGGCATATTATGCAAAGTTTGGCATATCATTTCCCCAACGTCCTGTATTTTTATATGAATGTTGATGAACTATATATTTTATTTCAAATACAATCATAAGAAAATTGGCATACTACAGAAAAAATCATTTAATAAAATTAATTTTTACATCAGAAAAATAAAAATAAATCATTCATACAGTGAAAAAAAATTATAATTTCCCGACAAGAAAACGTGGTGTGAGCCACACCTCCAAATGTATTGGCAATTGATATTATTTACAAAAAGAAAAAAATAAAAGGAAAGAATATATTTTAAAAATGATTTATAAGGAGAGTGACAATGACAGACAACACGTCACGTCTATTAAAAATAGTAATAAATACAGTGCAATCCGTTTATTGTGGGCTTTATTCTCACGGCCCACGAATATCTTGAGAAATAGTCTTCCATTTTCTTTTTCAACGGGTCAACTTTTGATATTATAATTCGTATGTTTATTTGTACAAAATCGCTATGGATTTTTTTACAACTTTACTTCTAATACATTTTTCGATTGTTGTAATATTAAGAGAGATATTTTATATTTTGTGTTTTCTTCTTTCTCTATGTCTTCTTTCCACTTGACCTATGCCATTTATTAATAATCAGATACGACATTTGATTTTGATTAGACTATAATTGTGGCCGCTAGTGAGTAATTGATGTATTCTAAGGAAATTCGCAAGTTACGCAGATTTCTACGTAACGAATTTTTAAAATTGTAATTTCCAAATTCTAATATATTTGGAAATCATTAACGTTTGGAAATCATTAAAAACTTTACCAAAGTGGCAGCTCAGTTGTGGATGCTCATCGTTTGTTCACCAGAGAATTGGGTCGCCATCACGGTTTTCCTCGCTCAGCGCGTTGTATTCTTGGTGGCTTCTGGTCGTGAAGAAACAGAAATCCCGCTCAAATTTGGACACAGTGTGGCGTATGATTGAATAGAGAAGCGGCAACTCAATTCTCTAGAGCACTCACAACTGAGCTACCAATTTGGTAAAAATTTTGATTTCGAAACGCTCAGGAATTGTGAGTCGCTGCATGATGAAACTACAAATTGAACTGGATATTTTCACACTTGGCGAAGTACCCAAAAAAATATATCAGAAACTACGGAATTTTCAATTAAAAAAAAAAGTAAAAACATTGTGGTATATATCAGGTTATTTACAAACAAATTTTTAGCTTAATAAATAATACAAATATTTGAGATTTTTGTAAAAATATTTTTATTTTACTATGGTGTAGGAAACACAGTTCGTTCTTCATGCTAATTTTTAGCTCTAGAACACAGTCACAAAAGTTTTGTACTTCTTATTACATTTTTGTTGAATTTGTTGAGCCTGCAAATATTATAAAGATCGTTTGATACCTAATAAAAGATTTGTTTAACACGTTTTTGAAGGCTGGAAGTCAAAATGTACATTTTAACGAAAACGGGAATGAAGTCAAATCTTAAAGTGGTACCAACTTACTGAACTCTTAAGCTTAATCTTAACTATCTTCTTACTATCTCAATAATCTAAAGGTATGATAGTTTATCCAAGATTCAGATGTTCTTTTCCATGTCATGGTAAACAAAGTTGACTGTATACATTTTAAAAACAGACCATCCATGGTTTGTTTTTCAAATAAAATATTAAACAAAGATAGGAATATATAAAAGTATTATTATAATTATATATAATTATTTCATTTTATTAATTACATATTTTATATGATATAATTATTATATTAGTCATAACATTTTAAAATTTATTTATTTATTATTTTTAGTTAATATTTTTTTAAAATGTAAGCAGAATGATTGCCAATACCAGATTATTACGACCTATATTCGGCTATATTCGGTTAGTATGTGGTAGAGACTATTGGATAAACCAGCGAGTAGTAAATTTCTGTACAGATAGTTTAATTTAATTGGATAATCCTTCTGATGTTGCTGGACCGGTAAAATAATGTTCATAGAAAAATAGTCTATCTAGATAGTTCAATCAATAAATAACTATTTGAGTTACAAAGGAATTGAAGGAATTAGTGAAGAAATCCGTGACACATATATCCGTCGAATTTTGATAGAACTTTTACTTAACACAACGACAATGTGAAACCCAAGAAAATAAATTTTAGTCTCACTCAATACACCGTTATAATTAAAATTCAGAATATTTCGAAATTTAAAAGAGACCTTAGTAAGCCCAATGCTTACTAACTAATTTATGTATTTTATAGATAGTTTATTCTGATTGAAAACAATTTGGAAGAAATTCCATCGAAACTTAGTCATTCCTGCGTCAACTTAGCGAATTTTCTTAGAATACATAAATCACTCTCTAGCGGTCAGAATTTTAGTGTGATCAAAATGAAATATCATATCTGACATGATTTAAGTATTTGAAAAATTTAAATTTATTAATAGCCAAAATACGTATCACGATTAATAATAGTGTGCTATTGTAGTTTAAAGTTACTATGGAAACGACAATCAAAATTGACATTTGAAAATTGAAACAAAATTTTAATAATAAAATAATTTTATAGTTATTTTTTAGAAGTAAGGTATTGCTTCTGTGGAAATTAGAAAAAAAAATTTAACCGTCTCCAAAAAAAGGAGGAGGAGATTCTATGTTCGACTATATGTATTTTTTATAAATGTATGTTCACCGATTTCTCCGTCAATTGTGGATCGATTTTGAAAATTCTTGTTTTGTATGAATGAATATACTGTCGAGTCCCTTCAAACCGATCAGTAGGTAGCCCGTCATACCAATAATAATATTTTATTACAAGTAATGTAACAACTAACTGAGTTAATTGTTTGAATACCCTGTACATACTGAGTTGTATATTAATGATTGAAATGTTAACATTTCTGCATGTTCGAGTTATTAACAAGTCGCTTTCCGAGAAAACCGAGCCCAAATTATGAGAAAACTACTGAGACAAACTCAGTAGTTCAAACAAAAGTTGTTTATTTTAAAATGAAAATTTTTTTTTTGAAAAAAAATTCTGATGGTCATCTCTTTTCGTTCTTGAGTTATCGTGTCCACAGACAGGCAGACGGACATGTGGAAATGGCCGAAATTTACGCACACATATAACAAACATTCATTCCTACTATCAATATTTTTAAGCGTTACGAAGCCGGGATTAAACTTAATATACCTTATACATTTACATATACTGGGTATAAAAATTATACGTAATAGGTTTCGACAAGAATTATTTTTTGGATTAAATCTGTATACTGTTATTTTTAGCTTTTTAATGTAATGAGTTTTTGTGTTTTTCGGTCGGTTGAATTTTTAAAAAAAAGTTTTTTAAGAAGTTTTTATAAAATATATTTCATGTATTCATGTCAAACAAACACAAAATATTAAATATCTCTCTTAATATTCGAATAATCGAAAAATGTACTAGGAGTAAAGTTGTAGAAATTCAAGTTTGCTACAAGTTATTACCTGATCATTTTTCTCAAATTCTAATGTGAACAGAGATATTTAAAATTTTAACTTTCAATCTTTAATTGTAAATATTTCTGTAAATATTAGTGTAACAGAAAAATAATAAGAAACAAAATTACAGTAAAATTTAGTATCTACAACTTAACTCCTGAAAAATTTTTCGATTTTTCAAATATTAAGGGATATAGTCAAATTTTGTGATTCCCCCTCCCTCGAAACCCGCTTTACCCTCGTCCGATTTTACCCATTAACGAACTTGACCTTTAGAATACCAAAAGCGCCTCAAATACCAACTTTCATTCCAATCGGAATAAAACTGTGACTGCTAGAGAGTCCACAGACATTAAAAAAAATACATATGTTCATATATATATATATGTTCATATATATATATATATATATATATATACAAATTTTAGCGATAGTGATTTTTAACATCTAATGGGTAGGATCAATGGACATTTGAAGAAATTTTTACGAAATTCCAACATTGGTGCAAAAACAATAGCTGCATTTCCTTTGGAGAAAATTCGCTAAAAACAATTTGCCGCTTGGGGAATTGTAACTTGTAACCTTTCTATAAATAAAGTCTACGATTTCTTGAATAAAATATAAGCTGTGTGAGAATATCAATAGACGCTTCTAACAAGGTCCTTTTTAGGGCTCCAAAATCAAATTCGCTAATAAACATAAACAATTCGCATAAGTAAACATGATTTAATTAGTTGAAATAAATCCAAATTTTCACTTAAATTGCCAAATGAAAATTATTAACGACTAGACTAGATTGTATCACAGTTAAAAACAAAAATGATGTAAATATTCGATTTTAAAAGAGTAAAATTTATATGATTAAGATTTTGTTCTAGATTATTACGTTTTTTACTTTCTATCTTTCTCTAATTATATCAATGCAAAAAATGTATATATAAGATTATAGTTTTATCGAGCAAAGAGAGTACTATTCTCTATTAAATTTACCACGTTCGTGGGTCAGACGGCTGTAAGCCGGTATTCATGCAATACAAAACGTATACATTTGTTTGCGAACGTGTTAAATAATGCAATGCTCACGCATCAACTTTGCGCCTCCTGATTTTGTAGCCATTTTGGACTATTGTATTAACTGATCTGCCCCACATATTACTTAATATTTATTCAACCAAAATATACTTTAAATAGAATAGCAATCGAAACGAAATTTGCTGATTAATACCGGAATACCAGTCCAAGTGGCCGAGTGGTCTAAGGCGTCATGTCTGCGCAGTATGCCTACTTGGAAATTGGGAGGTTATGGGTTCGAATCCCGACATCGGTAGTTTGTCAATTATTTGGAAAAAAAGGGCGGTTAATTGACTACAATGACGGCGCATGGACAAGAACTAAGTAACCGGCTATGCTTGAGAAGGTTTTCTGCAGTTTCCTTCACGAACTCAAGATGAATATCCACATAATTCCTATCATAGACGGCTGCAGCCGCATATTCCACCAATTCCTAGTGTATACACAAAAATTCCTTCCACACCACTAACATCCTCACATCCTTAGTCATCACAATGGACCTTATGGTTGAAGTGTAGTCCGTCCAGGGCAGTCTCTACAATCTATTTATCTAATACCGGAAAATATTTCCTGACTATTGAGGCGAAATATCAGTTTGTATCAGATTAAAAAAAAAACAAATTTGCAATAGTATTATATTAAAATCGTAATGACCTCATATCTGGGAAACCATCTATTAAATTGTCAAATCGGCTATATTTTCACAATAACAATGCTAACTAATTTTTATCATAAATAGTTTTCGATTTTTTCTAAGAGTTGCATTTTGAAAAATAATCTTTGTTTCCGATAAGAATCAAATTCATTATAAATGATAAATTGAACATAAAACACAGGAAAATCGTGTTCATTTAGTGAGTGATTTACGATATACCGTCAAAAAAGTGTTGGATTGAATTCCTCAGGCAAGATTATTAATAATAATAATAATAATAATAAAGCCAATAAAGCCAATTTTATTCCATAACCCTCAGTAATACATAGTACATTTCAAATGTTGTTAGTAAGAATTTTATATATTTGCTTAATATCTAGTGTTAGTCAGTAAATTAATTTAAATCTATTTAAGGGATATGGACCCCATTTTGGGTATAGGCCTCCCCCAACCTTTTCCACCTTTCTCTATCCTTGCTCTGGTCGATCCAATCTCTTCCCACTGCCTGCACGATGTCGTCTGCCCATCGCTGATTTGGTCTGCCGGTTTTTCGTTTGCCTGATGGTCCTTTCCATTTGGTGGTCTCTATTGTCCACCTTCTATCTGTGTAGCGAGCAATGAGACCAGCCCATTTCCACTTTGTTGTTAGTGCATGTTGCACCTTTTGTATTTTTCTTATTCGTAGTATACTTAGTAGATTGTTATTACGAGATTGTTATTTAAAACGTTCGTAATATCTGTACTGGATGTTTTTGAAATAAGTTGCTTAAATTTTAGAACGAGTTTTGATTAACCTAGCAGCCATTTCCTCACTAAACTTATTTGTAAGTAATAGTTGTTAAGAATTACTTAATTTTCCTCCAAAATTCCACAGAAGCCAATTGTAATTTTTAAAGAAGAATGGATTTTTAAAGAAATATTATTCGTTACATCAACTTCGTTTTTTAAGACTTAAACAATTAATTCGTTTTATGATATTTTACCAATGCTTTCATTAAAGATGTACTAAAAATTTCGTATACTTTATCAAAGCTCACACCAAATTTGTCTTACCAGTGGCAATTTACTGTATTGTTTTCATAATTGCATACACTAGCTCTCTTTTAAATCGGAGATAGTAGCGGCGAAGACATACTACTCATACTACAGCCTGGCTTATTGTCAAAAACCGGAAAGCGATAAACTTTCTGGTTAGGGTGCTCACCGCACCTAACCGGCTTAAAAGGCATCTAGTACTCATGATGCTGGAAGACAGTGCGATCTGTCCGGACTGTAACAGGGCGATACGCCTTTCCACCTTCTGGCAGAATGTCCCTACAGAGCCCCAATGCGGTACCTAACTTACGGCTCCACTAAAATGGGAGAAATAAAATAAATTGAAGAGTAATTTTAATATGGGTAAGGTAACATGAATAAATGTGATTGAAAGAAATTTTAACAAGAGTAATTTCAATATAATTTAAAATTTATTATATTTTAAATTTAGTATATTTTAATTTAGTTAATTTTCTATTTATTTTTATTTTTGTCTACTGATCTCGATTTTTTATCTATTTCTAATTGTCAAAGAATAAATTACGACTAGCTAATTTATACTGATGATGACTACTTTGCAGTCGAAATACGTATTTATAATATAAAAAAAACAAAAAAAAACTGATCTAGGTAAAGGGGTGAATTTGAAATTTTATTTCAAAAACCTAGAGTTCTCACTAATTATCATTCGATAATATAATGTTTAGAAATGGGAGAAGCTGAGGTAAAACAACTAAAGTTGAGCTCTGTCCTGTCATTCGCAAAGAAGTCGGGTAGTTTCGGTAACAAACACATTGCTAGGTGAAACGCACCAGATGTGATAGAGGATAGAATAGGTTGAGGGATGGGTTTCTTAGGGGTCGGTCCTAGAAAGTCCTAGAAAGGCCTACTTGCCAGACTTCAGGCTCCCATGACTACTACTTGTACTACTATTACCTTTTCAATCGGCATGATCCAATTGAAATTGGGTAAAAAGTCAATAAAAGTACGAAGAGACTTGCGAGATTTACTTACATAGTTGTTATAGATCAAGCTAATAAAAGCGTCTTAATATAACAGCTTGTAAAATATATCAGTTTTAATTTTAATACATAAATAATTTTCGTTACACTTAAAAGTGAAATTTGAAGCTAATGACATCACAGTCGCATATTTTGAGAACGTTAATGTATAAATATCAATATTTACAGCTAAAATCTCTACATGTTTTTAGTTTTAACCCGGAAAGATAAAATGAAAATATATACTAGTTGGTAGTGTCTGGAAAATTCAAAACCGTTCAAATAAATTGTAATTTGAACATTGATAAACGATATTCGGTATCAAACAAATAGTATCACTTTACGTAGATTGAATGATGATATTTCCTATCTCTATACAACATAACATAAAGTACATAAATTATGAACTTGTATTAAACAGCTGCTTTTAAATGTATTAAATAATTCAAAATATATCTAAGAAATACAGATACAGATATTTATTGAAACTCCATTAGTGTGTAAAAATGTGTATTCATTAAATATTAACAAAAAGGAAAATTCCGGGATCATTTCTATATATATATATATATACCGGGTGAATATGCCCCATTCTAATGTACCACCCCCGTTATCTTTCCTGGGATTACTCAAATAAAATAGAAATGAAACAATTATAAAGTTGTTTGATTTGGAAGAGGCTTTCTGGCGGTGCCCTTTCAAGGTCAACTTCAATTTTTTTCATTTGAAAAATCAAATTTGACGTTGAAATGACATTCAAAATCAAGGTCATTCCAATGTCACTATCAGGAAGCCCCTTCAAAACCATACAACTTTTTTTTGACATAGTTTTTTGATTTGACCTATCCCATAAAAGATAACAGAGGTGATGCATTAAAATGGGGCACTTGGCATATTTAGGGTGTAAAATACGTGGAAAAGTTCATATGAACTTCGAGTTTCATTTTCGAGATATAGGTTGCTAATGATAATAAAAAAAACCTTTTTTCTTTCAAATTATTCAAAAACTACTTGACTATTTTCGACTACGCTTGGCACGCTTTAAGTAATAAGTAAGAGGCTTTATTTGATGTAATTAGATTTAGTTTAATTATTCCAGGGGCGGTTCACCATTGTTTTTTATCTAAGTTTCATATTATTTCAGATTGAGTAATTAAAAATACAATTTTTTTTCTCTTGCATTTTCTGTCAGAAAATTAAATTAACTTTTCCAGCGAAATTTTGTTTTTTTCTCGAAAAGTAAGTAGTTAGACAGAAAATGCAAAAAAGAAAAAAAAAATTATTAATTAGTATATCTAAAAGTAGTATATTACTTTGGCAGTGGCGTACTCAAATTTGTCTTTAAAATATCTAGTAAGGATGCCCCAGCGAAGCCCTTGGAATTATTAAATTACATCTAATTACTTCAAATTAAGCCTCTTATTTATCACTAAAAGCATGCCAAGTGTAATCAAAATCAGTCAATTTTTTGAAAAGCAAAAAAACAACTTTTTTTATAAATTTTAGCAACCTGTATCTCGAATTTTTCGTAGGTTCATATGAACTTTTTTTCTTATTTTTAAAAGATCTATTGCCTATTCAATTTTCCAGATTAAAATTTATTACAAACTTATATATATATATATATATATATATATATATATATATATATATATATATATATATATATATATATATATATATATGTATATATATATATATATATATATATATATATATATATATATATATAAGGTATGTAGACTTTTCCGAATCATATTTTACGTTTCTTTATATACTTCTTGCAAATAAATATTTATATTTTTATCCTTTTATCACAAAAAAGCTTTTTAGTCATCCTGCAGTTAAAATAAATTTTTAATATTATCTTCACTTTTTTTTTCAGAAGTATGCATAGATATATCAATACAATATCATTACAGGAAGATTATCAAATGACGTCCGGCAAAGACAAAATCATTTAGCATTTTTTCAAGGAATTGGGAAACACAAAAATTATTACCACGGATGTTTTCATAATAAATGCTATCACCAGGACACTGAAATAATTATATCTTGAAGTTTTTGTTAAAATTTTTTGTAAGATAGAATCCAGTAGTAGAGATATACTTAGAAACAGGGGACATTTAACATTTCCTGAAGTTTATACATTAGAAAATATAAATTGTCTTAAAACGTGGAATAAAATTACTTCAAATCCGAATATATGAAAAGTTTATAAGTTGTAAAACAATTAGCTGTATATAGGAAAATAAAAAATCGAATTTTGAAATTAAAAAAAGTTTACTGAATACTTCTCCATATTATTTTAATGATGCATTACTCTGATCCTTGTGCATAAACTTTGTGAGTTCACTATCATGATAAACATTGCTTTATAATTTTGTATTAATTTTGCATACAAATACTGTACTTTTTAACCCGACTTCAAAAAAGGAGTATGGTTCTCAATTCGTCTGTATTTTTATTATTTATTTATTTTTTTTTTTATGTGTGTCACCTCAGAACTCCGACATTTATGAACCGATTTTGAATTTTTGTTTTTTGTTTTAAAGGGTTTGGTTTCCCATTGGTCCCATTGGCACCAAATCGCATTCTGATGAGGGGATCCCCGGAAAATCGAGGAAAATCCTCATTTTATACGTGATAACCGATTTCTGCGAAATTTTTTTTTTTTTTGAAAGGGTATACTCATTCATAATGGGAAAATAAGAAAATTTTTTTAAAAACCGACTTAAAAAATTTTTTTACAAAAAAAAAAAACCGACCCCAAAAAAAAAAATTTTTACAAAAAAAAAACAAAATGCATGTAAATAAAATTGAAAATCTGTTATAAAAAAATGCTCTTAAAATTAAAAAAAAAAAAAAAAAAACGGGTAAAAAAAAAATGTGTTATAAATTAAAAATTCACTAAAAATTAGTAAGTCGTTTAGTAGGTCTACCCATATTTAAACAAATAAAACTAGTTATAGAACTTCAAAGTCACTAAAAAGCGAGAAATAAACCATATTTTGACAAAATGGAAACCCGACTTCAAAAATAAAATATTCTATAACAAAAAATGCACTAAAAAGTAAAAAAATAATTGCATATTCTTGGCCAATTTTAGTTCACCTAAGCAAAAATTTTTAAATATATGTACAATTATTGTTATTTTTGGAGGCGGTGTCCAAAAATTATGTGAATTTCTCTATGCTGACACCGCCTCCAAAAATAACAATAATTGTACATATATTTAAAAATTTTTGCTTAGGTGAACTAAAATTGGCACAAGAATATGCAATTATTTTTTTACTTTTTAGTGCATTTTTTGTTATAGAATATTTTATTTTTGAAGTCGGGTTTCCATTTTGTCAAAATATGGTTTATTTATATATTGGACTCTTCAGTTGAGTAGATAGTCTATTTTTTGGAAGAAAGTTGAATTGATTTTAAAATGAATTAATTTGGTTCCAAACTAAGATCTACTTTCAGCTAGATTAATTTGTTACAGTAACTTATGTAAATTGACGTATTAAAATTCTTATTGTATTTGGCTTTATACTCATGTGTTATAAATCTCCCATTCAGGATCGAATTATGATATAATCGGTAGATATTTGATATTATTATACGCCTATACGGTGCCGCCTATCCTTTGAAATTGTGTGTGACCAATATGAAAGTGTATTTGATGTTGTTTGTAAACGTGATACTTGATTGTGTGTCGTTTTGTTCTGGGCCCTTTTAATTCACAATTGGACATTAGTTTCTTATGTATTCTTAAAATTATATAGGAAAGCGCCCATTCAGTGTTCGTCAACAGTCATGCGTGATTTATGTTAAATACTGATAAATAACACTTCAATTAAATAAATAAATTGATTAATTAATTATAAATGTTTATACTCGTATATAGTGATATTAAATTATTTGTTCTTTTGTTTGACTGTGTATAATGCTTATTTGTATGTAAAATGTAGTTTAAGTTTTAATTTGATTAAGTCCGTTGCATGGACTATTTTAACTAAGTAGCAAAACACAATATTTTATAGGTAGGTAATGTATTTAATTTTTATGAATGATAAAATTAGAAAATATAAGACAGCCTATGTTACTCCGAGGAGGTGTAGCTTTCGGTAAAATTGGTTGAGTAGTTTTTGAGTTAAATCGTAACAAACAAAAAATCAATCATCTTTCCTCGTTATACATAATAGGATTGCCCGTCGTGGCTTCGCCCGTAAAAATCTTGTAACGCCCTTACAACCACGTAACACAATATTTTCTCCCGTCAAGGATTGATAAATTACGTTTAATTTTTGAAATACATTTGTTGTATGCACTGCCACCTATTGGCAAAAGTACTCATATTGTGTATACTGCCATCTATAGGCAAATTTGTAAAACGTATTTGTTGTATGCATTGCTATCTATGCATATTACTACAAAAATAAACTAACTTAATATTAATTTTAAAATTATTCACTATGTGAATAGAAATCGAAACAAATACGAACAATGGTCTGTATTAATATATGATCCACTGTTACATATCAATCACTTTATGCAGACTGCTGTCTGTTGCATGCTTATATAAATAACACTCAAAATGACTACATCTTCACTCCTGGCAAACAATGTACAACACACAGCACCTAGAGCAACGAACATCTGTTACTATACACTGATAAATTATACCCCTATACATCAATAAATTATAAAACTATACCTTTTTTTATAATATGTAACGACCAATTTATACAAAAACTGGATGGTGAAAACAGCATGAAAATCGGCGCAGTAGTTTTTGAGTTAATCGCGAACAGACAGCGTCGCGGCTGGGGTACTTTATTTTATACTATGTAAGGATATATATATATATATATATATATATATATATATATATATATATATATATATATATATATATATATATTGTGGATAATTAACAAGAGTGAATATGAGAAATACATAAGTTTAACAAAATTATCAACGAATAAGTAAAGAAATTAATTTACGATGTTCATCAATTGTACATCGGTCCTAATGTCCCAATTTGTTATTCGAAGGCTTTGGGTGAATTGTTAAATGGAAGTATTCCCAATGAAATCAAATAATGTGTTGTGATCGTGAGTCCGGTGTACTAATGCAAAATTAAATGTGTGTTGTGATCGTCAAGTCTAGCATACTACTGATCCCTCTCCATACTTGCTTCAAACTTGTTGCGGATAAAATTGTGGTATTGTTACACCTTACCTGTGGTTTTCCTTGGTAGCACTAAGGTTAATACTGGGATAGTTCCTAATGATGTCATCCATAGCATATCTAACCCTTTCCTTTCATTTGTCGAATTCCACTAGTAAGCGGTGTTTTGTACAATTAATTGTATAAGGTTAGGTGCCTTTAGAACTAAAAAATAAATAAAAAGAACCATTCGACTTCTACCCGCATATTCTAGACCGATTTATAGTCTCGTGAAGTGTAAAAGTGCAATGGAAATATAAAATTCCTGACAGAAAGTATATAATGTAATAAATTATATATTTATCCATTATTTAAGTGGAAAAGTTTAAACGCATTTCTCTTGGAGAACTTTTCGGCAGCTTGTTTGATTTATACAATTACTAAATCCTAATCGAAGTATTTTTTTACTAAAATTTTTTTTTGTTTTAAACAATTAACGAGCATTTTTTCTTCTCCAAATTTTAGTCAATTAGTTTCATTGATTTTAGATAAATTAGTCTTTAGTACTGCTGGACACCGCAAGGCACTATTTATAGAGATAGAGATAGATTGTAGATGCTGACCTGGACGGGCTACACTTCGACCATAAGGTCCATTGTGATGCCTAAGAATGTGTGGATGTGAGTGGAGTGGAAGAAATTTTTGTGTATAGACTAAGAATTGGTAGTATATAAGGCTGCAGCCTACTTGGAACTATGCCGATATTCATCTGGAGTTCGTGAAGGAAACTGCAGAAAACCTTCTCAAGTATAGTCGGTTCTTGTCCATACGCTTCGTTCTTGTCCATACGCCGACAGTTTAATCAATTAACCGCCCCTTTTTTTTTCTTAATAATTGACAAACTGCCGATGTCGGGATTCGAACCCATAACCTCCCAGTTTCCAAGTAGGCATACTGCGCAGACATAACGCATTAGACCGCGTGGCCACTTGGACAGGACACCGCAAGACACTATTTATAAGAGAACGGTTAACGTTCCAGCTGATAACTAGGTCCAGAATTAAAATGTGTATTTGAAATTTTCGTGGTTAGATACTTTTTCGTATAAAAACAATACAAACTTACGAATTAAATAAGAAATACATTATACAATAGTTCAAAAAATATTCTGAAAATGTCAATTATTTGACGCCTCTGAGTGCACCTAGCCCCTTAAAGATAGATCAAGTAAGGTATTATTATCATTAGCCACCAGTAATCTATATATGTATAGAGTATAAATATGAGTAAGAATCATAATAAATAAAATACACACTAGATAGATCATTATATATTTTATAAATGTTGTTCTAACTTATATTATTAGATCATACGTTAAATTGTTAAAGATTTTCCATTCTCATTCAATTAATTCTGACGGAAATTTTTCCACATTTTTTTTTCATTTTAAATTAAAACACTCATTAATGCTGTTCAGTGTGTAATGTGGTAGTTGGTAAGTATAATAACTGAAATACCATCTTAATTTGTTTTAATTTAATTAAAATACTAATACAAATAAAAAATTCATGGGAAATCTTCACATTACCTCTGTATAAGGGTATAATTACAAACTTGAATTGAAGTTATAAATCTAATACGAGTGTTTTTGTTTTCTCATCACGTTAAAGTGGCTTAACCGATTTTGATGAGGTTTTCATCGAATAGTAGAAAGTTTTTTGGGCATAGCATAATAGGCATAACAAAATAGGCAACAAATTTTTATTAAACGATGCTTTTCTCGTGTTAGCTTAAATAGGGAAGTAAATAGAGCAGGTCGTGGAATATATGAACTCTTGTTCAAAAAAATGAACCAACCTGATTTGTTAATTTTCTTACAATTCATAAAACTCCTCACTTTTGTTACTCTCTGTATAATGTATAATTTTATTATTATATTCAGCAAATATATTTGATCCCAATATTAGTGTACCTTGTTTATTGTATTGATATCAGTGTATATATATCTTTCATTAATTTAGAATATACATTTAAAAATGTATGATTTTTCTAATTGATTTATGTCAATAAATATTTAATAATAATAATTTAGAATATAAAAAATAGTGTTTAGTACAGGCATAATTGGCATAGAGTATCAAAAACTGTTCTGTCGCATTTTTTTTATCAATCCTTTCACAGGCGGCACTGATTGTAATATGCATTTTGCCATGCAGAACTTTGGTCCCAATTATTTTTAAAATTTTTTTTAGAATTTGAAAACATTCTTGTTTTTGAACGGAATAAACTTTTTTCATATTGTTTGGCTACATTCAAATATAAAAGATTTTGTGGCTTTTTAAAATAAAATTGATATTTTAGAATGTATAAGTTTTTTAGTATAAAATGACCATTTTTCTTTTGACCATTTTCTACCCATTAAGCATACACCAAAATGCGTTTTGAAAACGAAGGGTTTTAGATTCAACATTATAAAGATACACCCATAACCCCAAATATTTCTATTGTAAAAAATATGAAAAAAAATTTTTCGTTCGAAAAGCAACCATTTTTTGAGAGTATTTAAACAATTTCGCTTTTAAAAAATGGGATCAAATTTCACTATGCAAAAATTTAATTGTTACAATTAGTGCAAGGAACAAAGAAAAAATTCAATACCAAATATCGTATCAGAATAGTTTTTGATACAATTTTTCGGTATTATCCTAGACTATATATTATTATAGAATAATATAAAAAAACTGGTTATATATTACAATGTGTGGAATAAAAATATTAATAATAATATTGACATAGCATTGCTCTTGGTAATATTGCGTCAAAATTTAAAGATTCTAAAATTATTTTTTTTCTATTTTTAACTGGGATACGCGTAGGATATTGTTTTTAAGAGCTACTATTAAGGACACGAAACGAAACATACTTTTTTAAACTTTTTGGTGAATAGATTTTCGTATTTTTAGACAAAATTACCCAAATAAAAGTTGTTTTGTTCTTAGAGGCATATCTTATGGTCATCTTATTTATCACCCAGACCATGATCTTAAAGGCCATTTACAAAAAAAACTATCTCTATTGATTGACCACGAATAACACCTTCTTATTCTTGATAAGTTTTTTCTAGACTATATTTCTCAAAAAATGTAATCTTAGCCAATATGGACTTCATTACTCAGTTTTAATGTTATTTTCGTCAGCTATCCGATTTTGTTAAAAAAGGGTTCCCCTTTAAAAAACACAAGTTGATCTTCAAATAACCTTGAAGTTCATTGTTAAGTTGAAAATTCAATCAGATCATTTTTACTAAAAACGAAATACAAATTTCCTTGAAGAAATATTTAGGTGCCTTGTTTAAAATGACCATTCTGTATAAATCTCAAAATATGATTGAATAGGAAATATATAATTCAAAATTTCCATGTTGTCTAAGTATAATTGTATTCAATATTAATTTCGTTTTTTTGTGTGTGTGTTTTCTTCTTGATAAATAGCATAGTTTTTAAGTATGCAAAAAGAAATGGAATTATAAAACTGCATTTAAATTTTTTGTAAGAACATAAATTTTATATCTGAGTGATAAACAAAGTAAGCCTTTAAAAAATATATGTAAAGTAAATACATGTAAAGTGTTATATCTTCCTATTACATATAAAAATTAAACAATATGTTGTATCTGTAAAAAACATTTACTACACGAATAATCAAAATTGTGAAAGACTGATTCGGTTCAGTTTAGTTCATTTTTTTTGAACGGGAGTGTACATCGGGTACCCAAACGGAAAATCGTTCAATATGAATGCTTGATAACTATCAAAGATAGTCTCACTCAGAACAAATCGACTGTAAAAAACTGCAAAATGTCTACAATAGCACACCATCGCATACCCACACTCAAGGTCTTTCTTTGTGACTCTTGATCGATATATTCTGAACTATGATGAAAGACTATAGAACTGCAAGCTAGGGTTGACACTTTTAGTGCGAATCACTGATTTAATTCACTGAAAAGAATTAGTTCACTTATATAATTCAGTAGTTCAATTAGTTTATCGCTCAGAATGTATATAGTATGGTCAAATGGTTCATCAAAAAAGGTCTCGTAAGAATTTTGAGTAGAATGCTATTTTTTTCATTTCGATGGAGGGTTGGCCATGAGTGTAAAACTTAGTTTCCACGTTAAGAGTGTTATGACGGCTACCCTTTTGAAATTAACGGTGAATTATTTTTTTGTGATTTATCTTCGTAATCGTGAGGCTGGTAAAAATGAGGGCAGCTTTTTTGTAGTTGATACAATTATCTATAACTTTTTAAAATCACTTTTTGCGCTAATGTAAAAAATTAAAATGTTATAGACAAAAAAAAGATGAAAAATGAGGGGAAAAAACTTAACAAGGTTATTAATTAATTGAAAATCTGACAATATAATTATTTAATGCGGTCGTCAGGTGCCATTTTTTTCGTGCACCCTTCGTGCAATATGTACTGAAAGACTCAACTATATATTAGGTTGTATAGCCCAAGTAAGCCGTTCCTTTGAACGACTCGTTCATGAGTTACACAAGTCTACTGCAACTTGCAAGCAAACAAATTTTTTATAATATTCGAAAAGATTTATAGGACTGTGTATATGGAGGTCAAAATATATGTTTCTATATGAAATTTTGCAAAATACAGTAAACGTATTTTGTTTTGAACATATTTTAGAATATCAACTAATACAAATTACCTTATGATCAGTATACTGTATCAATTGATGAAAAAATATAGATACACTTAATGTAACATATATATAAACATCTTGCTTACGCGTACCTTGTCTATAGATGTTTTGCAGAGTTTTAGGCATTCACTTCAGCACTATGAATTATAGAAAAGTTGGCCATATCAGACAAAAATCCGTTTTCATATGATGGGTTTGATGATAATCGTTAAACTTCATTTTACCCTCACGATAGCATTGCCAAATTTTGAATATTTTCCAGCTTCGCAAAGTCTGCATGGGGTCTTTCTTACTACATTTACTGAAGTTCCTGGTGATTTCAAGGGTTGTAGATCTAAAGACAATCTAAAGGGTAGTCAGGTCTAAATGATCATCATGACGTGAAAGAGTTAACAAGTTATATGTTCACTATTTTGACTTCAACCGCACATTTTAAATAATATTTCACTTCACTGATAATCAAAAATTAATTAAAATTCTTTTTGTTGAATTATTTGCACAGTTAATATTAAATTGCAATAGGAAAGTGTATATAATAGAGAATGTACTATATAAACTTTTAAGAGGAAGTTATTTAAAAAGTTATTTGACCTTCAGAAGGTCATTGCAATAATTAGAACATCAAACAAAATGTAACACAAATAGTTATAATACATTTCACTCTAACGTATATTATTTAAGTGTAATATAATGTAATGTATTGCATATAAAACTATTCAACTTAATAATAATTTGAGCGTCAATGTTTTTAAAATATTTCTTTTGAAACTCGAATCAAATTAATTATAATTATTTATTATGATGATGTACGATGCCGAATGTACGTTAAGTTTTGTAGGCTAAAGTGAGTGACGCTAAACATAATAAAATCATCACATTTTATTGTCTGATTTTCATTCGAAATCATTATAAAAATCAGTTGTTTATATAAAAGGTTTTCTATATAAATTTGTTACTTGATTTCAAATAGCAATTAAATAAGGGATTGTATTTTATCATCTGTAATCTTAAAGACTTTTGATCATAAATCAATTTTTTGATACATATTATTCAATTTTTGTCTACAATTAGAGCAAAAAATTAAGTAATTAATTTTCCGGTTTTATACCGCGAAAGGGTGGGAGGAAAAATGGGAAAGATTTCCACAAATTTCTAACGGAAAGGCATTAGTCAAAAAAGGACCACAGTTTTTTTGCTAATTCCTAAAGATTACACCTTACAAATTACACCTTAAAATAAAAAAAGATTTCGGAGTTTTTCAAAAATATTTAGCAATGTTATTAACAAAACCAGGAGACGAGAGTGTCTGTGTGACTCGCCTAAGAAAATTCAAGAGGAGGCGCAAGCTCAAAGCGACCTAAATTTAAGATGGATATGCGGTTCGTTAACAGTCGGGGAGCCGTATAGAGCTATTGCTGCAAAAGGAACGGGCACGGATCACGGAGTTGTCGAGGGTTGGCACGCTAGGTGAAGTATCGTAACAATCACAATTCACCACAATGTGAAATCCCAAGGGTGGAACCTACGGAGTGTTGCAATTGCAACGCTTCCCATTGAGTCAGTTCCAGTCCCGTGCACCAGCGGTTAAAATGATGTCAATTTATAGGTAAACCTCAGGCTAGGAACTATGGTAAGAAATCGATTGTAATAATATTTTAATTCAAAAAGACTAATAAACATTTATACTACTATTTGAAAACCATACCTTATCAATATCCCAATGAACAAACACTAATTTATAGTTTAACAAAGTAAATTTTTCAAAAAAAATAACTATTTTGTCTGGATTTAATATCTATACGTAATTTTGTTTAAAGAAATTTAACCCACTTTTAGACATGCTAGAAGGATGCGTCCGGTTTTTTGCATTCGACGCGGTATAACTTGAAACATATAAAAAAAATCGAAAAACTTTAATTTTCCCAACGCAACATCCCCGAAAATGGAAAGATCACCAAAAATTACCTTTGTATTTAATATTTTATCTTGGCAAGTTTAAAGAACACCTAATCCGTTAGTCAGTCAACTCAAATAACCCTCAGGTCAGATTATACCCTCAGTCAAATCGTATAAAAGACAGAACTTTTTTAAGGTCATTGTGAGACATGCACCACATTAGCAACAAGCAACATATCTCTGAATCCATATCCCAGAGATAGTTACGATTAGCTAATTCATACTGATGATGACTACATTGCAGTCAGAATACGTATTTATAAAATACAAACAAATGTTCTAAGAATTGGGGCAAAATTTAATACATACTCAATTTATATTCATTTTCATACACTATGTAAATAACTTTGCCCTGTCTTCCATATCACTACATTTTAAGGAGCAACTATTATATGAAGTATCTCCCCGGAAACTCGGCCTTTTTTTACATTTATGTTTTTGATCGGATTATACATTTGTTATTTTTAACGTTTATATTTTCATAAAAAGGTTTCTTATAAAAGTTTTTAAATATTGAAAAAGCCAAATTAAGTGAAGATGTTTGACTGATATGAGTATTCTTTATCATTCAATTTTTACAATATTTATATCGGAATAATATATAAGATTAATTAATACACTAGTTGTCCTCCGATTAGTTAGTTCAATCGATTATTTTGAACCTGTTAAATCTGCTTATAATTTTTTTTTAAATATGTAATATTTTTGGAAAAAAACAGGCAGAGCTGCCAAAGATATCAATATTAAATCTAAAGTAGACACTTCCGATCTTAAAAATGTCTGTCGTCGACGTCACAAAACCTTCATATACAGACTAGAAACTGCATATACATGATGATATACATTTTAAACTAAGCACTTAAAAGCTTCTTCAAGAAAGCGTTTTTGGAAAAAATTTTACCCGAATAAAAATGTTTTGTTTGGAGGACGACATCTTATGGCGCTATCGACTTTACCTTGACCTTCCAAGGTTATTCGAAAACATGAACCTATATTTCGGAAAATAGGACATTCAAACTGGGTAGTAAGTTTATTTTGGTTAATAATCAACCAGTTAGAGGTAGATTGTAAATGCTGCCCTGGACGGGCAACACTTCGAACATAAGGTCCATTGTGATGCCTTGGGATGTGAGGATGTGAGTGGAGTGGAAGGAATTTGTGAGTAGACTAGGAAGTGGTAGGATATGCGGCTGCAGCCGACTATGATAGGAACTATGCCGATATTCATCTGAGTTCGCGAAGGAAACTGCAGAAAACCTTCTCAAGCTTAGCCGGTTACTTTGTTATTGTCCATACGCCGACAGTTTAGTCAATTAACCGCCCCTTTTTTTATTTTTATAATTGACAAACTGCCGATGTCGGGATTCGAACCCATAACCTCCCAGTTTCCAAGTACTGCATACTGCACTGACATACTGCCTTTGACCGCTCGGCTACTTGGACTGGTTTGGACTCAACCATTAAATAGGACTAACGAAATAGGAATAACGTTAAATCGGCTGAACAGATTTTGATGCGCTTTTCACCAAACGGTTCGGAATTTAGCCAGAAGTAACATATTCTATACAATTTTTGTCAAGATAACAAGATAACGAAAATCTAAATACAAAAATATTTGTCTCAAAAAACAAACAACATTTGTTTGAAACTTTTTTTCTTGCATCCAATATGTCTGGCGTAAATACAAAGCTTATGCCACATTTTATCCTGTTAAATCACGAATGCATAGAACAAAAAAGTGGTACGTTTGATAATTGGAAAAGTTACCACTCATTTCCAAAGTGCAGACTCCTATGTAGTACTATATCCCAGTTTTTGACAAATTTGAAAAAAATCTAATAATATACTTAACCGAAATGATCAGTCCAAGTGGCCGAGCGGTCTAAGGCTCGGTATGGGTTCGTATCCCATAAATAGGTTCGTATCCCTTAACATAATTGGAAGCTATGGGTTCGTATGGGAATAATGGGGTACCCCATTCTGCCAAAATTTTTCACAATGTCTTGTCAGACACAACTGACATCAGATTTGATAGGCCTTCAAGTGAAGAGGCTAAGTTTACTACCCCTGGGTGCTCTTGGATGACAACTGACAACAGAGTTTTTCATTTCATTTTTCATCTGCGGCAATAAACAGCGAAGATGTTGAGGCTATCCTAGTGTATGGATTGTGTGCATAAACTTATTTTTTGTGCATTTCCACTAGTTTTAGTTGTGTTTATAATAACTTGTACCCCGTTCTGTCCCATGCCCGGGGCAGAACGGGGCACATGACAAAATTTACTATTTTTGAAAACAAAATATTGTTCTATTATTTTCTTACAATATTATTGTATTTTTGTGACGGTAACATTATAACGTGTTCATAGAAAAATTTGCAGCTATCTTAATAACCCCTTTTTACACCATATTTGCAACTTCCTACCCCGTTCCACACCAGTCCAAGTAGCCGAGCGGTCTAAGGCATTAGTCTGCACAGTATGCATACTTGGAAACTGGGAAGTTATGGGTTCGAATCCCGACATCGGCAGTTTGTCAATTATAAAAAAAACAAGAAAAAAAACACCTACTTGGAAACTGTGAGGTTATGGGTTCGAATCTCGACATCGACAGTTTGTCAATTATTAGAACAAAAAGGGCAGTTAATTGACTAAACTGTGGGCGTATGGACAAGAACGGAGTAACCGGCTATGCTTGAGAAGGTTTTCTGCAGTTTCCATCACAAACTCCAGTTAAATATCGGCATAGTTCCTATCATAGTCCGCTGCAGCCGCATATTCAACCAATTCCTAGTCTACTCACAAATTCCTTCCACTCCACTCACATCCTCACATCCTTAGGCATCACAATGGACCTTATGGTCGAAGTGTAGCACGTCCAGGGCAGCCTCTACAATCTATCTATCTATCTACCCCGTTCCGCCCCGGGTGCCCCTATAAAGAGAATGTATAAATTTTAATTACAAAGTAATATTAAATAAAAATATTGATTTTGGCTTAGAAATTTAATTTACGATTTATTTTTAATAAGTTTAAAATTTATCGTTAAACGTATCCCCAATAGCATACAACAAATATATTCCTGAAATTACCTGTGTCAACGCAACGTATAAATAATCTAATTAAGAAATGTCAGCATGTATACATATACATATGGGATCCGTAAACATATACGATACGTATCCATTTGGACAGTGAAAAACGAAACGAATTACTATAATTTGTGATGCAATAATTTATTTCGAGCAGAAGATGTCTGAAGGCCAACATTCACGTTAAATGTATTATAGCCTAGCTATAGTTATACTGAACTTGTAATATGAAGTTGTTGTTGTTTTTTTTTGTAGTTAGGTGGTATTATTAGATAAATATAAAAATTATTTTAGAAAAATAATATCCGAATACGTCAGTCAGTAGAGGATCAAAATAGGGGGGTATGATGCAAAAGGTGGTGTAGTATATTTTACTTTATTTTAACTTGCATAAATGGGTACAAACATGTAAAAAACAAAACAGTTAAACCAATTTTGACGCGGTTTTCACCAAACGGATCAAAATTTGGCGTAAAAATAGTAACATAAGCTATACAATTTGTTTGTTACATGCAACCGTTCCGCGGGGTTCAATCTATCTTTTGGACGGTGCAAAATCGGGAAAGTCTTTAGCTACACAAAATATTTGTCTCTAAAAACAAACAACTTTTAATTAAATACTGATATGAAAAAATTAACTCGTCAACCAGGAATCGAACCTCGGGTCTCTGGATATCTAGTCCAGTATGCTTCCGCTACACCAAAGACGACTGTGACGTAACAGCCAACCTTTTCATATCATTCAACCTTTTGAAAATTCAATGACAATGACATTTGTCTAAATAGTATACGCTAAAAAGTCTTCTACAGTTTGTCTTACGTAACCGAAAGGAATTTGGACAGACATCGTAATGCTGACGCTTAAGTATACACAAATAAATGTATGTGAATAATAACTTCGACAGAAAAAATACTGTCAAAATAAATAAAAATAAGAATGATATGAAAAGGTTGGCTGTTGCGTCACAGTTGTCTTTGGTTTAGCGGAAGCATACTGGACTAGATATCCAGAGGCCCAAGGTTCGATTCCTGGTTGACGAGTTAATTTCTTCATATCAGTATTTAATTAAAAATTCAATGACAATGCCATTTGTCTAAATAGTATACGCTAAAAAGTCTTCTACAGTTTTTCTTACGTAACCGAAAGGAATTTGGACAGACATCGTAATGTTGACGCTTAAGTATACACAAATAAATGTATGTGTATAAACAACTTTTGTTTCAAACTTTTTTCATGCATCCAATATTTCTCGAGTAAATATAAAATTTACGCCACATTCACGCCTCGTTTTTACCACAAAACTATGGGATGTATGAAAAAAAGTTTCAAACAACAATTGTTTGTTTTTATGATATAAACATTTGTTTATTTAAAAATTTACTCTATCTCGCTCTTTTATAAGATAGGTTATAATTGGGATGCATGGAAAATAAAAAATTTATACGTGGGGTCATTTGAAAAGCTACCACTTCAATACTTCTCTTAGAGAACTCATTTCTAGGCTGCAGACTCATATATATAGTATTAATCTCAGTTTATAATAAAGTCGTCAAAGTCGTCGAAAACATCATTGTTTTTAACCGACTATACTACGTAACGAAATTGTTAAGTTATGGTACGCAAAATTCAATATTCTTTAATTGATTATACTATGATTTTAAGTTCTAGACAAAAACCAAGAAAAGTCCGAAAATTCTGCGGTTTTTGGCTGACAAAAGGTGTCCCAAAGTGCCGTGTTCGAATTTTTGTTTTTTACATATTTGTAGCCATATATGCAAGTTAAAAAATAAAAAATACTACACCACCTTTTGCATCATTCAATACCTCTACTGACTGGCGTAAATGGAATTTTGAAAACAATAATATTAGTATTTTCAACAGTAATTGTGTGTCATATCTCAAGCAGCTTGGATATACTCGTACATATCTAAAAGTATAAGACTCCATTTCTTTCATTTAAAAAGACGTTCATGTGTGAGACATGATAATATATATAAATTTTTATCTTTGTAAATTGGCAAGATTAATCACGCTATTATGTTACGATCATTTGAAAAGTTATCAATTATTAAAGATCAAATTTTTAACCTAAATCCTGGAAATATATAATTTGTTACATTTAAATTTGTAACAACTATGTTAATAAATTGGACAATACGATCATTATTGTTTTTAAGTATATTTATTTGATTTAAAAATAAATGTTATCGAAAATTATGTTTAATTTTTAACTATTTTTATCAGCATAATTGAAACTATTTTGAAAACATCAATAGCGTACTAAATAATATAGTTAAACAAATATAGGTACTGAAATAGCATGTTAATTATTTTAATATGAATTAAATAATAATTAATTTTTATTTAAAGCTACAGCAAAAAAATGTACTAAATGCACCATATCTGGCATATTAAAGTCTATAAAAATGACTCTTCCTTTTTTAGCGAATTTTCAAAGAAAATATAGCTATTGGGTTTATACCGATGAACGAATTTCGGAAAAGTTTCTGCAAATGTTCATCTACCCAGTTGTTTATGAAATGTTCTTCTTATTATATATGATTCTTCTGCCCATGTGTATGTGACTGAACTCTTCCTAAACGACTGGACCGATTTGGATGAAATTCTATAAAATTATTTTATTAAAATTTAGTTTTAATTTTGAAATGCCAATTTTGATTGTCGTTTCCATAGTAATATATCGTTCTATTTTGGCTATTAATAAATTTAATTTCTGCAAACACTAAAACCATATCAGATTATATAGAGAGTGATTTATGTATTCTTAGGAAATTCGCTAAGTTAAAGCAGCTCCTGCGTAACGAATTTTTTTTTTAAATGAATTATTGTTTTTAAAAATGCCAGCACTTAGACGTCTACAAACTTAAGTCGCAGAAGTCGAAAAGCTAGAAGTGAAAGATATACCGCGAAAAGCGGAATGAAGTTGAACGGAATCGTTGGAATCGAAATCAACAACATAGAAATGTTGCGTTTAACCAATATCGAGCTGCATTTAATTATAATGTGGAAATCGATTACAGTTCACAGCAAATCGTTGTTATTGGACCAATGAACGTTGTGTGTCAATATTGAAAGGCATTTAAGTTTAAAAATGAAGCCCCTAGATTGTGTTGCGCGAGCGGTCGAGTCAAATTGGCGCGATTGGTACCGCCAGAAGAGCTACTACATTAACTGGTTTCGGGAAATGGACCAGATTCTAAACATTTTTTAACTCATATCGAGCAATAAAATAATTGGTTTCAAATGACGTCATTTGGCGCAACAAAAGTTATTCGAGAAAAATTTAAGCCAAGTTTCAAGGTAGGTATACTGAAAAAATCAATTGAAATAGTATATCAATTGAAATGGATTAAAGTACATTTGTAGCTCGGTAAATTGCCAAAAGCAGAAAGAAGTGAGTGTCTTTAAAATAGATTATGGGGGAATGGAAGTGCTGAGAAAGTATTTTGAGAGCAACATGGGAGAGCCACATGGTGGTATGGTACAAACAATTCGCTATACAATATCCTATATATATTACATATAGGATTCAGATTCAGGGTCAATTAATCATCTAACAGGTTCTTTATTGCGAACGCGGGATAGTGACTACAAATTTTTGCAGATTTATTTTATGAGCGATTCAGCAAGACAAGTCGATCAGCGTTGTGCACACAACACTTCGGTAAAAAGATCAATTGTGGAACAACTCCAAATGTTTTTCCATCAGCAAAACGGAATGTTTGAATTATTCACGACCGCATTAGACCGCATGATTGTCAAAGCCGATAAGACGCCTGCAGGACAACACGTAAAACGTTTTAATGCGTCAACAATTGATGAAGTCGCTAGAAAATAAAACTAAGAATGTCATGTTTATCATAAAGCATTAGAATAATGAACACATGTTTTTGGAATAATAATAATTTTTTATTAATTATACCAATTCGAATTCAAAACCAAAACCAATTCGAATTTTTTTTCGGGAAACTTTTTACACTTTCCTACATGTTTGTATGGGGTTACCTGAGGTATGTTATTGTATTTGTATGCATGTATTTGTAAAATTTTTGAATTAATTTTTTTTTTTTTGGATTGGGCCGCTTTTTGAAAAATCCAAAAATATCTAAAATAATTCTGACGTATGTTTTGATGAATTTTAAGCATTTTTGTATTATAAAGTTTTTCGCATAATGCTGCATGTTTTACTAATTTTACTATTTTTTGACCCAATTTTACTTAAGAAAATGTTATTTAAATTTTTCGGCATGGAACATGACGCCGTTATGCCCATCCAAAAAACCCAATCCCACGAATTTTATTCAGCTTCTAAATAAAAAAAAAAAATCTTTAGCCAAAAAAAGACCGCGTCCCCCAAAATAATAAAATTGACCAATTTTCCCACTCAGATTTCGATTCTACATAAAAAAAATCTACAATTTGAGCCCTTACACATTACAAACCTTTTGACCAGTTCTTTTGACCAGTACTTTTACATGGAATGGTCATGGTCTTACTAGGTAGGTTCGATGAACATTTAAAGAAATTTATTCGAAATTCGTTCATCGGTACAAAACCAATAGCTACATTTTCTTTGAAAGTTCGCTATGTACGTATGTGTTAGCATATGTGTCGTTGATCGGAATGAAATGAGACGTGCTATCAGTAGTTCGTTAATGACCTAAATCGGGCAACGGGAAAGCATAAAATTGAATTTCTTTCTTAGTATTATTAAAATAAAAAAATTTACAATGAGTAAAGTTGAATTAAATATATTTTACTACAATTTATTATCAGACCATATTTTCTGTAACACTTATTTATTATATGTAACACAAAAATATTTGCAATTTAAATACAATACCGAAAATCATGAATTTCTTTCTTAATATTAGTAAAATGAACAAAATTACAAGAAGTAGTAAATCAGTTAAACTACAGTTCATTGCCCGATTTTGAATTTTTTTTCTGTTTTAAAGGGTTTGATTTCAGATTGGTCCCATTGTCACCAAATCGCATTCTAGTGAGGGGATCCCCTGGAAATCGAGGAAAATCCTCATTTTGTGTGTGATAACCGATTTTTGCGAATTTTTTTTTTTTTTTTTTGAAAGGATATACTCATTCATAAGTGGAAAATAAGAAAATTTTTTTAAAAACCGACTTCAAAAAAATTTTTTACAAAAAAAAGCCGACCCCAAAAAAAAATTTTTACAAAAAAAAAAAAACAAACTGTAAAAAAAACTGAAAATCTGTTATGAAAAAATGCACTAAAAATTAAAAAAAAAAAATACAGATAAAAAAAAAGTGTTATAAAAAAATGCACTAAAAATTAGTAGGTCTTTTAGTACGTCTACCAATATTCTGACAAATAAAATCAGTTATAGAACTTCAAAGTCACTAAAAAGCGAGAAATAAAAAATATTTTGACAAAATGGAAACCCGACTTCAAAAATAAATTCTAAAACAAAAAATGCACTAAAAAGTAAAAAATAATTGCATATTCTTGTGTCAATTTTAGTTCACCTATGCAAAAATTTTTAAATATATATGTACAATTATTGTTATTTTTGTAGGCGGTGTCCAAATTTTATGTGAATTTCTCTATGCTGACACCGACTCCAAAAATAACAATAATTGTACATATATATTTAAAAATTTTTGCATAGGTGAACTAAAATTGACACAAGAATATGCAATTATTTTTTACTTTTTAGTGCATTTTTTGTTTTAGAATATTTGATTTTTGAAGTCGGGTTTCCATTTTGTCAAAATATTTTTTATTATATATTTTAAATCCCATAATAATGAATACTACAAATGTTTCACCATGATTACTTGATGATTTTACAATGTATTTAAACGAATGTGAATCGTTGTATTCCATATTTTGTGTTTTTTACTTTCTCTAAAACCCCTTTACCCTTGATAGAAGAAAAGTCATTAACGAACTTGGCCTTTGAAATACCAAAAGCATATTAGATACGAAATTTCATTTGGTTCTTACCAAAGTTGTGACGGCTAGAGAGTATACAAATACGTGAAAAACATATTTTCTTATGTGTGAGTCTGTAGTCCTTTTGGTCACAGATCACCATGAACATTTAACAAGATAAAAGTTATTAATAGATCTATTTCCGGGAGAGAAATGATGTATTTATTCTGAGAAAGTTCGCTGTTGACGAAGCTCCTGCGTAATGAATTTTTTTTGATTAGAGGCCTACTTCTACCCAAATATTGATGTCAGTGGATTATAAGTGATTAGTTTCATTCAAATATTATTAGCGAATTTCCACCAAAGGAAATGCAGCTAAATTGTTTTTGCACCAATGTTGGAATTTCGTAAAAATTTCTTCAAATGTCCATCGATCCTACCTATTAGATGTAAAATATATATATATATATATATATATATATATATATATATATATATATATATATATATATATATATATATATATATATGTATTTTTTTTAAATGTCTGTGGTCTATCTAGCGGTCACAGTTTTATTCCGATGAAATTTGGTATTTCAGTCGTTTTTGGCATTCTAAAGGTCAAGTTCGGGTAACGATTAATGGGTAAAATCGGACGAGGGGGAAGGGGGTTTAGAGGGAGGGAAAAACACAAAATTTGACTATCTCCCTTAGTATTTGAAAAATCGAAAAATTTATCAGGAGTTAAGTTGTAGGTACTAAGTTTTACTGTAATTATGTTTTAATCATTTTTCTGTTACACTAATAATTACAATTAAAGATTGAAAGTTAAAATTCTAAGTATCTCTGTTCACATTAGAGTTTGAGAAAAATGATCAAGTAATGAATCGTAGCAAACTTGATTTTCTACAACTATACTCCTTATACATTTTTCGATTATTCTAGTATTAATAGAGATATTTAATATTTTGTGTTTGTTTGATACGAATACATTAAATATATTTTATTGTAAAAAATTTTGACTGCCGTTTCCATAGTAACTATAAACTATAATCGTTTTACCGTTCTATTTTGGCTATTAATAAATTTAATTTTTGCAAATACTTAAGTCATATCAGATATTATATTTCATTTTGATCACACTAAAATTATGACCGCTAGAGAGTGATTTATGTATTCTAAGGAAATTTGCTAAGTTGACGCAGCTCCTGCGTAATGAATTTTTTTTGTTTGTAAAATTTAAGCAGCAAAGAATTGTGACAGCAATATTTCTAAGGTATTCCATAAAATAATTTTCAAATACAAATTGAAGGGTTTTATTAATATTATTCTCTGTAATCTTAAACTATTGGCTTACTATCGGTTTATTAAATTTTTTATTTGTTAAATTTAAAGTCGATTGAAAATTACCGCTTATATTAAATACTCGTATGTCCCTTGGGAAATCTTTCTAATGATAATTACATAAGTAATTATAAGCTTTAATATTTTAATTCGAAGAATCATCATTCGAAGGACGATAATTAATCGATTAATAATTATTCTAAATTAAATAAACCTTATCCCAGTTTTATGTAAATTGGCTACTAAAATGTTACATTTCTGAATGGTACCTGAATTTATTTATTCAATAATGTAATTATCATTTTTTAGTTAAGAGGGTAATTGGTTAAAATCCACAGTCAAATCGAAAACAGAAGTATAGTTTATTTGTATATCCAACATCTAAAAAATATGACGTTCTCTGTTTCACATATGTATTTTAATTACTCGGACCACTACGTGGAAAAAGTTTGCATAATTGACTAGTGATGAAAGCGAATACCTAATTTACGGTACATAAATTACATTACGAATTTTGAACTTTAAGCAACTTGGTTTTTTTGCATTTATTTTAGTCTGAAATTATAAATTTTTCCAAGTAGAAAAGGGCTTGCAACAAAAATATCAATTTTCCCAGCACTTCCACCAAGGATTACCAAAAAAAATCAAACATTAAAAATTCGTTACGCAGAACCAAAAAAAAGAAAATTCAACTTAGCAAATTTCCTTAGAATACATAAATTACTCTCTAGCAGCCACAATTATAGTTTAATCAAAATGTAATGCCGTATCTGATATGATTTTAAGTAAGGTCCATGGACATTTGAAGATATTTTTACGAAATTCTAACATTGGTACAAAACCAATAGCTGCATTTCCTTTTGAGGAAATTCGCTTAAAAGTAAAAAATAAAATCTTTGAAACAAATTTGTTCTATATAAAAATTCTGGATAAAAAGTGATACTGAAATATCACCCTAAAGAAGGATTAGCGTCGATAAAGCTTAATGGAACACCAATTTCACTAGGATATTCTCAAATACGTAATGATGCAAAAATTAACATACAAACAAAATTTTACGAGAAATATTTTGTCACCTAACGGTCTAATAAAACTACACTGAACGAACAGATATATCTAGATATACTATTGACACCAAAAGTGGCGTCTTTTTTCAAATTTTTGCTGTCGAATTGTACCCCAGCCATTGGATTTTCGAATTAAAATTATTCGTTATCAAAATACTAACATCTTTTAATCTACATATTTTTTCGAAAACTGAATGAATGGATTCGATCACAAATCAACTGTAAAATTTTGAGAAAATAACAATACTTTTGGAGCCGATAGTACCTCTATATATATATATATATATATATATATATATATATATATATATAGGTAATACCTTTGTATATATATATGTAGGTAATACCTATGTATATATATATATATATATATATATATATATATATATATATATATATATATATATATATTATTCAGGGAAAAAAGAAACCATAATTTGTACTACAATAAATACCTATGAATAACATAAATCGTTATGCATATTTCAATATAAAAAAAAAGGTTTCCGGCGGGTAAAAAGTCTTTAACAGAGGTGTGGAATGTAGGAGGATTGTTTGTGTCACACACATACATGCACCAATACATTTCCAAACAGACGGCATGGCTTGGTGACAAATAACAGTACCAAAAAAAAGAATTGACTTCATACTCAAAAATATTTATCTATTTAAGTACAGAAAGAGATAAAACCATACTGTTACGTTGGATTTATGTTTATCTATTCTTTTTTAGGACTTCGTAATAGTTTTATTCATATTTATTCGACAAAATGAAACAGCTATTTATATTCGATTGTATATTAGATAAAGTTAACGATATTGAAGGTATAGATAGGTACTACAAACGAGTCAAGATGTCTTAAACAGACAATATGGTACCTTTGAGTTGTATTTTTTTCTGTATAATGATTGTCATAAAAATGAGAAAAAGACTTTAAATAATCTCCTTATGACAGTAAAACCTGTCATGGTCAATAATGTAATTAATTTATAAAAATATGTGTTATAAAAAAAGGTGTTAAAGATTTCATTTTTAAAAAATGACTTGTAGAATCATTTTTTTAAAAGGACGGTTTATCGTTTAATACTGTGTATTTAAAAAAATGACGAGGTGATTTGAATGGTTTACATCTAGTTTTTATTTATTTAGAAAACAAATAACTTGACGATTGAGGGACGTGAAACAAAGATTTTTTCATTGGATGACGTTTCTTGAACTCAAACTTTTATGTCAATAGATAATGTGTAAAAAAATTTAAAAGTTTAAGAACAACTGAACTTAAAAAAAAAGGACTAAAAACTGAAAAATAATTCACAATAAATAACAGATGCTTATTATGTACAAATTCATTAGAACTATATATTTGGTCTTTTGAACTAAAAGAGCTACAGAGCTGAGTTTTGAAATATGGAAAGATTACGTCATTTAAACACACCGTTGTCAATTTCATCGTTAAGGAATAGATAGTATTTTAATTCAAAAATCGAAAACACCATCCAAAAAACTGGAAGACAGGAGAAAAATTCCAAGTGGTACTTCCCGATATCCTGTAAAGTTGATATTTGGAATACAGTTTAGGTATAGTGTCCAAATTAAAGGGAAAATTATAAAAACTCTAAACTTCTATTCCAAAATCGATAATTTTGCCATGTTTTGTTTGGTGAATTGAACATTATAATACATATAGGTATATGCTGCAATGTAATTGGCAGACACTGAATTGCTATTGGTCAAGCTGGGACATCTTAAAACTATAAATATTTTACTCACGTTGATTTGATAATCATTTGAAAAAATATCACAAAATAAATGTGATATTTTTTTCTAGACTTTGGAAAATTTTGAGGCTTAATCTAAAAAAAAAATTCAAAACTTTATGGATAGCAAATTTTTCGTTTTTTGCAAACTTAAAAATAGAAATACCTTGGAAGCGGCTAAAGATATAGAAAATTAATCGCAAATTCTTTCGTTTTAAGTCAAAATAGACCATTAAACAAGTAACACATCTTATCAAAATTGGTGAGACCTTGCAAATTTACATTTTCGGACCTAAAAAGTGAAATATCTCCGAAACGGTGTGTTTTATCGAAAAAATAAACATTATTAGCCTTAAGTATCATGAATTTAACCTAGCATATTTTTGGATTTAGAAAATTAACGAGAGTTAAATTTATAAAAAGTATTCAAAAAATTGGTTGAAATTTATTTTGTATATTTTCTTTTAATATGTATTTAATATGTTATGTCTTGACAAGTTTTTTATGATTTCAAAATATTTGGAACAAAAAACAACTCTTGGCAAGATATTATTTGGGACTTTTTAGTGTCTTGCGTCTTAAAGCGATTGTACCCATTAATAATTAACAACAAAATAGATCAAAGACCAGTAAAGACAATTATTAGTATATCTATAAGTCTGTACTATGGGCCACAAAAGTAGCGCTCATTTTTCAATATTTTTGTAGCTGATTTGTACCTTATTCATTTGGTTTTTGAGAAAATGTTTCAAATAAAAGTTATTATTATATATACATTATGAACAACTCATATCAGAAGCATTACATTAAATGAATAAGTGGTGCAGTAAAATGAGTAAAAAAAGGACCTTAACATCGGAATTCCGAGTAACAGCTCGGATCGTCCTCAAACCTTTTGTAAATTGTTATAAATGCTCTAAAATCCACCACATCCAAAAAGGGTGCATTTTTGTTATTGTTGCTATAATAAAACTATACCGTACGTTTCGTTTACATCTTCGCATAGCAGATCTCCCTCGAGTATGAGAGAGTACAAATGTATACATTAAGCAATGTGTATGAGAAGGAGGTCTTATAGGTTTGATAAACAAGCATATTTTTCAAAACAGTGAATAATATTCATAACTGTTCGAGTGGTTGGTGATTGTCTACCTTCAAATGCCATAATAAATAAATTGACACATTTCTGTGCGGAATGTCTGGAAAAGTACCATTTAACAATTTGCACTTTGTCTTCTTTTGTGTAATAAAATACACAAACACGTATTTTCCAAAAGCATTCACATAGTAATGATTGCATATTATCAAAACAATTAATAATGTTTGTATTCAACAAAAAATACCCATTCTCTAAAATTTAAGCAGACACATACAACACAAAAGTAACAAAACAAACCTATAAGACCTCCTTCTCATACACATTGCTTAATGTATACGTATGTACTCTCTCATACTCGTGGGAGATCTGCTATGCGAAGATGTAAATTAAACGTACGGTACATACTATATTATTATGGCCTTTTGAAAAATAAAAATTTTTAAAATTTTTTTCAATACTCACATCCTATTAATAATCATTTCATGAAACTAATCCCCAAGTTCCAAACAGAAATAATGTTATGTTAAAGATTTATATAACAAATTTACCAAAATAAGTGCATTTTTTGCAAATAATTAGTTACTAATAAAATGTTTAAACAAATTTTTTGCTTCTCCACCTGGATCATATTCCTGGATCATAAGTAACATATCATATTTTCATAGGAATTTTAATTTTTAGCATTTACTTTTACTAGTCAAAAGTTATAGCCATTTTTGTACGAATCGTACCCCAGTTTGACTCACGCGCGTACTACGGGGACGGATATATGACCTTTATTAACAAATTCATAGCTCCCAGACATTGATCCTAATAAAACTTTTTGTACATGTTTTTTACGTTAAATTTCCTTCTCTTTTGATTTGTGCAGACAGTTTTTGCAAAGTTATTCTCGAAAAACCGTATTTTTGCACCTATTTTGTTTAATAACTTGCTTAGCACCCCTTTTCTGGCAGAGGATTTTTTACCACATATTACAGATAAACTTTAGAAGATAATATCAAAAATCCTCTTTATTACTCCGAAATCCGAAGCTGTTTCCTCATTTTACTGCACTAAAGGCAAATTTGTGATTATATGTATATAAGCATGGAACCTAAATTTTTTATATACTAAAACCTTCCCATAAGTATATAGATTACTCCAGGGAATGAATCATAAAAATTGATCGTGTAGTTTCTGAAAAAATCGCGCACATACAAGCATACTAAGATAAAAGAATACATTCTTTTTTTTAAGTCGGTTAAAAGGTTATATTCTCAAAACCAAATAAATACTTTACCGATTCTGAAGACTTTTTCAAGTTTATGTATTTTCACTCTCTCTCTTGAAAACATACTTTTTATACGCTTTTTATTAGTATAACCTGCTATGTATGTATGTATGTAACCGACCCTTTTGGGCTCGATTTTCTCCTACTTTGAACGATCAGATTTAATTCAAATTTTGCACACCTGTCAAAGACCGATGACAATGCAATAATTCGATTAAAATATCCGATTATCCTGATTAGATTTGCCAGGATTCATCAATTTCCCAGATAAGTTACTGACTTAAAAAAAAATGTGTGTGTGTGCAAGTCACACACGGTAGAAGTGAAACTTTTGAAAAGTCCCTGATTAAAAATACTTATTGAAAAGTATTGAGAAAACAAATAATAGTTTAAAAAATTATAGTTTAAAAAACTAAAAAAAACACGCTTTTATAGAAAATCCAACTAAAAAATAGAAAATAAAATTTAATAAATTTGGATTAAGAAAAGTGTAAATAAGAAACAAATGTATATTAATGGAATAACTATTGGCACTATGCACCCCACGCTTTTTTACATTAATATACATTTGTTTCTTATTTACACTTTTCTTAATCCAAATTTATTAAATTTTATTTTCTATTTTTTAGTTGGATTTTTTATAAAAGCGTGTTTTTTTAGTTTTTTTAAACTATTATTTATTAATGATTTTTTAATCATATTAAATCAACCAAGACAGAAACGTGTAAAGGCGTCCAAATGTGCCCGCTGCACTCAAAAGTTTGAAATATGAATAGTAGAAAACTCAGCATGTAAATGTTAACCATCTAAGCCCAAAATTTTGCACGGTGTGGTGTGAAATGAAAGCCCAAAATTTCGGACGGTGCGGTGTGAAATGAAAGTTTAAAATTTTGATGAGGGGTAAGTTAAAATCATATGTTAAAATTTATTTTTTCTGAAATAATTTAATATAATTCCTTACAGAATCTATTTATTCATGAAAAATTTCGTCAAAGAACAGGAAATTTTGAAGCGCATTGTTTATTTACTTTTCATAAAAGAAACAAAAAAGAGTTTTTATTCAATAAATATATTTGCAACTACATTCAGAGTTTTGTGTAGTATATTGAGTTATATTGTGCATAATATATACATTTATTTATTAACCCGACTTCAAAAAAGGAGGATGGTTCTCAATTCGTCTGTATTTTTTTTTTATTTTTTTTTTTTATGTTTGTTACCTCAGAACTCCGTCATTTATGAACCGATTTTGAATTTTTTTTTTTTGTTTTAAAGGGTTTGATTCCCGATTGGTCCCATTGTCACCAAATCGCATTCTGATGAGGGGATCTCCGGAAAATCGAGGAAAATCCTCATTTTATATGTGATAACCGATTTCTGCGAAATTTTTTTTTTTTTTTGAAAAAGTATACTCATTCATAATGGGAAAATAAGAAAATTTTTTTAAAAACCGACTTTAAAAAAAATTTTTCCTTAAAAAAAAAACCGACCACAAAAAAAAAAAATTTTACAAAAAAAAACCAAATTCCTTGTAAAGAAAACTGAAAATCTGCTATAAAAAAATGCATTAAAAATTTAAAAAAAAAAAAAAACGGGTAAAAAAAAAATGTTATAAAGAAATGCACTAAAAGTTAGTATGCCGTTTAGTTGGTCTACCCATATTTAGACAAATAAAATCAGTTATAGAACTTCAAAGTCACTAAAAAGCGAGAAATAAAACTTATTTTGACAAAATGGAAACCCGACTTAACAAAAGAAGCACTAAAAAGTAAAAAAATAATTGCATATTCTTGTGCCAATTTTAGTTCACCAAAGCAAAAATTTTTAAATATATATGTACAATTATTGTTATTTTTGGAGGCGGTGTCCAAAAGTTATGTGAATTTATCTATGTTGACACCGCCTCCAAAAATAACAATAATTGTACATATATATTTAAAAATTTTTGCTTTGGTGAACTAAAATTGGCACAAGAATATGCAATTATTTTTTTACTTTTTAGTGCTTCTTTTGTTAAGTCGGGTTTCCATTTTGTCAAAATAAGTTTTATTATAATAATATAGTGTAGGGTAGTTAGTGTTTTGCTTTAAAATAATTTTAACGTTGATGCGATTATGTGGGATCGAAAGAGGGATAAGCGTTCAACTGCGAAAATCACTTTGGGACTACCGCCCCCTACCGCATTATTTACGAAGGTAGACATTTTTGTTTCGTTGATATCTGCCCAATCGTGCAGTTTATTGAAAAAGTTGTTTACTGCTATTTTTTAGCAAATAAAAATCCTCACATTTTTTGCCTTAAAAGTTTTTTTATAACGTCAATAGTTTAGGCAGAAATAGCGAAATAGAATGCAGAAACAGAATGGGGCACCAAAAAAGGTCAGTTTTTGGTACACCATTCTCTTTATTTTTCACTATTTCTGCTTAAACTATTCAAGCTATGAAAAAACTGTCAAAACAAAAAATTTGAGGATTATTTTTTCCTACAAAATTGCTCTGAATAACTATTTCAACAAACTGAACGGTTGGGGAGATATCAAGAAAACAAAAATATAAACCCTCGTAAAAAAATGCGGCAGGAGGCGCTTGTTCCAAAGTGGTTTTCGCAGTTGAGGGTTAACGTCTTTTACGATTCAACAAGGTCCGATCGACGTTAAAACTTTTTTCAAGATGACTTAAATTTCAATCTAAGTACTCTGTATTATATATAAAGGGATTTATAAAATATATTTACGTTGCATATTGACGTCAAACTGGTCGTTCTGGTTGCTTTCAGTATGGTGAGGGTGGCTACTACCAAAAGGGGGGCATCTATACGTATCTCCAGGGGGGCCACAGCACATTGACCTTATAATATCGTACCTTCTTCTACAATCTACAAGCTCTGCATAGATGTTTTAGTATTTCCATAATCTGCTAATACTTATAAATGTGTCGTTTTACATTTATTGCAAATTTTATTCTATGCACCTAAAAAAGTTGTCAGAATTTTTATTTTAATTCGAGAATGTAGAATGATTTATTCATTCGGACAGAAAGATTGTTTGAAATGTGTTCAATAATGTTTCTAGATCCTTTTTTAGGTCTTAGCGTTTTCACTACTAGGCAGTTGGATAAGAGAATTGCAGAAACGACTCTCGACCTTTTCTAGAGTTACTAGGCTCTTTTTAGAGCTAGACTGTTGGTAAGAGTTTACTTAGAATAGATAGTAGGGTTACAATGCGTTAAATGCATAGGCTAATAATTAATACAGAAAAAAAACTTTTGCATTAGAAGTGGGAGTAGAACATAAGATCAATAGAGTGTAGGAATATGCCAAGATATCCTGGAACCTACGTTATTAATAGTAATAATAAAGCTTTTTTTAAAGCTTCCTTTCCCATGGACACATGCCTCCCTCATTAAGGCTCATGGCCTTCTGTCTCGGGTCAATCTCATCCATTGACCACCCACAAAATTAACTATGTTATCTCTCCAACGATTAAACTGACGGCCCATCTTTCTTTCGTCCTCGTATGGTGCCCACATCGTGCGCCGCACTGTCCAAAGCGTGTTTCCAACCCTCAAAATATAACCGACCACTTAAGCTTATGTACACTAAAGTGGCACATAGACAGGGGACATTGTGCAGCAATATTGTGCAGCAACCTAGTATGTTGTAAATGTGAATAGTGGTTGCAGCAACAAAAAACATGCCATTGAACGGTTGCTGTAAAAATCAAAATTATTTGATATTTTGTAGGAGGAGTTAAATGTTCCTGTACAAATTGGTCATATTATCTAAAATTTTATGCTTTCCTAATATTTTATTATGTTTTATTACATAGATTGGTGACAATTTACATTATATATTTTATTATTTGTATAGAATTATAGATATTATCCAACACTAGTTTTTCTAGAAATACATATAAATAAACTATACAAATTAAATGAGATAGATAGAGACAAGATGAGAAATGATTGAATTTTTATGACTAGCGTCATAAAATAATAAAATAATAATTTTATGTAATTTTGGTTGCACGTCTGTACAGAAAATATTTTGTAGGCGGATTTCAATGTTGCTGCACAATGTTCCTCGTTTGTAGGCCCTTTAACAGTAACACATTTTATTTTTGTTTTCTTTCTAATATCTTGGGTCCTGCTTTCGTTTTGTTTTATATATTTAACATTTTGCTTTCAAAGCTTCTTCGTCAAGTTCTTAATTTATAAAGCTCTATTTTAAATGAAAAAACAATTTGGGATTTAAACCCTGTTTCGTATTTTGCCAGAATATTTAATAATAATAATGAGTTTGTTGGTAGTTACAAGGTAAAAATATGTAATGCACTCATATACCGTACGTGTTGGAAAGTATTGCTAATAGAGAATCAATGTTAAATATTATTTACTATAATAACTATACACAATATGCTTAATAAAGAAATAAAAATAGTGGGGGTACACTTTATTGTATCTGTCGTGTATGCTTGGTGTACTATTTTGTACTGCATTAACATGTAATGAAAGTGGGTTAAAAATGTTCATTGTTATCTTCTTAAGCTTTATTTAACTTTTTCTTAACATTACTTCGAATAATTGAAAATTCTTTTTTGAATATCCCTTATTATTTGTGTGTGGAATGCTTGAAAATAAATGATAGTATTATATTAACGGTATAACATAAAACAACAATCCACACAAATTAAAAGAAAAATAAAACCCCAAAAAGAAAATAAAATAGAATTCCGACAAAAAAAAAGTTAAACCAACGGTTCGAATATTCCTCCATTATTTGCTAAACAATATCTAAGACGATTGTAGAAATCTACCCGGGTATTTTCTAGCACTTGAGGAAAAATATTCGCACAATTGTGAACAATT
Organism: Nineta flava; assembly: GCA_963920215.1. Taxonomy (NCBI): domain Eukaryota; kingdom Metazoa; phylum Arthropoda; class Insecta; order Neuroptera; family Chrysopidae; genus Nineta; species Nineta flava. The sequence continues at coordinate 38,553,903 of OY986041.1, read as the reverse complement.
CTTTGCCTTAATTGTTGGAAATTTTCATGCCTATTCCGCGAATAGATCTATGTTTTGAGAAAACCCCACACAAAAAATTCGTTAGGAGATAGATCAGGCGATCTGGCTGGCCACTTGAAGGTTCCAAAACCACTCATAAGACGTTCCTGGAAAGTTTGTTCCAGGAACAGCCATACTATCATGGCATTGTGTGCAGGGCAACCATCTTGTTGGAGCAGGGCAACCATATTTCGTAACAAACTCAAATATTTTTGAGAATCTAAAGATCCGTCAATGAAGAATGGTCCTATAATATGGTCACCCAATATTCCAGTTCAGACATTCAGTTTCAGCATGTATATGTTTATATGGTTTTATAGTAAATATTTGATTTATTTATTTAACATTGATTCTCTATTAGAAATGCTTTTGAAAACGATCTGTATATCTAAATATTGAAGAAAACTAAGATTTAGAATCGACTACATTAAAAGAGAAATAACTATGACTGACACCCTTGAAAAAATCGCATAAGCTCAAAAAATAAGATAAATTGAACTCAAACAACACGAAAAATGTCCTAATATGATGAATTGCCTAGCGGTTTACGATGTATGGCGTAAAAGATGGCATTAAAATCTATAAAGAGTGCGAATTTTGAAAACAAATTCAGTTAGGTCGTCAAATATTCTGAATATTTGAATTTTATCCTAAACCAATTTGTATTCAAATCGAATACTAAAAATTAGATGTGTGTTTTTTTGGATTTTTTTAGGGCTTAAAAATGATGTACCTTAAAAAAATCGCAAAATACCAAAAACAAATTCCCTGATTTTGATGAATTTCACCATTTAAGGTAAAATAAACACAAAAAATAAGAAAAATGTGCTATTTTAACGATTTACTGAGAAGTTTACGATATATCACCTGGATTTGGATAGAAGGGGTCATACAATTTTGAATTTTATAAAAAAGTCACATCTCGGAAACTATCCATAAAATTGTCAAATTGGAATTTTTAATTTTTTGAGATCTAATTTTAATACCTTATAAAATAATTTTCATTCAAATATCTGCAAGTGTTTTGGATAAGTATAAACATCACTACTATTCCCCGCTGCACCTTCGCTCGCGGAAAAGCTATAACAGTGGTAGAAATGTCGCGTTTCTAGCGTGTTACGTTTGTCTAATCCCAAAAATGTATATGGCCATGTTTATTCTTCTTGACGAGGTGGAAAGTATAACACTTCAAACAGGACTATCATGCACTATCAGTTGCTTAGGGGGTGCAACGCCTATCTTAATACAAAAATTTCGATAAATCTATCTTACTGAGGCTCTATATTACAAAACCGAAGATTCCATCCAAATTTTGAATCTCTATGTAATACAGTTTACGCTGTGCGTTGATTGTCAGTTAGACAGTTTGTTAGCAAGGGCATTGCTTTTGAACATACTTTTATTAGCTTGACTTGTACGTATCTATCTATCTATCTATGTATGTAGAGAGGTAGATTGTAAAGGCTGCCCTGGACGGGCTACACTTCGGCCATAAGGTCCATTGTGATGCCTTAGGATGTGAGGATGTGAGTGGAGTGGAAGGAATTTGTGAGTAGACTAGGAATTGGTAGGATATGCGGCTGCAGCCGATTATGATAGGAACTATGCCGATATTCATCTGCAGTTCGTGAAGGAAACTGCAGAAAACCTTCTCAAGCATAGCCGGTTACTTCGTTCTTGTCCATACGCCGACAGTTTAGTCAATTAACCGTCCCTTTTTTCTATGTCTGTATGTATGTAATGGAATTATTTAAGTGAGTTTTCACCCACTTCCGGACGTCTGAATAATCTGAAAGTTAACAAAAATATTCTCAAAAAAATTTAAAAAACAAAATAAAAAAGTATAAAATATAAAATTTAAATTTATTAATAGCCAAAATACAAATTTTTATATCTCTAACTTATATATAACGATTATTAGTGTGATAGTTAATTTTATAGTTTCTATAGAAATGACATCAACAAATATAGAATCGAATAAAGAGTTTAACAACAAAATTAACTTTAATGTAAACAAAAGCATGATGTGCTACTTTCATAATGGCTTTACTTTTATAGTAAAGTTAATTTTGTTGTCAATCTCTTTATTCGATTCTATTTTAAATTATTTTGCATGTATTAGTTCACATTCCAATAAAAACATGCTTTTTTAGTTTATTTTTTACTCTAATTTTTATTATATATAGAGATTATTAATTTGATCCATTGAACCAATTAAATTATTTACACTATTGAGATGCATTTTTCAAATTTTTGTAGTTGATTTGTACCAAAAAGGATGCTCGTTATAAAAATAATACTTTTGTCCTAAACATTTTTTTGAAAATCAATTTCAGCATGAATGGAATCGAATCAAGCGTCAAATTTTGAAAAAGGGAATATTATCACTTTCTGAATAAAGAGTACAGAATGGCCAAATTAGAATAGTTTTTACAAATTAAATATTTTAATTTGTCATAATTTTTTGTTAAATATTTAATATATTTACCTTCCTTAAATTATTTATTATATTATTAGATAGGTATACAAAATAAGGTTGCTTGATTACCTTGCACACGTATAAATTTGTCAAAAAATAATCAAAAAACATTTAATTTGAGATAAATACAAAAATGCACACATTTTATAGAAAAAAATAATATAAAACAAACAATTGGTTTTCATTTTTAGTCCAAAGTATGTCATGGATTCTTTTAAAACAACAACAAAAACAATATTGTTTCAATTGTATTGATCAATGCCACACGAACCTGAAATGTATAATATATCTCCTATTATTAATATTATTATTATTAATAATTTTAATAATAATGGTTTTTGTAATACTTAAAACAATATTGATTTATTTATATAGACCAGCCGCTAAATATTATTGACTAGAAATAATTCGGTATTTGCACCAGTGGGATTTAATCACAAGTTTTATCAAATGAAAAATCATACATATCTTTCTCTGGTGGCCAAAAAAGAAACCAGTTTTAGTGTGCAATATAAGTTATAGCCAGTCCAGATCTCTTATATACTTATAATTTCTATAGAAATACCTGCATTAACAAAATGTTTGAAATAAATTTTTTGAAGACAATAAATTAAAAATATAAAAATAGAGTATTATTTCGTTGCATACAAAAGCCAGCCATTTTTCTAAGCCCCGCTCTCAGGTCAGTTTTTAATTATATATATTATAAATGATAAACAGAGCAGATCTATCGACATTCAAACAGTATAATTGTACGTATCTTCGTATTCCTTACTTATAAAGATAAAAGTAAATAAAACAGCTGCCAGTTGGTCTTATGCGTTTGTTTTCAATAAATTGCTTATTCATGGAATCATTATTAAATTTTGAATATTTTCCGCAATGATTTACTGCTGCAAACTGCTTTATTATCGTTTCAATGCTTGTTTCAAATTCCATTAAAAATATATATCGGCTTATTTCCGGTTTCTTTTAAAACAAAAATTACGGTTGACTGTTGTCGGGTCAGTTTCGAGCTATTAGTATTTTTAATATTTTTATTTTTATTAGAAAATTTATTTATTTATTAGCAACAACTGAAGTGGATGTCAAAGAGTAGACTAGTGATATTTTTTTACGATTCAGCTGCGGTTTTCATTTCGGAAAAAAATTACGGGCTTTTTAATTTTCAGTTTGAGATTTATTTGCAAATCATAGCCCTGGGAAAATTACTTAAATCAAAAAATGATTAGACATTGGTTTTTAATATTGAATTGGTCTTTTCACCGAATTGTTGTGTGCACAACGCTGATCGACTTGTCTTGCTGAATCGCCCATAAAATAAATTTGCAAAAATTTGTAGTCACTATCCCGCATTCGCAATAAGGAACCTGTTAGATGATATATTTGACCCTGAATCTGCAAAGGTAAACAGATATTAAATAGATGTAATATAGGATACTGTATAGCGAATTGTTTGTACCACCATGTGGCTCTCCCATTTTGCTCTCAAAATACTTTCTCAGCACTTCCATTCCCCCATAAGCTTTTTAAACACACTCACTTCTTTCTGCTTTTGGCACTTTACCGAGCTACAAATGTACATTAAGCCATTTCAATTGATACACCATTTCAATTGAAAGCTGCCAACGTATTTTGCATCAGGCACGTGTTGGTAAAAGTTTTTTGTTTTTCAGTATACTTACCTTGAAACTTGGCTTAAATTTTTTTCGAATAACTTTTGTTGCGCCAAATGACGTCATTTGAAACCAAATATTTTATTGCTCGATATGAGTCAAAAAATGTTTAGAATCTGGCCCATTTCCCAAAACCAATGATTGTAGTGGCTGTTCTGGCAGTACCAATCGCGCCAATTTGACTCGACCGCTCGCGCAACACAATCCAGGGGCTTCATTTTTAAACTTAAATGCCTTTCAATATTGACACACAACGTTCATTGGTAGCAACGATTTGCTGTGAACTGTAATCGATTTCCACATTATAATTAAGTGCAGCTCGATATTGGTTAAATGTAACATTTCTATGTTGTTGATTTCGATTCCATCGATTCCGTTCAACTTCATTCCGCGTTGCTCGTCAGTTTGGATTGCTCTTGTATATCTTACACTTCTAGCTTTTCGAGTTCTGCGACTTAAGTTTGTACGCCTAATGCTGGTATTTTTAAAAACAAAAATTCATTTGAAAAAAAAAATGCGTTACGCAGAAAATGTTCAACTTTCGAATTTCCTAAAAATACATAAGTCACTCTCTAGCGATCATAATTTTAGTGTGATCAAATTGAAATTTAATATCTGATATGATTTTAGTATTTGCAAAAATTAAATTTATTAATAGCCAAAATAGAACGATATATAACGATTATTGTTTATAGTTATTATGGAAACGACAATCAAAATTGACATTTCAAAATTAAAACATAATTTTAATAAAATAATTTTATAGTAATCTTATAGAAGTAGAGTTTCCGTTGCAATTTTTTTTTTGGACTGAATTGTGAATCTAAACCATTCTCAAATCTACTGGAACACACACACAAAATTTCATCAAAATCGGTCCAGCCTTTTAAGAGGAGTTCAGTCACATACACACGGACAGAAGAATTATATATGTATAAAATATATTCCAAGATAGGAAGATGATGTAGATTGTAAAGGTTGCCCTGGACGGGCTACATTTCGACCATAAGGTCCATTGTGATGCCTTAGGATGTGAGGATGCGAGTGGAGTGGAAGGAATTTGTGAGTAAACTAGCAATTGGTAGGATATGCGGCTGCAGCTGACTATGATAGGAACTATGCCGATATTCATCTGCAGTTCGTGAAGGAAACTGCAGAAAACCTTCTCAAGCATAGCCGGTGACTTCGTTTTTATCCATACGATTGACAGTTTAATCAATCAACCGCCCCTTTTTTTTATAATTGACAAACTGCCGATGTTGGGATTCGAACCCATAACCTCCCAGTTTCTAAGTACTGCATACTGCGCAAACATGACGCCTTAGACCGCTCGGCTTCTTGGCTCGTCCAAGATAGGAATATAAAAAAAATTATTCTAGATAATAAATAATATTCTGCTTGAAAATGCAGTGAACACACTACTGTATTTTTTGTTACTCGATCATGTGGCATTTTTTAAATATTCATCCAATATTCTTCATAAATATTTTTTTATTTATAAGACGTTAACCAAATATATAGGAAATTTATGGAATCAAACATTGAACTCAATATTCGCCTTATAATTTTCATGGTAAATATCTTGTACCATAATTATCACTCTCGTTTCATCAACAAAATAGTTATTTTTCTGTTTATTTTAATAACATAACCCTATTCACGCATATATAACTATCACATTTGTGCTTGAATACAAGAATTTGATGATCTGAACAATTTACCTTGTATGTAAACATAAAATGAATTCCCTTTTGTGTACCCCCTCCTTCTCCCTTGAAATGAGGCATGTTGATCATTTTGGAGAGATGTGTATGATTTTTCATATCAAGCATTTGATGTCAAAAAAATGGTATCAATGATCAGACATATTAGTTAAATGTCAAAGTAAGTAAACGCTAGTCGCTTCCGTTGGTATAATATAACCGAAAGGCAACCATACTAACAATGGAAATAAATAGACGCTAGTTTACAAAAAACAATTTAAAAACACATTAAATAAATAGTTAATGAAATTTTAGTAGAAAATTTAGTCACAATTATTTCTATATTTCGCAATGCAATTTGGCGACTGGTGTATAAATATTATTAATAAAAGTTTTAATAATGGTTTTTTTTATTAACTTAAAAAAATTTGATTTATTTATAACAAAAATGGAAAATTATTAATTTGTCTCTAAAAAAGATTAAATTATAATAATTTGTATATAAATTTTGTGATAAAAAAATTTCGTAATATATAAATTAATATGTTGTACAATAATTAACGATTTTGTACAATAAATAAATAAATAAAAAACGGAAAATTTTCTGATTAATAATTTCGTTAATCTCTTTTTAATCAATTCATTATTTTGAAATTAAAAAAAAAAAAATTTGAATATATTTTTATAAAATACTATGTGTTCCAAGTAGTTATTTAAATGTACAATAACAAATGATCACATGTTCAAGTTTTGCTGAGAAACGTAGGATATATTAAAGTATGTTGGTAAATATGGAAAAAAAATCGAAAAAAGACGACCCTTTTGAAAAAAAATTTTTTTTTTTCGTAAAATATAGTTCAAAACGAAGAACATTTCGTATGTTATAGTATACATTTTTTTTTACAATTTCTGACGTAAGAGTTGCCAGAGACGTGTAAACACATGCCAAGGTAGTGGCGGAGTTGATACCAGAGCGCTCGCCTGACAGAGCTGTCATAGCTTTTTGTTAAGCGTGTAAAATCCGTAAAATCTTTTCGGGTACTCTACTTGTTGCGTATTTACCTGTTTTGTCGACTGGTTCAGCCATTTACCAGAGTAAATTCTTTGGAGCAGTGTTTATCTGAAATAATTTTGTTCCTTTTTTAATTGAATTTTTATTTCGTTTTTTCTCTTTTTTTTTTTTAAATTTTGTTTTAAATCTTAAATGTTTGTTGATAATGAAAAGGTCAAATATTCGCTTTCGACAACGATCGAAAAATCAGCAATAATAAGTGAAAATAACAACTAACTGAGTTAATTTCATAAATACAGTGGGCACATTTCAGCATCTTCTCACACAGCCAGGCAGCACTTCGGACCCTTGAGGCGTCAAAATTCCCATCGAGCATAGTCTATAAATGCTTCGAGGAACTAATCTGGAACTGATCTGACTTACCTGGGTACCGGGTCACTCTGGCGTTAAAGGGAACGAAGCAGCGAACATATTGTCACGAATCTGGTCGTCTCAAATGGGATTGCTCCCAGGATTGATGGATCCAAGGTTTCTGACCCAAAAATTATATACCTGACACCTTGCAGATTTCTGCAGGTGCAAATAACATGTATGAAGGTTTCATCGTCCTCCATACATGCCCTACAAGTGATATCATCAGAGATCCCCAAGTTTATGACCACCATCCTTGTACTCAGCTGTATTCTATTGAGTTTCAACAGAGCACAGTCGAATGACCTGGCTGTGTTGACAGGCCAAGTTGCACAGTCGAATGAGAAACTTGGCCTGCCTTGCGCAAAGTCCCAGAAATCGAGACGGGTTTGTCGTAGCCATTCCTTGATTCGGTAATTATGGAGTATCTTGCTATGGGAAAGACAGGCACAGGTGATAGTAGAGATGAAACGGACAGTTGTTTTGCCGAATACCGGTTACCCTATAAGCCGGATAGACGGATTTTGTTAAAAATATCGTAACGTGTAGATCTGAGCGAGCCTGCGGAGATAGATCGGGCTGATTCGATGAATTCAGGCTCCGTCGTCATAAAAAGGCTTTTAATTTTATTATTCGAATGATTTCGATGAAAATGCATTGATGAAGAACAATTAAAAAACTAACATTCAAATTTCAGATTCTATAGAACACTTAAATTAAGTAAATTAAATATGTAAACTACTTTAATAATACAATAAGTTCACAATAAAACCTATTTTGACAAAATGGAGACCCGACTTCTAAAATCAAATATTCTATAACAAAAGATGCACTAAAAAGTAAAAAAATAATGTGACCACTAGAGAATAATTTATGTATTCTAAGGAAATTCGCTAGGCTCCTGCGAAACGAATTTTTTTAATAATTAAATAATAGATTTTTAATTTAGAGTATTTTTTTTTAATGTAACATGAAACTAATATTAACAAATTAGAATTAATGTTTTAAATTTATAAAAACACGGTTGCTCAGTTACATAGTGTATATACGTTTATGTGTCCGTGGACTTCCTAGCCGTCACCGTTTTATTTCGATTGTAATTAAATTTGGTATTTGAGGCGCTTTTGGTATTTGAAGGGTCAAGTTCGTTAATGGGTAAAATCGGGCAAGGTGAAAGAGGGTTTAAAGGGAGGGAGAAACACAAAATTTGGCATATTTCCCTGAATATTCAAAAATTTGAGAAATTTATAAGAAGTAAAGTTGTAGGTATTTAGTTTTACTATAATTTTGTTTCTTATCATTTTTATGTTACTAATATTTACAGAAATATTTACAATTAAAGTGAAAATTGAAAGTTAAAGTTCTAAATATCTCTGTACATATTAGAGTTAGGAAAAAATGATAAGGTAATGGATTGTAGCAAACTTGATTTTATGCAATTTGACTCCTTATATATTTTTCGATTGTTCAAATATTAAGAGAGATATTTTATATTTTGTGTTTTCTTCTTTCTCTATCCCCCTTCTTCTCCCTTGACCAACGCCATTTAGTAATAAAATTAGCCTTGCAAATACTAAAATCATATCAGATACGATATTTCATTTTCATCACACCAACATTGTGCTCGCTAGAGAGTGTGTTATGTATTCTAAGAAAATTTGCTAAATTGAAGCAGTGCCTGCGTAACAAATTTTTTTTGGCACAAATAAAATTGGCACAAGAATATGCAATTATTTTTTTACATTTTAGTGCATCTTTTGTTAAGTCGGGTTTCCATTTTGTCAAAATAAGTTTTATTTGTATGCCATTTTGACCAACTCTCCCTGCTCGCACACACATATAATAATATATATGCTATGCATAATAAATTTTTATTTTTTGATTTATTTATCATCGATGACATTAGAACTGATAAAAAATACAAATGAATTAATTAATGTATTTTGTTGACATATAATATAATTAATGGAATGGTCTAATAGCCAAAGCAATTTTTTTTTTTAAATAATAATAATAATATATTAATAAAATGATATAAATTATTTATTATTATTATGCTTTTAAATATTAGTTTATGTAAAATTAATTTTATTATTTATCATTTTATTTTAAAAGTAATGTTATTATTATTATGATTATTATTATTGTTTTAAAATCAAGTTATTTTAAATATGATTTGACTAGAGCTGGTAAAGAAGTTAAAATACAGATTTATCATAAGGTTGTTGCGACAATAGCGCCAAGCAAAAGTTAAAATTTTAATATATTGTGTATTATTCAATAGTCACATAAACTGATTTGAAAAAAATTTGAAGTTCAGTATTTGAGACTTTATTTAATTTACAAAAAAAGTTAATAGAGATAACAGGGATACGCATACTTAGGGTCTTAGGGTCTGCCCACATATACGTCACACCTTTTTAGTCAATATTCGATCTCCCTCTTATACAAAGTTTATCCCAGAAATTTTGTACTGTATCCACCCCTACTCGGGGAAATATTTAGTGTTGTTGGACCCTATGCCATCAGTTCGTTCCACGACTGTAAAGGTGTAATGTGCTGGGCCCTGAAAATAAGGTGCGTGTCGGTGGAACCTGGCCGTCGGGACGCATCTGTTCCGAGATAACACCCTTCCACTTTCAACTTACTCCAAGAAGGAGTAATAAGTGCTTGATAGTAAGTAATGGAAGAGAAAAAAAAGGGGGTCGTGATAATTATTACCACCGAGCCTTTAGTATCTTCTTTATTACCAACGAGCCTTTAGTTACCTTTCATAATTGTCCATATTCTACGGCCCTACACTCATTATTTGATTATAAAAAATGTACGCAAATATTATGTAAGTATGCAATATGTTGCACAAATAAAATTGAAACAATATTCATCACCGTGGAGGTACTATGGACCACAAAAGTTTATGTCCTCTTTTTTTTTTTTTAATTTATAGATTATTAGTGCGTTATTGATTCGGCTTGCGGAAAAATACTTCATGTGAAAGTTGTTCATTATAAATATAGTAACAACTTTTTTTCCAAATATTTTTCGAAAACCGAATGCAGAAGGTACAAATCAACTATACAATTTTTATAGCATGAACTTTTTTGGCCAAGTGTACGTAGACTAATTTCTTTAAAGAAAGGAATCAACATGAATATCAACATATGAACAGTTACTGTGGTGGCATTAGTAATATCAATTATTTTAAGTATTAGAACATTAAAATTACAAATATTTTTCTGTTATTATTACAGAAAAGATGGTCATGTAATAATTGTTGTGTTGAAAATTATTAAGAATAATTTTTGGGACCGCAACATATAATTCTAAGTACAAAAAGGAAAAATATTTATGACAAAATATTTTTCTCTTTAGAGTTTTTTTGTTTTTTTATACAGAAAAGTATAATTCGAACTAGAAAAAAATAAAATCTTAATTTTTTTTTTTTAAAGTTTTTTTTACATAAGATCAAATATAATTTATTTCGAACATGTTTGTAAATTTTGCAGAATAACATTTATACATACATGTTGAAGTAAGCTTACTTAACAAACAGCTATTATGTTTTACTATATATGTAAATTTAGAATTGGTGGATGTGAATCGTATAGCCAAGCGCACTAAGTGGGGCATCATATCTATCATATACTTGGTTCGTATCGCAGTTGAATCAATATAATTTTTAATAAATACTAACTTTTATACACTATCGACCCGTCACTATCGAATCGACACTATCGAATGCGACCGTGGCTGACGAGTAAATAATTGTTCTAGAAGAATCTACAAAAAAATATGTTTTTCAAAAACCATACTTTCGATTAGTTTAGACAAGTATTCTTCTAGAACGGTCCACGGAATTATAAAAGCGGAAGCGATTCACCAATTCCAAATCAGTTAAATATTGACATTTTATCATTTAAGTTCAGTTAAAGATTGGAATTTGATCAATTAACATAAATTAAAAATGATAGTTGCAATCAATAAGCATCAGTTAAAAATTGGATTGTGTAAGTCAAAAATCGAAAAGTGTTATATTGTATGTAAAATGGAATTGGATAGAGAAATTGACTCATAATGTGGAGTTAAATTGAAATAAAAGTTTAATTTGATTTTATCAAATCGAATAAAGTCAGGTTTGAGTAGAATCATAAAATTTTTGTTTTAATTTTTGTTTGTTTCTTAAATCAAGTTCGTGTTGTTCCGATTGTTATAAATGTAGTAAACTTTTACTGATATTTTGTGTTTTTTTGTGTGTGTCGAGTATCGGGGTCTGTTTTAGATTCTATAACGCTCTTTTGGAAGATAAAGAGAGCCAAGATGCCGCGGCATAATTAAATAATAGTATATGTGTTATCTACAACTTTCCAGATGAAAATATTTTCCATAATTCTAATATTAATAGAGATATTCAACATTCTGCGTTTCTAATTCATCGGTACAAACCCAATTCTCATGAAACAAAAGTCGCTAAACATGTGCTAGCTGATTTTTAGTCAGAATTTGCCCTGGCTTTTCCTGCGACCCTGGTGGGGTTTAAATTCTATTACAATTTCTGAGCTATACGGGAAAAATAATAAGGATACGAATTGTGCAGAATTTTTCCGAGCTATTATTTATTTATGTATAGAGCATCTGCAACGATCTGTAACAAAATGTTCTTGGTGACATTGTACGATTAAATAAGTGTTAGTTCTGAAAAATGCGCGTATATCTGACAATTTTCTGTAAAGCCTCCAGTACACAATTCTCATAGCCCTAAGAATAAGAGACTTTTTCATGCCAATTTATAATATTTTTATACCCAGTACATGTAAATATACAAGGTATATTAAGTTTAGTCTCGACTTTAGCGTTACAACGCTTGAAAATATTAATCCTTGACATAAATGCTTGGTAAAGGTTTTCATAAAATGACCTAATTCGGCCATTTCCGCATGTCCGTCCGCCTGTCTGTCTGTCGGTGGACGCGATAACTCAAGCACGACAAGAGATAACGAGCTGAAATTTGTATGCGTTTATGTGTGTGTACTAGAGCAAAAACGTAAGTTCAAGTTCGTTAATGATCAAAATCGGACCATGTGTGGGCAAAATGGGAAAATCTGCCTATCTTTGAAACCGTAAGAGATATAACAAAAATTTAATAACAAAAAATCTCCTTCTTTTTAAAATAAACAACTTTTGTTCGATAAATTTTTCCATAAACTCAGTATATACTGGGTATTCAAACAGTTAACTCAGTTAGTTGTTACACTATTTGTTTTTTTTTTGCTTTTTATTTAGCATAAGTTCAGTTTATTTTTTATGACCATTTAAATACAATCGTATTTTATTCTCGTAACGTGTTCAAAATCACAAATAGAATAAATATTTATAACATAAAAGTAACATTTAAATTTTAAATGTAAAAAAAAAAACCGCTTATTGCCGTGAAACCATTTGAATTACATTACTTACATTACATTATATTCTGATCGTGGATCACACAAATCGCTAATAGAAAATCATTTTACTCTATGGTAGTAAAATATTGTACAATATATTTTATATAAAGAATAATTTAATGTATTTTGTCGATTATATATATATATACATTAGCAATGACGCCGTAAATGGCGCCTGCCTAAGGTCAATTTTATGCACAGTTCAAATTGATTCGATTCCCATTACTCTATTACTCTCTGTTGTGGCGACTAGTCTTATAACATGTTAACCATATTTGAGTAGTAACTATCTTAGTCAAGTTTTCTGTTTGTTTTGCTTTTTTGTTTTTGCTTACTAGTATTAAAACTTAACAAATCATAAATTAAGTTGGATTAAATATTTAAATACCAGTGACAAAGCAACAGTTATATTTATTGATTTCACATCTCGAAAACTATAAATCAGTTGCTTATTTAACGGTATCTTTTTGTTTCTGTTTTTGAAAATCCATATTCTAAGATTTTGGATCTGAACTTAGATCGCGTAGGATCGTGTAGGGTGTCAAATATTATTAACCCTGGTAGTATCGTAATTTTAGAAAATCAGTGGAAGGTGTGTTATTGTTCGAATATTTTGAGTTATGATTTTATAGTCAACTAGCTTGTATCTGCGGCTTTGTTCGCATTTTAATGTTATATCTCCCTCTACCGTCATTTTAAAACTAAAAACCTAAATATAATTTCTCACCGTTTTCACTACTTCAAATGTGTATCGTTCCCACTGCTTCCACTACTACAAATATTTATCGACCCTCAACCAAATTTCTATTACAGCGAATGTTCCCTAATTCTATCTCTCATAGCGTGATAAAATACATACCAGTTAATTCAAATAATAAGCTTTTAAACAAAAAAGTTTCATCAAAATCGGTCCAATAGGTTTTACGTGATGGTCGAACAAACAAACAAATGAAGAGATATTTTTGTAATCGTAAAGATTGTTCTATTGAAAACTATTAAGAATAATTTTTTTTTGGACCCAACACTAATAATATTAAACAATTCTAAGTTTATAAACGAGTAAAAGAAAAATATTTAAGTAATAAACGAAAGTAAGAGAAAATATTTTTCTTCTTGGAGAAAAGAGTTTTTTTTTTTATAATTACGAAAAGAAAATAATAAGATCAAGTAATAATAAATAATAAGATATCTTTCTTTTATCTTTTAAACAAAGTTTTTTTTTAAATCAAATAATTGCATAGAAGTTACATATTGATTTTAAAATCAGCCGGTATATAAATAAATAAATAAATATATATATATATATATATATATATATATATATATATATATATATATATATATATATATATATATATATATATATATATATATGTTGGCTTGAGCGATTTCTTAAAGGCAAATCAAACAAGTACGTTTAATTAATTACAAAATACTATTTATTGAACACAAGTAATAATTATAATATAACACAAACAATTAATAATTAAATATTAAAACAAATCAAATATGAATACATTCGTCAGGTTCCTCGTTGTTCAACCACACTCTGTTGACTGTTACTGTGAGTCGGTCGCATACCACTGCTCGCATATGCACTCGCACCAACCATGCTATACTCCGCTTCAAAATATGCTCCCGACCAAAATAATCGCTAACATATATATATATATATATTTATATATATATAAATAATTAGATATGTATATAAATAAATAAATAAATAAATAAATAAATATATATATATATATATATATATATATATATATATATATACATATACATATATATATACATATATATATATATATATTTTTTTTTTTTTTTGATATCTAGAGGGGGAAATGCATGAAATTGCACTGACCGAGAAGTCTCCTTTTCAGGGGACTTTCGGCACGGTGCGGGGCTCGGACCAGAAGAAGTCTGGAACATACCCGCTAAAACCCTCAGGCACTACTTCGCCCGGGGAGGACTGGCTTACTACTGCCTATTCAATTATTGTCGCTGTGGACGTCTCCTTGGTCGATCTCCCTGGAGAATCATCATCATCTTGGCCGCTGCGTCGGCCACTGCCTTCCAATTTTCCTCACAGCGGACCATCGGGTCAACGAGGTTTTCTGGTGTACCATGGCAATGGAGTCTTGCATCTAGTACCGCTCTCTCTGCAGCGAAACGGGGGCACGAGTAGAAAATGTGCTCCGCCGTTTCCTCTTCATGTGGGCAACTTGGACATGGTGGTTCGAAGTCCAAACCGAACCTGTTGAGGTAGGCTCGGAAGTTGCCATGTCCGGTCAGCAACTGCGTGACATAGAAGTCCACTTCTCCATGCTTCCTGTTGAACCATTTCGCGATGTCTGGAATCAGACGATACGTCCATCTTCCATTTGTCGATGATTCCCAGCGTCTTTGCCACATCTCAAGTGTGCGGTGGTCTCTTTCTTCTGATGCGAGTGTCCTGATGTCGTCAGTGTCACTCTGCCTTCGTTGGTAAATTCTCCGTCGCTCGTCTGCCAAGATTTCGATTGGAGGAAGACTAGCCACTACACACACAGCATCATACGATACCGTGCGGTAAGCGCATGCGACGCGCAGTGCACTTCTCCTGTAGACTCTAATCATTGGGCGAGCGTAAGAAGCGGTATCCATGGCCGACGACCAGGCATATATATATATATATATATATATATATATATATATATATATATATATATATATATATTTATATATATATATATATATATAATATCTACGTAGTAGATATTAAAAATAACCATCGTTAAAATTTATATATATATACATATATATATATGTATATATATATAAATTTTAACGATGGTTATTTTTAATATCTACTACGTAGGACCTATGGATTGAAGAAATTTTTACGAAATTCCAACATCGGTACAAAAACAATAGCTGCATTTCCTTTGGAGGGGAAATTCGCTAATACCCGGTGTATACTGAGTTTATGAAAGAAAGTTTCAAATAAAAAATGATTATTTAAAAAAAAGGAACATTTTCAGAATGTCTTGTCGTTTCAAAGATGGATATTTGCGTGGTTCTCCTAACTGAAGCTAACCACTGAGATATCTATAAAAAAACACTCTACCAACATTTCTAATAAATTATAACATTATTTAGCATTTGTCAACACAAAAGTTAAATTCAATTAAACTTCTTGTATGTATATGTAGTGTTTTTACATTGTAAACATAAAATAATGTATGCATGCAACGATCAACCAATAGCAATTGACTTTACTAGATGATTTAAATTTATATATATATGAAAAAAAAAAGATACTATTGTTTAATATGTGAAGTAATATGAGCCGACTAGACATTTATAAATCAGTGAATAGAGAAAACTGTCAATTAGTGGACAGTTAATTGATTACAGACTGTCGTTGAAAAAAAAAACAGATTTACAACGAACCGGTAATGTTTTATAATGAAGGCATTTGTTGTTTTTGTTTTTGTTTTATTTTATTTATTTTTTGTATATACAATTATTAAGTATACAATTTTCCGTCATATTGATTTTAGAATATTAATCAAATGCATCTATGTGATCAATCAATTTCGTACAGAAAATACGGAAAAGTAGAGAAAAAAAATCCTATAATGAGAGGTATCAGTAGAAAAAAATAGATTTCATGTATCTATTATATGTGATCAATCAATATCGTCTAGAAAATCTGGAAAGACAGAAAAAATCATTTAATGAGAGACGCCAATTGAAGAAATAAATTTAATGTATCTATTTTTTAATCAATCAATATCATCGAGGGAATGTGGGAAGCCAGTAGAAAAAAATGTGGATTTCAAAATGTTTTGAATTGTTATTTTAAATATGTGTACAATCGCTGACGCTAATTGACCAAGTCCATCTTAGAAATTATTGCATACTAAAGTTATAATATTTATATTCCGCCTTTTATCGCAATCCTTAAAAACTGAAAAATTCGAGTATATGATTCAGAAAGAGGTACACACACTCCTTAAGGCTGCCAAACTCCTTTAGTTTCCAGACTCCTGAAGGTTGCCAAAGAAAGTCTCTCTTTCGATCATCCGATTTCAAATTTTATACGCACAGTTTGAGCTGTTTTTGAGAAATTGTGATTAGAAAATCAACATTTGTTTTCATGCCATAAATTTTCAATGGTAATAATATTTTATATATTAGCTGTCTGTTGTCACAAAAATTCTCCTAACGTGATTACAGTAACTACGACCAACGGCTAATTGAGGAAAAAATAATAAACAATACACGTTAATAAATAAAAACTAATTTTCATGTTTAAATTTTCTCTAATTTGTTTTAAAAAGTGTTCTTTCAATTTTCGAAAAAATACTTCGAATAAAAGTTATTCATTAAACATATACTAACAATAACATTTCAAATTCGCCCCAATACTTAGTTGTTATTTTTAGTGTTATACAATTATTTGTATTATTTTTTTTTAATAACAAATTTATATATATTTATTATTATCGACTTTTTTCAATTAAATTGGGATTATAATATAAATTAGTTATAATTTTTATAAAAAAAAAAACAAAGATTTTTAACCTAATAGATATTTTTATTTAATTTCTGAACGATTTCATGAATACTACCAACGTTTTCATGTATTTATTGTGGATTTTTGCCTTATTCATTTAGTTTTTGAGGAAATGTTTCGACTAAAAGTTGTTAGATTATTGTATATTAGATTATTTGAAGATAATTAATGAGAACTCTAGGTTTCTGAAACAAAATTTCAAATTCGCCCCAATACTTAAATCAGCTTTTGTATTATAAATACATATTTCGACTACAAAGTAGTCATCATCAGTAAAAATTAGCCAGTCGTAATTTTCTCTTTGACAATTAGAATTAGATAGAAAATCGAAATCAATAGACAAAAATAAAATAAATAAAAAATTAAACAAAATAAATTAAAATATAATACATTTTATTGAAATTACTCTGGTTAAATTGCTTTCATTCGATTTACTCTTGATAACATCACTCTTATTAAAATTATTCTTAGATTGTCTCAGGATATGTTATTCGCTGCTAATTTGGTGACAGTTTCACCAAATTAGCTACTAATAAACTGTGTCACCAAATTAGCAACGAATAACATATCCTGAGACAATATAAGAGTAATTTTAATAAGAGTGATGTTAACAAGAGTAAATTAAATGCAAGTAATTTTAACAAGAGTAATTTCAATAAAATTTATTATATTTTAATTTATTATTTTGTTTAATTTTTTATTTATTTTTATTTTTGTCTATTGATTTCGATTTTCTATCTATTTCTAATTGTCAAACAGTAAATTACGACTAGCCAATTTTTACTGATGATGACTACATTGTAGTCGAAATACGTATTTATAATACAAAAACTGTTTTAGGTATTGGGGCGAATTTGAAATTTTGTTGCAAAAACCTAGAGTTGTCATATATTATTTTTAAATAATCTAATATACACTAACAACTTTTAGTCGAAACATTTCCTCAAAAACTAAATGAATAAAGCAAAAATCCACTAGAAATACATGAAAACGTTGGTAGTGTACATGAAATCGTTCAAAAATTACATAAAATTATTTATTAGGTTAAAAGTCTTTTTTTTTTCTAAAAATTATAACTAATTTATATTATAATCACAATTTAATTGAAAAAAGTCGATAATAATAAATATATATAAATTTGTTATTAAATAAAAAATAATACAAATAAATGTATTACACTAAAAATAACAAAACATAATATTCAGTCATGTAAAATAAAGTCGAGCGCCAGTCTTCGTCAAATCACAGACATTATTGTAATAAATTTCATTTTGTATTACAATTTATTAATTATAAAAAATGTTTATTTAAATAAATTATTGTCATTCTTTATTAATAAATACAATACATATATGTATATATATATATAAATATATATATATATATATATATATATATATATATATATATATATATATATATATATATATATATAAATTATTATCCAATTACAGAATGTTTTAAGATGAACAATTTTGAGTATATTCAAAACGATCACTTGGTTATTCTAATAATGAAACTATCTGTAAATAGTATTTACCCTACTACGGAGGCTTATGATGTTAGCAGTCTATGTATGTATGTTAGTTTGCTCATCTGACGTTGTTAAAATAGTTGCTAATTCGAAGAATATTTAAATTCAACAATCGAATTTAGTAAAAATAATTAAATTGTTATATGTATTGTTACAAATTTATGTTAATAATCTGTGGGTAATTATACGTTTAAATGTTTCTTGCAAATCTTGTTAAAATATACTATTCTTTAAAACTCTTTGTTGTTAAAATATTTTTCTAACCAATTAGTTATATTTTGAAAGACAGCTGATTAATTTTGACAGTGCATTTGTTTTGATATGAAGTTGAATTGTTGCATAATCAATGTGACAAACTATTAAATACTTATTTATTTTAATTAGTGAAAAAAAGCCGCGATAAATTCAAAAATAATATTCCTAATAATTAAGAAAAAACAGAACAATTATTTTTATTAGAAACAATATAAAATCAAGTTTGTTACATCGGCATAGTTCCTATAATAGTCGGCTGCAGCTCCGTATGCTACCAATTCCTAGCCTATACACAAAAATTCCTTCCACTTCACTCACATCATCAAATCTTTAGGCATTCTTAGGCATCACAAGTGTAGCCCGTCCATGACAGCCTTTACAATCTATCTAACTCTGTTTATTCCTAAAAACATGTCAAAAACAGTTTTTCAGGTTTTATTCGTTATTAATATTAATAAACTATAAAGATTATTCGACATTTCAATCTTTTAAAACTCAAATACAATATTCAGTCCAAAAAAGTCCTTTAAAACTCGTTTATTTGTGAATGGGCACAGTTTTTATTGATTCCTGAAAAATTCTAATTGTGTGACTTATAAGGTTTTTGAAATGACCAATTCAGTTTTAAAAAATTGTCTATTTTTGAAAAAAGAATAAAACAATTGAAAAATTATTATTATCAGTATTATACCAAGGTTATTTTAGGCATTTTGGGAACCTGTAACGAAAGAATTTGTTAAAAACATCAATTTTAGATATCGGACATGCATTTTTAACCCGACTTCAAAAAGGAGGATGGTTCTCAATTAGTCTGTTTTTTTTTTTTCCTTTTTCTTTTTTTTTTTTAATGTGTGTCACCTCAGAACTCCGTCATTTACGAACCGATTTTCAATTTTGTTTTAAAGGGTTTGGTTTCCCATTGGTCCCATTGTCACCAAATCGCATTCTGATGAGGGGATCCCCGGGAAATCGAGGAAAATCCTCAATTTATATGTGATAACCGATTTATGCGTAATTTTTTTTTTTTTTAAAGTGTATACTCATAATCATATTCATAATGCAAAAATAAGAAAATTTTTTTAAAAACCGACAACAAAAAAAAACCGAAAAAATTTTTACAAAAAAAATTTAACTAAAAATTAAAAAATAAAAATTCACTACAAAAAAAAAAAAAATTTTACAAAAAAAAAAATAAATTGCATGTAAAAAAAACTGAAAATCTGCTAAGAAATAATGCACTAAAAATTAAAAAAAAACTGTACTAAAAATTAGTAGGTCGTTTAGTAGGTCTACCCATATTCAGACAAATAAAAAAATCAGGTAATATCAGTTAGAACTTCATAGTCACTAAAAAGCGGAAAATAAAAAAAATTTTGACAAAATGGAGACCCGACTTCAAAAATCAAATATTCTAAAACCAAAAATGCACTATGAAGTAAAAAAATAATTGCATATTCTTGTGTCAATTTAGTTCAGCTAAGAAAAAATTTTTAAATATATATGTACAATTATTGTTATTTTTGGAGGCGGTGTCCAAATTTTATGTGAATTTCTCTATGCTGACACCGACTCCAAAAATAACAATAATTGAACATATATATTTCAAAATTTTTGCGTAGGTGAACTAAAATTGACACAAGAATATGCAATTATTTTTTTTACTTTTTAGTGCAATTTTAGTTTTAGAATATTTGATTTTTGAAGTCGGGTTCCATTTTGTCAAAATTTTTTTAATACATATTACGTTCTAGGCGGTATAGATTGTTTCAGGAACTTCAATTTTCTGAAGATGGTTTACAACGATGATAAAAACTTTCTTAACCAAAAATCTTTGAAACTTACAGTACTGTTCAATATCTTATATACCATTTATATTTAACTGGTGTATATATCCACATAAAGTTTTATATTATATTGCTGTTTCATTATACTGTACCATATAATATAATATGAAAAAGCTAAACATATATATGTAAATGGATGGTTCCATCCAACAAGTGAACTTAGTATTCCAAATTCATTTGCTCAAATATATATATATATATATATATACATATACGAATATAATATTTATAAATATTTCCAACATCTACATATGTATGCATCTACAAGATGTAACATAAATAAGTGTTAATATTTAATTATGAATAATTGATCACTTCAAAACAAAAAAAAAAAACACGTAAACTTTACAAAAAAATCTAATGTGAAACACTCAACGACCTCTATATACAGAGTTTAAGAAATGGCTTTAATATATACCATTGAATTCAGCATTGTATTAGAATATATACACATAATGATAATTATTTACTATCATACACGTCTAGGGATCTCCCCATCCCTAGATGTGTATGATTTTTCATATCAAGGATTTGATGTCAAAAAATGGTATCAATGTTCAAACATTACTTAAAAATGTCAAATAAAGTAAACGCTAGTTGCTTCCGTTGGTATAATATAACCGAAAGGCAACCATAATAACAATGGAAATAATTAAACGCTAATTTACAAAAACCAATTTACAAATATTTATTTACAATCAACATTGAATTTGAAAGAAATTGTATACATTAATGCCTGATAATGTCTGGTTTATTTATTTCTGGTTTATTTTTTAATGAGCTTTATTTATTTCGTTTACGACAAAATGCCTGATACAAAAGTTATTAATACTTTAGCCGGGAATAATTTTGTATTTTAAATTTTTGCCCCTATATCGTATTGTTTTGAAGAAAATTTCCAAAAACGAAAAAAAAAAAAGAGTAAAGTGCCGCTTCCGGTTTGTGGATTACATTCAAAATTTGCAAAATTTGTCTGCTTCGCTCTCTAGTAAACAAACTATTCCAACAAAATTAGAGTAATCACAAGTACGAACATCTAGGACTTAAAAATTATAATAATATGATCAAAAACATTAAGAATAAAGTATCATATCCTATTTAGTTATCCTCGTCAAAACATTTCAGTCGCGAGAGACGACAATATTAAACAGATTAAAGTTTCATCCCTCTCGCTATCTCCGTTCTTGAAGTATCTTCTTCAAAGACACAAACATCCATCCGGCTACATATGCGTACCGTCAGCATTAATAAAGCGTGGATAGGATGACGGTCAGAATTTTTATTTTCATGATCATAAACGAGGTTAGTATAAATTCAAATTTAAAATAGTAATCAAATGGCAATTTATTACTACAGAACCATAAACCAGTAAGGTGTGGTGACATTAATAGCAATTGAAATTCAAATAGTATTTAAATTATCATTCGATTACTATTTTAAATTTTAATTTATACTAACAATGTATTAATGCATATGTTACGGTAAATGTTCACTCTTGGGAAATGTACACTTTTACCGTAAAATGTGTACATTTCCCAAAAACTTAGGTATATGTGAACTGAATATAATGTTTATGTACATTTCCCGGCAAATGTGTACTCTTGCCTTCACGTTTTGGTAAATGTTGGTAAATGTACCTTCATGTTTTAAGAAAAGTTGGAAAATTTTAGCACGATTACGATAAAAATATGCAAAATTCCAACAGAAAGAACTAAAACATGATGAAATTCGATGGGTATAAAATATATACCCAACCCAACCAGACCCAACCCAACCAGGAATAACCCAACTCGACCCAACTCAACTCGGCCCAACCCAACCAGACCCAACCCAACTCGACCCAACCCAACCAGACCCAACCCAACTCGGCCCAACCCAACTCGACCAAACCCAACTCGACCCAACCCAACCCAACTCGACCCATATCGATATCTCTATTTCGTATTTTGCGATTTCGTATTTTGTATGCTCACATTTACCAAAACGACATGGTCATTGTGAATTCAATGTACATTTCCCTTCTTTGAAATTGTAAATGTTAGTTGAATGCACATTACCCAAACGAGGAGGCAAATGTGCACATTTACCGGAAAATGTGTACATTTGCCGCAATATCTACTTTTACCGTAACACATACATACATCCATTAATATAATGCATCCATACATGCATACATAACATCGGTAAAATCACAATTTCAATTTTCAGCATCGAAGGTTATCTATTATCTTATTATTTTTAGCATCGTTAGGTTTGTATACTTTGGGGTGTGAAGTTTCACGGGGCAAAAATTTTAGAGCTTTCTTTAGATTTGTTTCCGACATGTTTCCATCATTAAACTTCACACTCCAAAGCATACAAACATAATATTCCTAAATTTTTTTAATATATTTATTATTTTTTATTTATGATTTTTATTCATATAATTTCAAAAACTTCTTATCGTTTCGATAATCAATAAGTGGACAAGCATTGAGAGTGAAATTCTAAGAAGGCGTCACGTTTAGGCACATTTCGTTACACGAGAGGGAAGAAAAATATGCAGTAGAGAGAGAGAGAGAAAGAGAGCTATATATTTTGTTTTATTACAAAATTGTTTTTCACAGAATTTCCACAGAAACTATACTTCTAAAAAATAACTATACAATTATTTTATTAAAATTTTGTTTCAATTTTTGTTTCAAAATTGCAATTTTAATTGTCATTTCCAAAGAAACTATAAACTATACTAGCACACTATAAATCGTTATATATCGTTGAATGTTGGCTATTTTTAAGAAGATGCTAACTTGTTTTAAAAAAAGAAACGCATATGCCTTACAGATTGCTTAAAATAATTGCAAAAAATGTTATTTACAATTAAATCGTTATTTCTGTGACATCCAGTGGGTATTACATTACGAGCTTGTACATATACAACGAATGTTGGTGGTATGTAAATGTTCATTAACTTTATAGACTACATCATATATATAGTAAAACTTTATTTATATTTACTCATAAAATATAATATTCATGAAAATGTTACCATTGAAATTTACTATACAAAATGACCAGAATAGTCTGTGTACCTGTATGAAGTCTGAAATATTTATTAATTTTTATTACCAAGATTTTGTCTAATTACATGAGATAATATTAGATAAATTAAACAGATTTAATCAGTTATATAAATTTAATAAATAAACAATTTTGATTTCGATTTGATATAAATTCCCCATGTATAGTTTCATTAGGGACAACGGACGCAAAGTCATACTGGGTTGCGCCGTGAGAACCAACGTAGATACATAAAGCAGAACGTTGTATTCTTTCGGATAGTCAAGCTGCTTTAAAAGCCTTGTCTGGAACTGAGGTTACCTCAAGGGTAGTCAAGGATTCTCTGGAGGAACTTCTGAAACTGGCAAAACGGAACAATGTTAAGTTGATCTGGGTACCGGGTCACAGGAAACGAAAAGCGGATACCTTAGCAAATAAGGGAGTCGTAATACCCTTCATTGGCTCAGAGCCTATTATTGAAATTCCAAGGACTGCATGTAAATAGGTGATAAACGAGTGGTCAAATGCTAAACATCGTGATCACTGGGAAAAAGCACCGCGGCAGGAGCTCGGGAAAGTACTGCTTCAGAGTGCAACAAAGAAGCTATCTCTCGATGCACTGAGGCTAAACAGGATGCAACTGCGGAGGGTTACTGGATTCATTACCGGGCATTATCCCCTGCGGAAGCATCTGCACACAATGGAACTCCATAACGGGTCCATTATGTGCAGATTGTGTGTCGAGGAGGAAGAAACGTCCAGCCACATAATCTTTGACTGCGAACCTCAAGGTTACAGCAGATACAGGATACTCGGTGCACCTAACCCCAAATATATGAACCCTTGGAGGGACCTGATAAGCAACCTCCAGACTATTTCCAACATATGGTAGAATCGAATCTCGTCGGACTGAAGTAGAGGGGGGAGCACAATGGACCATAAGGTCGAAGTGCAATGCTTTTTAGACCCCTAGATGTATCTATCTATCTCTTAGTTTCATTCGTAAATTTTTTACTGATACGAAAAAATATCAGCACCAGTTACTTTTTAATTCAAGGCAGCAATCGAACCTTGAGGGATTATGAAAGGGGTTAATCCCCACTTTGAAACAACTCCCCGTATTTTTTTACGGGGGTAAATATTTTTGTTTCCTTGGTATCTCCACAACCATTCAGTTTATTGAAAAAGTTGTTTGAAGCAATTTTGTAGGAATTTAAAAATCCTCACATTTATTGTTTGAACAATTTTTTCATTGTATTCATAGTTTAGGCAGAAATATTGAAAAATAGAGAGAATGAAACACCACAAAATATTCAGTTTTTGGTGCATTTTTGATAACGAAACAAGGAAGCAAAAATATTTACTACCGTAAGAAAAATGCAGTAGAGGGCGGATGTCGCAAAGTGGTTTTCGAATTTGAGGGTTCACCATCAATCAGATCGACGTTAAAATTTTTTAAAGATGACTTATATTTCATTCGTAGTATTACTTATACTTACTATAAAATTTTACATAGGTTCAATGCTGTACCTACATGGAAAATATTTACAAAATATTACTTAGACCATAAGGTCCATTGTGATACCTTTACATTAATGATGTGGGTGCTGGGCAAGAAATTTGTATTCAGACTGAGAATTGGTCGAATGTGCGACTACAGCCGACTTTGATAGAACCTATGCCGATATTAATCTGGAGTTTGTGAAAAGAAACTGCTGAAAACCTTTACAAATATAGGCGGTTACTTTCGTTCTTGTCCATACGCCGAAATTTGAGTCAATTAGTCGCATCATTATTTTATTTTATTTTTTATTAATTTAATTGAAAAAGTCCCACCATTGGGACTCGAACCAGCAACATTTCAGTTGCGAATCGAGTGCCTTGGACAGCTCGACCACTTGGACTAGTAGAAAAAAACTAAAATTTCGTTAATATAATGATAGTAGATGCCAAAAAACGTTAACAAAAAATTTGATGTGTCTGTCTTTCACCGGATAGTAGAGAATTTCACCATCAATAACATACAGGTTTTAAAAAGTTTTTGGTTCATGCATCCATGTAAAACCTATCTTTTAAAAGGTGCGTGTTAGACAAAATCAAATACAAAAATTGTTTATCTGATAAGAACAATTTTTGTTGAAATATTTTTTCATACACCCAATAGTTTCGGTTTAAATGCGGGGCTGCTAGTTTCATACATATAAACATTTTCAAAATAAATATAACAAATAATACGTTGAAACTCGTTACAAAATAAAGGATAGACAGCTTTTTAACAAAATAACTTCCATTTTAAACTGTTTGAAAAACATATGCTATGTGCATTGTCTTCATTTATTTTTAACTCATTTAAAATCAAATTATGCTAATCTATTAGAGAATAAATTTACATGCAAGAAAAGTTTCAGCTTCGTATATTTTCGGTGTTATTATCATATGAAATATTTTTGATCGAACAAATGCGAAGGTAAAAATTTTCAATCATTTTAATCATTGTTTAATATACATTTTTTTTATGGTAGTTGACTGACGAAATTAGCTGCACTTTTAATAAATTATTTAAAATATAAATATCTAACTTCGTTTAAAAAAAATATCAAAATTGTTTGCCGTTTAGTTTGGATAAAAATTGCTCTGAAAAATTCCACCACACTATTAATTGAATTTAAAAAAATTCGTTACGTAGGAGCTGCGTCAACTTGGCGAATTTCCTAAGAATACATAAATCACTCTCTAGCGGTCATAATTTTAGTATGATCAAAATGAAATATAATATCTGATATGACTTAAGTATTTGCAAAAATTAAATTTATTAATAGCCCAAAAAAAAAAACGGTATAACGATTATAGTTTATAGTTACTATGGAAACGACAATCAAAATTTTTTACAATAAAATATATTTTATGTACTCATGTCAAACAAACACAAAATATTAAATATCTCTCTTAATATTAGAATAATCGAAAAATGTATAAGGCATAAAGTTGTAGAAAATCAAGGTTGCTTCAATTCATTACTTGATCATTTTTCTCAAACTCTAATGAGAACAGAGATATTCAGAATTTTAACTTTCAATCTTTAATTGTAAATATTTCTGTAAATATTAGTGTAACAGAAAAATGATAAGAAACAAAATTACAGTAAAACTTAGTACCTACAATTTAACTCCTGATAAATTTTTCGATTTTTCAAATATTAAGGGAGATAGTCAAATTTTGTGTTTTCTCCTCCCTCTAAACCCCCTTTCTCCTCGTCCGATTTTACCAATTTGACCTTTAGAATACCAAAAGCGACTCAAATTCCTAATTTCATTCCAATCGGAATAAAACTGTGACCGCTAGAGAGTCCACAGACATTTAAAAAAAGTACATATATATATACATATATACAAATTTATCTGTCACCAATTTCATAAACATTGCCAAATATTGTACAAAATCTTTGAATTCTGTTTAGGTATTCTATATGATGCAGGACATTTGTGTCCTTTTATCCTACATGTAATCTGAAAACAAATATTATTTACATAGATTTACAAGATTTACGAATAAATACGTTTAAACCCGATAGATACT
Organism: Nineta flava; assembly: GCA_963920215.1. Classification (NCBI taxonomy): domain Eukaryota; kingdom Metazoa; phylum Arthropoda; class Insecta; order Neuroptera; family Chrysopidae; genus Nineta; species Nineta flava. The sequence goes on along the minus strand of OY986041.1, from coordinate 38,526,330 downwards.
ATTTTACTCTATTTCAAATACAATATTTTACTATATTTGTTCTAAATAAAACTCAATAAGTAAATATTTATTTTTCCAATACTGTATTTAAGCGCATGGGAGTATAGGGTTACAAATGCCACGCATTGTATATAATTATGTATGTGTGTATTACGTCGGTCAAAATCAACACAAAACATCGCTAAATTCGCAAAACATGATGTATCTCTGATTTTTTAGTATGTTGTTTGGACCCATTGACTGATTAAGTGTTTAAGTTACTATACTTTTGATTACTTATGTTTATTATTTATGTTTATATTAAAATACATTTCAACGTTTTTTTTAAATGATTACATGCCTTCTTTTTCATTACTAAACCAAAAAACAAAAGATAGGAAAGGTTATAGAACATATCTACATTTCTATTGCGTAGCAACTGCCTGGTATTTAACAAACCACTCAGTAACTCAACCCCTAATTTAGATCGTTTATTATTATTAGATTTAATATCATTAATTGCTTAAAATTTTTCGTTCTACGTTAGTAGAAGAATAAGGAAGACTAAGTAGACAGAAAAGAAACTTTGTTAATAGTGGAAACATTCGATTACCATCAGGATATTTTAAACTTCCGACGTGTTTCCAGAATTCTATTGCTGACGATTTTTGAAAGTCAAGAGCTTCAATATTCCATTATTTCAAATACGAGTAATGGCGTATGGTCCGTAATTACTGATTTTGTATTTGTACGACTGGGAGTTTTATATTAATACTTATTATAAAAAATTGAAAAAAATTCCAAAATTTTTTTATTTACTTAAAAAATTTCTAAAAAACGGTAAATTAAGAAAAAAAAACGGTAGAACAGTAGAAATACTAAAAAAACGGAAGATCTACCATTAAACGGGAGATCTGGCAACACTGTAGATAGACGTCACATCGCATCTAGCAACCGTTTAAGCTGCTTCTGGCTAGTGTATTTGTTTAACCCGACTTCAAAAAGGAGGATGGTTCTCAATTTGTCTGTATTTTTATTTTTATTTTTATTATTGACAAACGAATCAGAATTAGACCATTAACATAATATTACGTTCCTCAGCGAACCACTTCCAAATAGCAAGTCGAAGTTAACTTCAAACTTTAAACAATTTAAACAAACATAAATTTGGGCAAAAGTACCCTCTGTTCGTTATGTTCAAAATGAATTCAGATCTATGTGAAGTCAATTAAATGTTGTGTTTTCCTTATTGGAGTGATAACATTTTTTGATATCAAAAACCATACACATCTAGGATGGAAATCGAACACACGACCTCTGGCATTCTAGTTCAACGCTCTAGAGTTCGAGAGTTTGATTCCCATCCTAGATGTGTTTCATATAATTAGCATTTTGATGTCAAAGAATATTATCATTATTCAGATATGTTACTGAAATATGTCAAATTATGTAAACGCTAGTCCCTTTCGTTGGTATAATATGACCGAAAGGCAACCGTTCTAACAATGGATAAAATGATGCTAGTTTACAAAAAAAATAAAAATATGTAAATAATAAATAGATCCAGAATAGCGGTAGCTCCAGAGCGTTGGCCTAGATGTGAAGATGTTTCATATGAAGCATTTTGATGGCAATATGAAGTATTATGTGTGCCCATCTGTCAAATACAGGATAGCTCAAAAAAGGACTCAAATTTGTGAAATAAGTCAGTGCAGCCGCCTACATAATATTACTAGAAGCATGTGTTTAGATAGATCGTAGAGGTTGCCTGGATGGGCTACACTTCAACCATAAGGTTCATTGGGATGTCTGAGGATGTGAGGATGTGAGTGGAGTGGAAGGAAATTTTGGGTATAGACTAGAAATGGGTAGGATATGCGGCTGCAGCCGACTATGATTGGAACTATGCCGATATTCATCTGGATTTCGTGAAGGAAACTGCAGAAAACCTTATCAAGCATAGCCGGTTACTTCGTTCTTGTCAATACGCCGACAGTTTAGTCAATTAACCGCCCCTTTTATTTTCTTAATAATTTACAAACTGAGTTTTAATACTAACAATTTGATTATAATATAAAGATTATTTAAAATTATTACCATCTTTTTCCTTTATTCAAGTACAAAAGTTAAGTATCCCTGCTATGGACCACAAAAGTAGCTCTCATTTTTCAATCATTCATAAGTGACTTGTACCTGTATAGGACTTATCGATTTTGAAAAAATGATTCGGATAACAGTTGTTTATTGTACATATTTTTAACAACTTTTATTCGAAACATTTTCCCAAATAAACCGAACTAATAAAGTACAAATAAAGAAAAATTTTGAATAATGAGCACTACTTGCAGCAATAGTGGTGTGCTTGGTACATTTATACATGAGGATATACAAACAGTAACTGGCAATTCTTGTGTAGCGAAACATTTGAAACAAACAAGAACTTTGTCCCTTTGTTTACATTAATTTTTTTTGTCGCATATAATACAGTATATAATATATATATAGTATTTACTTTATTTCCCATATAGGAATTGTATTTTATAATTGTAAACAGTATGCAAAACATATTATAGTATACCGTGCGTGTTGGAAAGCATTGCTAATAGAGAATCAATGTTCAATATTACTTACTATTATAACTGTACACAATATGCTTAGAAAAGTAATAAAAATAGTGGGGATACTCTGTAGTATGTCTATTGTGTATGCTTGCTGGACTATTTTGTACTGCATTAACATGTAATCAGAGTGGATTAAATATGTTCATTGTTGTCTTCTTAAGCTTCGCATTACTTTTAACTATTGAAAATTCTTTTTTGAATATCCCTTATTATTTGTATGTGGAATGTATGAAAATAAATGATAGTATTCTATTACCGGTATAACATAAAACAACAATCCACACAAATTAAAAGAAAAATAAAACCCCAAAAAGGAAAAAAAGGAATTCCGACAGAAAAAAAAAGTTCGAATATTCCTCCATTATTTGCTAAACAATATCCGAGTCGATTGTAGAAATTTAGCCGGGTATTTTCTAGCACTTGAGGAGAAATATTTGCACAATTTTCAACATGTTTTTGCCTTAATTGTTTCAAATTTTGTTTTGTTGCTGTGTTTTCAGAAAACTCCACCAAAAAAAATTCTTAGGTAGGTCTGGCGATCTGGCTGGCCACTTGATGGTTCCACTCCAAGACGTTCCTGGAAAGTTTGTTCCAGGAATAGCCTTACCCACATGGCATTGTGTGCAGGGCAACCATCTTGTTGGAACCATACAGATTCCAGGTCTAAATTAAGAAGAGCTCTAACATTTGGCAAAATATTATTTCGTAGCAAACTCAAATATTTGTGAGAATCTAAAGATCCGTCAATGAAGAATGGTCCTATAATATGGTCACCCAATATTCCAGTTCAGACATTCAGTTTCAGCATGTATGTTTATATGGTTTTATAGTAAATATTTTATTTATTTATTTAACATTGATTCTCTATTAGAAATGCTTTTGAATATATATATATATATATATATATATATATATATATATATATATATATATATATATATATATATATATACATACCTATAACCATGCATACATACATACCTATATACATGCATACATACTTACATACATACATACGAATTCTCTTATGATATAATTTTAACAATTCATTTATATTATCAACTATACAATTTTATTTTAAATGTGTGTATACAAGGCCTCCACAAGAGAGGGCCTTCCAGAATATTAGTGTTCGAATTTTTTAGATGACAAAAGCGCCCGTTTTGACAAAGAAAAATGTTCGCATTCGTGAAGCACTCTTCTCTAAACATTACTATGCATATAAAATTCACCGGCCAATATGAATCCCTCCGAAAAAAATATTATCTATATTTCTCTATCCCGTCAAACTATATTATCCCGAGTACAGTATCGAAAGTGATTCACTCCGAGAGCTGGATTTCACTGAAATTATTGACGATTTTTCGTCAAAAAGAGTTTCATTCGCCTAATAATACTACATACTAATTACACTCTAATTTTGTCTATTTCTTGTGTTTTACCATACTTTCATCAGTTTGTTAAAAGCATTTTATTTATCACAATAAATATTCGAAAAAGTTGTATAAAAGAGGTCTAATTTCAAAAATTATCCCGGGCCTCCACTTTTTCGTTGTGCCAGAGCCTTTCAACCTATAATTCCGGCCCTGTGTGTATAGTACGTGTATACTTACCTATTGTAAAGTAAGTTCATGTCATCTGAATGGTATGTTTGTATATATGAAATGCTTGTTGTATGTGTAGCATAAAACAATGTATAATAATATTATAATGTTTATTAACACCTGTGTTTTAATAAATATTGAGTGTACTATCAAACCAACATCCATTCATTTATTATATGTTATGCATTAATAAGAAATATACCTATAAACAGTTAATTAGATAAATACCCGTATATACTGAGTTTATGATAAAACCTATTTTAACAAAATGGAAACCCGACTTCAAAAATAAAATATTCTATAACAAGAAATGCACTAAAAAGTAAAAAAATAATTGCATATTCTTGTGCCAATTTTAGTTCACCTAAGCAAAAATTTTTAAATATATATGTACAATTATTGTTATTTTTGGAGGCGGTGTCAGCATAGAGAAATTCACATAACTTTTGGACACGCCTCCAAAAATAACAATAATTGTAAATATACATTTAAAAATTTTTGCTTAGGTGAACTAAAATTGGCACAATAATATACAATTATTTTTTTACTTTTTAGTGCATTTCTTGTTAGAGAATATTTGATTTTTGAAGTCGGACAATTTATATCCAAAGGAAAATACCATCATTGTTAAAACATTAAACATCTAGAATATTTTCAATAAGAAAAATAAATTAAATTAAATGAGGTGACCGTCTCACATTAGGGTAGTTATTTTTGTACCTCCGATGTATCGGGATTGAACCTCGTGACTGTTATGCTGTTTTGGGAGAAAAACAGATTAGAATCACATGGGGGAACTTTACTCACAGTATGAGTCCCTGACTACAAACTATGAACTTTTAACAACAGTTTTCACATTGAGTGATAACCACACTTCGATTATTTATACTACATTTCTGCTTATTCGTACTAAATTGTTTTAAAAACAGAAATTTATACGATATTTTAGACCAAATTGAGTTAAGTGTAATAAAAGTAGTGTTTCACCGAGGCTACGAGGTAACCTCGCCTCGCCTCGTCCCTCGGTTACGAGGCACGAGGCGAGGCGTCGCGAGGTTCAAAATTTTAATCCTCGTTACTAACCGAGGCGAGGCGAGGTATATTGTCCCAAAAACCTCGCCTCGGCCGAGGCAAGCCAAGGCGAGGGCGAGGCAAGCCAACATTCTGCCTCGGCCGAGGCGAGGCGAGGCGAGGCGAGGCGAGGCGAGGCGAGGCGATACCAAAACCTCGCCTCGCCTCGTGCCTCGTGAGACACTAAATAAAAGAAATAACTTACTTTAAGTCAAAGGTACTTCGGCATTAAAAGTACAAAGAGAGAATACAGAAGAAATTATACGCACTCTAGGATAGCATCTGGATAGCTTAGTTGGCAGAGCACTGACCCGGAAAGTCAGATGTCTTAAGTTTAATCCCCAGCTAAGATGTTTAGGATTTTTCATATCAAATCAATGGTTTCAAAATATTGATAAAATACAGATTGGTGGAATGTAACTGAAGGTTACTACAATTCATATTTAATATTTTTCTGTAACAACTTTGATTGTCTATCCTATTTAATACCCTTAAAAGTTAAATAAAAAAATAAAAATAAGCCGCCGTGGCGACGCCTGGCAGATGTGAAACATCGAAACTATTATGTATAGAAAATATGCATGAAAGGATGATTTATTAAAGGAAATAAATATGACATAATCAAAAACGAAATATTCAGATTTTTTTTAAAGAAAATGATTATTCTTTATTTTAAAAATACATATTAATTTAATACCAAAAAATTAAAAATTAAATAATATGTTATAAATTGAGACAGCTAAATTCTTTCAATCAGTTACTTAAACTATTATTATTATTATTAACTATTTTGTATAGAAAATATGTATTGCCGCTTATGAGTGAGTTTTCGAACCTGTATATGTACCGCCATATATGAGCATCTTTTTTAAAACTGATTTGTTATATGTTATATCAACTATAAGCAACTTGATCGCGTGGCGAGTGAACGTCGCCAGGCCTACAGTCGGTCTAACACGCCGTAATAAATGTTTCATATCAAAAAAATCAAAATAAGTATATTATTATGGATACTATGCGGTGAGACCTATAATCACGTACGCGATTGAAGCTTGGCCCAAAAAGGTCAAGCTCCGCACTACGAGAAAAACCCGAGACAAAGTGCAACGGCTGGCCTACTGTTACATTACTGGAGGTATGAGGACGTACCCCACGGTGGCAATGAAGGTCATTCTTGATCTCACACCTTTCCACTTGGTGGTTGAGGGAACCGCAAAAGAGGATATCTTCAGAATATAAAAAAATGGTATAGGAAGAGGGAAATGTATCAGAATCCCTTCCTGATTATGGTCCTCTCCTGGACAAACCCAGGAACTGAATGGTGAACAAATATAACTTCGAGAAGCGCTTCATCACGGAGTTTTGAAATATGAGTGATATAGTTATCGGAATCTGAACTATCGCAATCGTGATAAAATGATCGTAGATTCAGGGGATACCTTAGGAAGCTAAGCTTGGGAAATGATGGCAACTGCAGGTTTTGTGGTAAAATGCAGGAAACTATGGAACACCTTCTAATAGACTATGATGAACACATACACAAAAAAATCAAATGTCTGGGAGTCATCAAATTCGTGTAGGGGAACTACAATCCATAGATCCTGTACTCTCTGAAAGAAACAGAGCTGGACTGGGTGCTCTAACTACAGACTACTCCTCGTTAAGCACCAAACGGGGAGCACAATAGATATTACAGATCGCAATACACCAAATTCCCCCCATTATCATTCATTCATCCTAAAAGAAATTTAAGGAAAACGGTGGAATAAACGGATGAAACATTGCTCTTTTTAAAATTGTCTTAAGTTAACGAGAAAGACTTAGATAGAGTGAATGCTAAACACCGTGATCACTGGGAAAAAGTAACGCGGCAGAAGATCGGGAAGGTACACGAGGCTGTCTCTCAATGTCTCTGAGGATTAACAGGATGCAACTTCGGAGGATTACCGGATTCATTACCAGACATTGTTCCCTGTGGAAGCATCTGCAGACAATGGGACTCCATAACGGGTCCATTATGTGCATATTGTGTGGCAAGAAAGAAGAAACATCCAGCCTTATTATCTTTGACTGCAAACGTCTTGGTTACAGCAGATACACGATATTTGTTGCATCTCACCCCGAATATATGAACCTTCAGGAAGAACTGATAAGCAAGCTCCTGGCTATTGCCAACATATGGGAGAAGCGAATCTCATCGGACTGAAGTACATGGGGGAGCATAATGGATCATAAGGATCATAAGTGCTATATTTTTTAGATCCCAAGATATATCTATCTATCTAGGTAGAGTGACAAAAAGCAACAAACGGTCACTAACAAAGTTTACCTTAAAAAATAGCATCTATGTTTTCTCTATTTCTGGTATTTGAAATAATGGCTGTAAAATTATAATATACATAAATTTAAAAACTTACTAAAAATTTAAAATATTTTTTGGTAAATTTAATAAAACCTATTTTGACAAAATAGAAACCCGACTTCAAAAATCAAATATTCTATAACAAAAAATGCACTAAAAAGTAAAAAAATAATTGCATATTCTTGTGCCAATTTTAGTTCACCTAAGCAAAAATTTTTAAATATATATGTACAAATATTGTTATTTTTGGAGTCGGTGTCAGCATAGAGAAATTCACATAACTTTCGACTCCAAAAATAACAATAATTGTACATATATATTTAAAATTTTTTGCTTAGGTGAACTAAAATTGGCACAAGAATATGCAATTATTTTTTTACTTTTTAGTGCATTTTTTGTTTTAGAATATTTGATTTTTGAAGTTGGGTTTCCATTTTGTCAAAATTGGTTTTATTTCTCGCTTTTTAATGACTTTGAAGTTCTATAACTTATTTTATTTGTCTAAATATGGGTATACCAACTAAACGACCTACTAACTTTTAGTGCATTTCTTTATAACACATTTTTTTATAACAGATTTTCAGTTTTTTTTACATGCATTTTGTTTTTTTTTTGTAAAAATTTTTTTTTTTGGGTCGGTTTGATGGAAGTCGATTTTAAAAAAAAATTTCTTATTTTCCCATTATGAATGAGTATACCCTTTAAAAAAAAAAAAATTTTGTAGAAATCGGTTTTCACATATAAAATGAGGATTTTCCTCGAATTCCCGGGGATCCTCTCATCAGAATGCGATTTGGTGCCAATGGGACCAATGGGAAACCAAACCCTGTAAAACAAAAAAAAATCAAAATCGGTTCATAAATGACAGAGTTCAGAGGTGACACACATTAAAAAAAAAATACAGACGAATTGTGATCCTCCTTTTTGAAGTCGGGTTAAAAATAGACAAACCTAGCAACTTGTTTTCTGATTATCACATTTATAGATACATAGATACAGTACCAACAAATTAAATTTTTGTGCACACTCTGTATATTTAACTTTAACTTATTGTAAGCCTTTTTGTTTTTGTTGTTTTTGTATTTTTTTTATACTTTTGAAATGATATCGTATTATTGTTTGTTGAATTTTTATTCATCATAAATCTTATGCTTATTTATTGTTTGTTGAATATATGTAAATAATATGAATATGTACCAAAAATTATACTTTTAGTTGTAGGGATGCCAAAAAAATTTACAATAACTGACAGAGTATTTAATCCATACCTACGGTAAATAAAATTTATACACATTTTATGTACTGAGAAATCCGTATAGATAATAGTACCACAAAAGAGTTGGTGTCAAAGATGGTTTTGGATACAATCTTTAAAATGGTGTATGCAGGATGTATTGATCGGTGTTTATTTATGAATTGTATACCAGATCCCTTAGGAATTTCGGTGAAATCTTAAAAGTGGATAATGTCAGTGAGAATACCCATCAAATTTTTCGTCAAGATTTCTGCTTTTATTCTTTTCTCCTGCTAGTACATTTTTTAATCTTAAGATTTTTTATATCCGGTATATAATATATACCAAGGTATATTAAGTTTAGTTCCGACTTTGTAACGGCTGTCCGTCTGTGAACACGATAACTCAAAAACGAAAATAGATCGAGTTGAAATGTCGTTTGTGTGTTTTAGAGCTGAATTGTAAGGTCAAGTTCGTGAATGGGTAAAATCGGACCATGTTTGGGCAAAATAAGCAAAACTGCCTAGCTTTGAATTCGTAAGAGATTTAAAAATTTAAAAGCAAAGAATGCCCTTTTTTAAAAAACAAAGAACTTTTCTTGGAAACTTTTGTTTATAAACTCTGTATTTATCGGGTATTTAAGCAATTAACTACGTTAGTTGTGATTATCACTTGTTTTTCTTTTAAAATTTGTAACCAAAAATTCACGAAATGCACCCGTTACCACAAGGGGGTGCGGAAAAAAAATTTGTATACCTTTTATGATAATTTTTTATAATTTTTTGACTAAAGTTATGTTATACCATACTACATCTAATTTTTACCAAATTTGACCCTAAAAACCGGGGTTGAGAAATGATTGGTTTTTTAGTTTCTAAATATATAAAATTATAATTTTTTTGTCAACCCTAAGCAAATCCAATTTTGTTTGTATTTAATAATAAAAGTTTTGTGTTACTTTTCAAAATAGAATTTAAACAATTGAATGAATTGTTATAAGATTTAGTTCGAGAACGCAAACATGTGGATTTATATGTATATATATATATATATATATATATATGTATATATATATATATATATATATATATATATATATATATATACATATATGAGTATTTATATATATATGAGTATATATATATATAATCCCGTTCAATAATATTGAACAGATCTGAATCGAATCAGTCTCTCAAAATTTTTATTATTCTTGTAGTAAATGTTGTTCACTATACTTCCATTTTTTTACACACTTAAAATACATACTAGTTATCTTTGTTTATAAATGAATAATTATACAGGAAGTTACAAAAGTGAGGAGTTTTATGAAATGTAAGAAAATTAACATTTCAGTTCTGTTCAATTTTATTTGACGGGCGCGCAAACTACAATATCGTAAAATGTAGTTTAACTGTTCGGTGTACACAATCGACATGAATATCGAATACGTTTAAAGATCCTCTGATTCAAAATACAAGGTGGTTAAAATTAGAAACAGAGTAGTCAGGCTCTACTATGATAGGTATATGGTTTCATTCTCTTGGCTGACACCGATTCCAAAAATAACAATAATTGTCCATTATATTATCCTAATAATTTGATTGTCTTAAGTAGGCTACACATATATTTAAAAATTTTTGCTTAGATGAACTAAAATTGACACAAGTATACGCAATTATTTTTTTACTTTTTAGTGAATTTTTGGTTTTAGAACATTTGATTTTTGAAGTCGGTTTTCCATTTTGTCAAAATTTTTTTTATTTCTCACTTTTTAGTGACTTTGAAGTTCTATAACTGATTTTATTTGTCTGAATATGGGTAGACCTACTAATTTTTAATGCATTAACACATTTAACACATGTTTTTGATCCGTTTTTTTTTTTTTTTTTTTTTTTAATTTTTAGTGTATTTTTTCAAAGCAGATTTTCAATTTTTTTACATGCATTTTTTTTATTTTTTGTAAAAATTTTTTTATTTGAAGTTTTTAAAAAAAGTTTATTATTTTTCCATTATGAATGAGTATACCCTTTCAAACAAAACAAAAATTTTCGCAGAAATCGGTGATCACATATAAAATGAGGATTTTCCTCGAATTCCAGGAGATCCCCTCATCAGTATGCGATTTGGTGACAGTTATTTATGACAGTGGGACCAATCGGAAATCAAACCGTTTAAAACAAAAAAAAAATTCAAAAATCGGTTCATAAATGACGGAGTTCTGAGGTAAAACACATACAAAAATAAAAATACAGACGAATTGAGAATCATCCATCTTTTTGAAGTCGGAGTAAAAAATAGGTAAATACATCTACTTCTACACAAGTAAATCTGTAATGTAATGTTGTAATATAATAAATTAATGGGTTTGATTCAATTTAAAGTTTATTTCCTTCTTGTTAGAGCATTTAAATAAAAGCTTGCTTTTAAAAATATTTTTTTTACATTAATTTATTTCATATCAATATTTAAATTTGTCTTATTTATTTTGACTGCCAACAATTTGGTGTGTCTTGTCTAGAATGAAAAGTATAAACATAATTACACGCAGAAAGTGTATGTGTTACCTACCAATAGACATTTTTTTCCTTCATGTACGCGATTTATAAAAATAATTCACATAATAATAATAATTCACAATTACAATCAATAAACCAACCACGTTGATTTTGTGTAATTTGTGACATTATTTATTAACCCGACTTCAAAAAGGAGGATGGTTCTCAATTCGTCTGTATTTTTTTTTTTTTTGTCACCCCAGAACTCCGTCATTTATGAACCGATGTTGAATTTTTGTTTTTTGTTTTAAAGGGTTTGATTTCTGATTGATCCCATTGTCACCAAATCGCATTCTGGTGAGGGGATCCACTGGAAATCGAGGAAAATCCACATTTTGTATGTGATAACCGAATTTGCGAATTTTTTTTTTTTGAAAGGGTATACTCATTCATAATGAGAAAATAAGAAAATTTTTAAAAAAACCGACTTCAAAAAAATTTTTTACAAAAAAAAACCGATCCCGAAAAGAAATTAAAATCGGTTATGAAAAAATGGACTAAAAATAAAAAACATTTTGACAAAATGGAAACCCGACTTCAAAAATCAAATATTCTAAAACAAAAAATGCACTAAAAAGTAAAAAATAATTGAATATTCTTGTGTCAATTTAAGTTTACCTAAGCAAAAATTTTTAAATATATATGTACAATTATTGTTATTTTTGGAGACGGTGTCAGCATAGAGAAATTCACATAAAATTTGGACATCGCCTCCAAAAATAACAATAATTGTACATATATATTTAAAAAATTTTGCTTAGGTGAACTAAAATTGACACAAGAATATGCAATTATTTTTTACTTTTTACTGCATTTTTGTTTTAGAATATTCGATTTTTGAAGTCGGGTTTCCATTTTGTCAAAATATTTTTTATATAAAAACAGAAAGAACAAAAAAAAAACAAGCAACTACAACATCAACATGAAATTCTTTTATAATTATGATTGTGCATGAAAACTTTTAATTATCTCCAGTTATTTTATAATTATTGTCATAATTTAATACATTAATTGGTTTAAGTAAGTTTTTGTTGTTGTTTTATGTAACAAGTTATAGGTTTTTTTGTTTGTTTCTGCAGTATTTGTGGTAAATAAAATATGAGGATCATGGTGTAAATGAAAATTATTATTAAATACAGTATATATTAGTTATAAAGTAGGTATATGTAGGCAGATGCAATATTCAATTCATTTATTGATAAATGAATCAGTTGTGAGGTCTTTTCATAGTCCATATATATACGTAAACGTTTTAATAAAAGTCCTCAATCGACGGTCTTATTGAGAATGCATTATTTTTTTATGTAAGTTCTTAGATAAATCAAAATAGAGACAGTGCACAATTCGAATGAAATAAGTCAACTTTAAAAAAAGTTTAACGTCGATCCGATCTTGTGGGATCATAAGAGGGATTAATCTTCAATTGCGAAAACCACTTTGGCACAACCACCTATCCTGGCATATTTTTTATAGACAGTAAGTACATTTGTTTCCTTAATATCCCAACCGTTTTTATAGTAAATATAAATTCTCACATTTTTTGATGGAACAATCTTTTGATAGCGCCAATAGTTTAGTCAGAAATAGCAAAAAACAGAGAAAATGGGGCACCAAAAAATTTGAAGGTTTTTCGATTATATATTTTTTCCGATTGATTTTCAGACAAAAATGGTAATGATCAAAGTTGTAGTCTATATCTCCCTAATTATTAACTGTAGCGGAAAAGTGTTCGATACAATTTTTATTTAAAATTAAATTTACTAGAATTTTACTTATGACTATTTTGTTGGAAAATAAACCGGAAATTTAATTTAAACAGATGTTTTGGTGCCCCATTTTCTTATTTTTCACAACTTATGGCTTAAAATATTGTTATTTTAACATATTGTTATTGTTATTTTAACATATTATTTTATTTTAACGTATTGTTATTAATCAGTAGTAAAGACACATAAATTAATTTGTTGAGAGGGATCTGACGTTCAGTTTCATACGAATTAGTTTTCAAAATTGGAAATTTAACACTTTAATTGATAGGGAATATCTGGTGAATCGAACATTTATCATGAAATTGATCTATAACTGGTAAAGTCAAAAATTTTTAAAAACTTATTAAGAAGTGAAACTATTGTAGTAATGTTAAAAATATTAACAAAGTCTCACGTGTAGTTTTGAAGATATTTTAATATAAACAACGAAAAATGTCAGTATCTTTAACCTTTCTTTGATTCGCTCTTTCTCACACTGCGCGTACAACCTTAATTTTCATCTTATAACAAAGCAACATAAACAGAGTCAACAAAATCCGTTCGGTATAATGAGATTCTTGGGTTTGACATTTTTTACATTTAAATGACCTGACTATTTGTGATTATGTTGAAGGAATGCTGGAATAATGTATGGAGCCAAAAAAAATAATTCAAATTTGAACTTTTTAGCCAAATAGACGCGTTAATCTCTCCTAAAATATTATTTTCACATTAATAAATATATGATAATCATGTAGTAATTCATGACACGAGTAATTTTTTGTAATTGTCCTGAAAGTTTAAGGTATAACTTAAATATATAGGTGATGTTATATATAATTGAATCGTTTCAATTAAAATGAGATTTTTTTTCATTAAAAAAATCGTTGTGTAAGAAAGTAGTCGCAGCTCTTATTATTATTATGATTATTATTACCAAGATAGTTAAAATTCTTACAACATTGTATTTTGTAATATTTTTGGTACAATTAACACGTTGAGAAATTATGTAGAATATATATATATATATATATATATATATATATATATATATATATATATAAATATATATATATATATATATATATATATATATATATATATATATATATATAAATATACATAATTTCTCAACGTGTTAATTGTACCAAAAATATTACAAAATACAATGTTGTAAGAATTTTAACTATCTTGGTAATAATAATCATAATAATAATAAGAGCTGCGACTACTTTCTTACACAACGATTTTTTTAATGAAAAAAAATCTCATTTTAATTGAAACGATTCAATTATATATAACATCACCTATATATTTAAGTTATACCTTAAACTTTGAGAAATTATGTAGAATATATATATATATATATATATATATATATATATATATATATAAATATATATATATATATATATATACATATATATATATATATATGCATATATATATATATATATATATATAAATATATATATATATATATATATAAATATATATATATATATATATATATATATATATATATATATATATATATATTTATATATATATATATATATATATATATATATATATATATTTATATATATTTATTTTCAATATTCCTTTTAGTAAGTGGTATTGTCTGCATACCATATGTCAATATCGGTAGTATACAGGTAGCCAAAATCTTCCGTTTGAGTGAAATTAGTATTGTGCTTTTAAAGATGTTTTTAATGGCCAAAATCTTTACCACTCATTAGAAATCCTCTGTGTTATCTCCAGATTGGAGTTTCCCTTGAAGCTAACCATCTGTCCTAAATATTTAAAGGATGAAACACTTTCGATATTGTTTTCGTTCAATGTAATCGTGTTATCATTTTTATCCTTATCGTTTGACACCGATTCGTGTTTACTGTACCCATAAACTAAGCTAATTAAGCATTAGATAGATAGATTGTAGAGACTGCCCTGGACGGGCTGCACTTCGATCATAAGGTCCATTGCCTAAGTATGTGAGGATGTGAGTGGAGTGGAAGGAATGCTTGTGTATAGACTAGGAATTGGTAGGATATGCGACTGCAGCCAACTATGATAGGAACTATGCCGATATTCATCTGGAGTTCGTGAAGAAAACTGCAGAAAACCTTCTCAAGCATAGCCGATTACTTCGTTCTTGTCTATACGCCGACAGAATAGTCTATTAACGACCCCTTTTTTTTTCTTAATAATTGACAAACTGCCGATGTCAGGATTCGAACACTTAACCTCCCAGTTCCAAGTAGATATACTGCGCAAACATAACGCCTTAGACTGCTCGGCCAGTTGGACTGGTTAATTCAGCATTAGCAGTAGCTCTATAATGCTGGAAGAGAACAAAATGATGTCAGCCTGTACAAATAATGTACATTGCACGTAAATCAACGTTTTTTTTACTCTACAAATTCTTTCCCGTGTATTCTTTACGTACTCAAAACTACTGATAATCTTTTAATCTACTGATAATCAATAAACTTTTTTGCGAAAACTTGCGTTTTTTAGCTTATTTTAAAAAACTTTAACTAGACTAATTTTTAATCTTTTTGGTTGAACTAGCAAAAAAATGTGTACCTTTTATTTTTTTAAATCTAAGTAGGTCTTTGAGTAATTGATTTAAAACCGACAAAAGGGTTCCTATAATCCTCCGCCAAAAGGGCATAGGATAAATCTGATAGTGATTTTCGTTGCAATCTTAATCTGATAATTTTAATCGATTACATGGAGAATCTTACATATTAAATAAACCATTGAACTCTCCCTTTAATATACCTGAATGATTCATTTCATTCAAAGATAATATTTAGGATTTATTTTAAATATAATCAAATTATCCAATGTGGATAATATTACTTAACAAGAATCCATATTATTCATATAAAGATTATTAAGATTATCAAAGGGAACTCTAGTTTTTTTGACATTAAATTTCAAGGTATGCCCCAATACCTAGAAAAATTATTTGTATTTTATAAATACGTATTTCGACTACAAAATAGTCATCATCAGTATGAATTAGCTAATCGTATCTATCTCTAGGATTTGGAGTCAGAGATATGTAACTCGTTACTAATTTGGTGCGTGTCTCATATATCTTTGACTCCATATCCCTGAGATAGTTACGATTAGCTAATTCATACTGATGATGACTGCTTTGTTGTCGAAATATGCATTTATAAAATACAAATAAATTGATGTAGGTATTAGAGCAAAACTTGATGTACTTGTACTTGATGTATTAGGGCAAAAGGATGTTCGAGCACTGAAGCTTTAAAAATTTCAGGGGACGAGCACTGAAGCTTTAAAAGTTTCAGGGGGGTTTTGAATTAATTATTGAATGTTAAAGTTCGAGTTTTAATGCATTGCTCTTATGGACAAACCCACATTTCTACACATAGTTTGACAATTTTGAAAATTTTCACTTGGAATAAAGTAAGACAAATAAAAAAAAACTATGCAATAGAAAATAGAAATACTAATAAAGAGATTGATCTAATTAAATTCCGGTATGACGGGCCTAAAAAAAAAGATATTTAAGAAAACAACTGAGATTTCGGATAAATTTTATTACTGTCGGCGGTAGCTTAATACCCGAAATCTCAGGTTTTTTTCATAAATATCTTTTTGTTAGGCCCGGTATGACTGGCCTAAATTAAATTCTCATTTTAACTTACGACAAAAAATACTAAACATTATTGTGGACTTTTATGAATGTACTATAGATTATAGAAGATTTTGAAAAATTTTATAAATGGACTATGTACATCAGTTTTAAGACCGTTATTTTAATTTTAAAGACAATTAAATCATCTTTTCAAAATCTCTAAAAATATTATATCCACTACACACCAAAGATGAGAAAGAAGATCAATGACAAAAAGTAATAACTTTGACCTGTTACAAAGAATAATTATATATATATATATAGAGAGATACACATGTAAAATAATTTTTAAGTAGGTACTTACTTATTTCAATATTATTCTCCCAGGAGGGGCTACTTGATTTTTGTCCAAAAAAAAAAGGTAATCTAAGTACAAATTTATTGATTGAGTCACGTAAAGTTGGGAAAAACCAAAAAAAAAACACTGTGCAACAGATGTTCTTCTTGTAATCAGTATTAATAACTTCGGTATTACAACAGGTAGTTATTAAGATGTATACAAATAATATTTACAAAATAGTCAAAACAGTTCACAACTGGGCAATCAGGTAGTTCTACCATTTATTACAGTCAAAGCAAAAAAGTATAAAATACAGTATAATAAACTTACTTATTAAAACTATGCCCATTGAACAACACTAGTTCTACTTTAAAAAAATTTGTCAATTCTGTTTTAGAAAAAATGCTTCGAACCAAAGTTTTTAGAATTTTTATTATAAACAACTTTTATTCAAGATATTTTTTCGAAAATCAAAAGGATTTGGAAAAAATCTACTACTCAAAAATTTGTGTTGACGATAATTATTTTTAGCCTTGGCAGTTGTCTTCTGGTGTCGCTTTAACAGTTTCTTAGTCTTAATTAACAGCTTTAACTAACAGTTTTTAACCAATTGTTATTTGAACTTCACAACTGTATGTAATTCTGAGTATGTTGTTAGTAGCGGTGAAAAATTTGAGAAATGTCACTATGTCTTGAGTGCTATGTGATACAATTAAAGTATCATACTTTCCTCAAAGAATGGTGACCAGAAAAGTGGAGTGCTATATGATATAATTGAAGTATCATACTTTCCTCAATGAATGGTGACTAGGTAGCGCCACAGAAATTTACAAATTAATTATTTAATTATTCATTCAAACGGCTCGTTAATTAAAGATAAAACGAGGAAATTTTAGAATGGAAATTGCAATCGGACATTACATTATAATTTATATAAACCATGTAAATAAATGCAATGCCTTTAATACGGCATGCTTGCATAGAACAAAAAATGTATTTAACCTATTTATTATTTGGTAAAATTCTCAACTATCCGTGAAACCCTTATCAAAATTGTTCCAGTCGTTTTAACGTAATACAGTAACAAACATCTTCAAAAACTTCCACCTTTATAATATATGTAGATTAAAGATAGTAGGTACAATTTAAAAAATCATATCCTATGATTAATTTGTTTACATGTAATAACGGTACAAGAGGAGGACATTTTTTTAATTCTCAGATAAACACACAACTTTTGATTGAAACTTTTTTTTATGCATCCAATATTTCTAGCGCAAATACAATTTTTAGGGATAATTTAGGTCTCGCATTTATACCAAAACCATTGGATGTATAAAAAAATGTTTTAAACGAAAGTTTATATATATATATATATATATATATATATTGTATATATATATATAGATATATTGTATATATATAAATATATATATATATATATTTATATTTATATATATTATATATATATATATATATATATATATATATATATATATATATCTTGCACCGTTTAAATGATAGGCCATAATATGCGAGAACGCATGCATACAAAAAGTTTATATATCCTATAATCCAGAAACATAAATTGAGAAGAAATATTGCCAGAAGAAAACTAAAATACTCGTGAGACTCTTGGAGTCTCTGGTCCCTGTGTATTTATTATGAAGATCTGGACTGCCAGAAAAAAAAATTTTAACTTTGGAACAGTTGGGAATTTTGAACTTCTGATTTTTTCTGGAGGTGTAAGGAAAATTTACCTAGATGCATAGGGTGTTTTCTTATCATGATTTCGCTATCTCTTGTAGTCGGACAAACACATACATACACATACACACACACACACACACAAACATACCCATACACACACACACACACACACACACACACACACAAACACATACATACACAACATATTTCCGATTTATATATAGAGATATAAACCTTGTAAATGAATGCAATACCTTTATGTCTAATTTCTCAACAATAGAAATATCTGATAAAGAATCATCGTAATTATTAAAAACGTTTAATTCCAAGATTATCTCTATGTAACTATTGAAAAGATTCTTTTTTGCTTGTTTTGCCCAGCTATATATATGTGATATATGGATATATAAAATATGACATTGTATAGTCCCTGTACATAGTATGATCGTGCCATGTAAATTCGAATATTTTCTGCACACATATTGGACGACTTTACGACTTGCTACTGAAAATTTTTTATAACATGCATATAATAAAGAGCCTTCCTTGCATATGAAAGTTGAAATTTATTAAATGAAATATACCGACACATTTTTTTTATTATATTTATTTATTTTTAAGGAGTTTTGTGACCTACAGTCATGTCAATAAACTGGAAATTAAAATTCTGCATTATTACTATTATTATTATTATTATTATTATTTTGTGTTTAATTTGTATATATATATATGAAAATCTAATAGCACTTTGTTGCAATTTCGCCAATATAATTTGTATAATATCTTTACCTCTAGATGTAATACATACGTGATGATATGCTTTAAATTGTAGGTAAATTTGGTCGAAACTATAGGATTATAGACATTTGAAGATTCTCTGATTCATACTAGAAAACGGATTGCATTTGTAGACATATATAATAACTTTTGACGATAATAGCTTTTAGTCGAAATCATTAAAGTCGAAATGAAAGTATAATTCGGATCTTTTAAACTAATTTAGCGGTGTCCAAATTTTATTTGAATTTCTCTATGCTGACACCGACTCCAAAAATAACAATAATTGTACATATATATTTAAAAATTTTTGCTTAGGTGAACTAAAATTGACCTAAGAATATGCAATTATTTTTTTACTTTTTAGTGCATTTTTTTTTTAGAATATTTGATTTTTGAAGTCGGGTTTCCATTTTGTCAATAATTTTTGTATGTTATTTAATGTTCAAACCTCTAGCTTGTCAAGAAGGGTCAACAGTTCTGCCTGTGAGTTCCAAGTGTTAATATGGCATAATAACTGTCTGCAATTAAAAACTAATGTAAAATGAATTATTTTAATATAAAATTATTAAAAGGTTCCAGTACTGCTAAATATTTTGGAAACATAGAGTTTTAGAGAACAATTTTATAATCTACAAAGGCATTTTAATGATTAGAATTATTATTTGAATGATAGGATTTTTTTTAGAAAGGCCTCGCATATTTTATTTCAGTTATGAAAACTACGAGATTCTTTATTGAATTCGAAGTTTATTTGGAAGTCAAATTCACTTACCTGTCCCAAAATATCCAGAAACAGCTGATTATTTTAGAAACTTAATGTATAAAAAATATATTTCTTGAAATAACCCTTTTACATGCACATGTTAAATCCCTGCCTACACATAGCAGTACCAAAACATTTTGATCAATTTCTATATAGAGGATACTCAAAAATGTTTTAGGTATGTAATTTTATTTCTTTCAAAACGATGTTAATATTCTTTAATGAACTGGGTAATTGAAAGTAAATTAGTCGTAATATAAATCGGATATAATAACAAAAATATGTTTGCGCTTTATATTTTGTAAAATGATTTCACTGCTTTGAAATTTATTTCAAATAGAAATATGTAAAATCATATAAAATTCTTATCAATATTATCACATCCACTGTTCATTTTTAATAATTTTCTCGATTTATTTTAATTCAGTTTATTTTATTTTAAGTGACGAAACGTCGTTACATAATAGTTTATTAAAATACCAGCTGTACCCGGCATGTTATAATTCCTCTTTTAGCGAATTTTCGAAGAGAATTTAGCTATTGGTTTTGTACCGATGAAGGAATTTCTTCAAATGTTCATGTTCATACATAATACATATATAATACACATAATTTTACTGATGGTGATTTTCGTTATCTACAAGGTAGGTTCGATGGATATTGGAGGGCGCAATTTTAGGTTGATCGGAAGGAAATTTGGTATATGACGTGCTTTTTGTATTTAAAAGGTTAAGTTCGTTAATGGGCAAAATCGGACAATGGGAAAGGGGGCTTAGAGTAAGAGGGCAACGTAAAATATTGGACTTCTCTCTTAATATTAGAAAAATGGACAAATTTGAAATAAGTGAATTTGTAGTAAATCTATTTTACTACAATTCTAAAATAATTCCTAAAATAATGAATTATACAATAATTTATCACATTACTCGATGTTTTTATAATCTTAAATGAATTTTTTGGAAATAAACTATATTTTGACAAAATGGAAACCCGACTTCAAAAATAAAATATTCTATAACAAAAAATGCACTAAAAAGTAAAAAAATAATTGCATATTCTTGTGCCAATTTTAGTTCACCTAAGCAAAAATTTTTAAATATATATGTACAATTATTGTTATTTTTGGAGGCGGTGTCAGCATAGAGAAATTCACATAATTTTTGGACACCGCCTCCAAAAATAACAATAATTGTACATATATATTTAAAAATTTTTGCTTAGGTGAACTAAAATTGGCACAAGAATATGCAATTATTTTTTTACTTTTTAGTGCATTTTTTGTTATAGAATATTTTATTTTTGAAGTCGGGTTTCCATTTTGTCAAAATATAGTTTATTTCTCGCTTTTTAGTGACTCTAAAGTTCTATAACTAGTTTTATTTATCTAAATATGGGTAGACCTACTTAAACGACTAATTTTTAGTGAATTTTTTTATAACACATTTTTTTTTACCCGGTTTTTTTTTTTTTTAATTTTAAGAGCATTTTTTTATAACAGATTTTCAATTTTATTTAGATACATTTTGTTTTTTTTTTGTAAAAATTTTTTTTTTTGGGGTCGGTTTTTTTTTTGTAAAACTTTTTTTTTTTACCCGTTTTTTTTTTTTTTTTTAATTTTAAGAGCATTTTTTTATAACAGATTTTCAATTTTATTTACATGCATTTTGTTTGTTTTTTGTAAAAATTTTTTTTTTTGGGGTCGGTTTTTTTTTTGTAAAACTTTTTTTTTTTACCCTTTTTTTTTTTTTTTTAATTTTAAGAGCATTTTCTTATAACAGATTTTCAATTTTATTTACATGCATTTTGTTTTTTTTTTGTAAAAATTTTTTTTTTTGGGGTCGGTTTTTTTTTGTAAAAAAATTTTTTGAAGTCGGTTTTTAAAAAAATTTTCTTATTTTCCCATTATGAATGAGTATACCCTTTCAAAAAAAAAAAAAAAATTCGCAAAAATCGGTTATCACATATAAAATGAGTATTTTCCTCGATTTTCCGGGGATCCCCTCATCAGAATGCGATTTGGTGACAATGGGACCAATCGGGAATCAAACCCTTTAAAACAAAAAAAAAAAATTCAAAATCGGTTCATAAATGACGGAGTTCTGAGGTAACAAACATAAAAAAAAAAAAAAAAAAAAAAAAAAAAAAAAAAAATACAGACGAATTGAGAACCATCCTCCTTTTTTGCAGTCGGGTTAAAAATGATGTTAATTAAAGATTTTTTTAATTCGTTATCAAAATTGAACATATCTAAAAATTTTTTTGGTATACTAATTTGTTCCTAATTTTTTATATAGTTATTTTCGCACGGGTACCCGACCAGCTGATATAGTTTGGAAATGCCTTAAAAAGTCAATTCGATTATAACAAAATTTAGAAAGTTGGTTGGCCAGAAATGTCTATATTACAGAATCGTCAAATTATTCATTACGCCGGTCAAAATCAAGACAAAAAATCGCTAAATTCGCAAAACATGATGTATCTCTGATTTTTTAGTATGTTGTTTGGACCCATTAGGGCTATGGATATACATAATGCAACTCTCAAAATAATGTGGAAAAATTTTACACGCGAAAAACCGCGAAATTTTTGGACTTGTTTTACATTCTGCTATATATCTCCTAATCCATGCATTTTTTTCGAAAGCTATTCTATACGTTAAGAAATTTGTGACAAATTAAGGTCAATCGGAGCTCTGTTAGTCAATTCCTTACCGAATTACGGCACTTTGAAAATACGCCAGCTTTTCCAAAAATTGAAAATTTTAGTTTTAGATCTTCTTTGGACCGAAATTGCGTCGAAATCATTGGTCCTGCGAGTAGAATTTACAGAATATAACTTGTAGGAAATTTAATTAGCTTTAAATTAAGCGCCAAGTGAAGTCTATAAGCCTCGTAGTTATCTCAAAAACCCATATAAGGAAAAATCGCATTTTTCCAGAAATGTTCTATAACCTTTCCTATCTTTTGTTTTTTGGTTTGGTAATGAAAAAGAAGGCATGTAAATCATTTAAAAAAACGTTGAAATGTATTTTAATATAAACATAAATAATAAACGTAAGTAATCAAAAGTATAGTAACTTAAACAGTCAATCTTAAACATTTACAAGTAACTTAAACATTAATCAGTCAATCAAATTAGACTCATAGTCAAATAGGCCTGTCAAAATCAACAATAAATTAACAAAACATGATGTATCTCTGATTTTTTAGTATGTTGTTTGAACCCATTAGGCCTATTGATACTCAAGTTTGCAACTCGCACACGAAAAGCCGCGAAATTTGCGGACTTGTTTCAGATTCTGCTCTATATCTCTTAATCCATGCATTTTTCATCAAAAGCACTACACGTTTTTTAAGAACATTAAATTTGTGACAAATTAAGCCCAACGGAGCTCTGTAGGTTAATTGTAGAAAATTAGGTTAACTCTGTAGAAAATTAGGTAGCCTTGATGTATTTCCATCTAGACCATCTAGGACCTAGTAAACATTATATTTCCATCTAGTAGTGATTAGTGGAACTCTACTCGTATACTGTTTGACATAAACTATCATATGCTATTTTGGTACTTATTTTTAGTTGTTGTTAACATGCTTGAATTTGTGAAGAAATAAATGTTAACTGCATTGTACGTAATATTGTCCATCATCGTTTCCCAAAAAACGAATTTCAAATATAGAAAAATGCTATCTTTTTAACCCGACTTCAAAAAAGGAGGATGGTTCTCAATTCGTCTGTATTTTTTTTTTTTTATTTTTTTATTTTTTTTTATTTTTTTTTATTTTTTTATTTTTTTTTTTTTTATGTTTGTTACCTCAGAACTCCGGCATTTATGAACCGATTTTGAATTTTGTTTTTTTGTTTTAAAGGGTTTGATTCCCGATTGGTCCCATTGTCACCAAGTCGCATTCTGATGAGGGGATCTCCGAAAAATCGAGGAAAATCCTCATTTTATATGTGATAACCGATATCTGCGAAATTTTTTTTTTTTTTTGAAAAAGTATACTCATTCATAATGGGAAAATAAGAAAATTTTTTTAAAAACCGACTTCAAAAAAAATTTTTCCTTAAAAAAAAACCGACCCCAAAAAAAAAAAATTTTACAAAAAAAAACCAAATTCCTTGTAAAGAAAACTGAAAATCTGTTATAAAAAAATGCATTAAAAATTTAAAAAAAAAAAAAAAACGGGTAAAAAAAAAGTGTTATAAAAAAATTCACTAAAAATTAGTTGGTCGTTTAGTAGGTCTACCCATATTTAGACAAATAAAATCAGTTATAGAACTTCAAAGTCACTAAAAAGCGAGAAATAAAACTTATTTTGACAAAATGGAAACCCGACTTAACAAAAGAAGCACTAAAAAGTAAAAAAATAATTGCATATTCTTGTGCCAATTTTAGTTCACCAAAGCAAAAATTTTTAAATATATATGTACAATTATTGTTATTTTTGGAGGCGGTGTCCAAAAGTTATGTGAATTTATCTATGTTGACACCGCCTCCAAAAATAACAATAATTGTACATATATATTTAAAAATTTTTGCTTTGGTGAACTAAAATTGGCACAAGAATATGCAATTATTTTTTTACTTTTTAGTGCTTCTTTTGTTAAGTCGGGTTTCCATTTTGTCAAAATAAGTTTTATTAAAATTAATAATATTAGTGACAGTGAATTAAGGCTTCTTCGATTCGATTTTCGAAAAAATGCTTCGGACTAGAGTTAATTATAAAAATGCTAAACTATTGTTCGAAAAACTTTCCCAAAAAAATGAATGAATAAGGTACAAATCGTTTTGAAAAATGAGTTCTAATTTTGTAGCCCATGAACATTAATACATTTGTGGTCATATAAAGTAAAATTTGAAAAATTTATAGGTTAAGCTAATACAGAAAACTTTGATTCAGCTCCAATAAGTCCATAAATAACAACAGGATTTAAACTAATTATTAGGATATCGATCCTGATTTTCGTATAATAAAAAGCAAAGTAATCAGCAGACATGGATTCTTTATTTTAAGAAAAATATCCGAAATTATGTAATTTTTTCATTACAAGTTCTTCATATGGAGACAATCTAAGTAAAAAAAAATTCATTACGCAGGAGCTGCTTCAACTTAGCGAATTTCCTTAGAATACATAAATAACTTTCTAGTGGTCACAATTTTAGTCTGATCAAAATGAAATGTCGTATATGATTTTAGTATTTGCAAGGTCAATTTTATTAATAAATGACATACGTCAAAGGGAAAGGGCATAAAGAGAGAAGAAAACACAAAATATAAAATATCTCTCTTAATAATAGAACAATCGAAAAATGCGCAAGGAATAAAGTTGTAGAAAATCATGTTTGCTACAATACATCACCTTATCATTTTTGATCAAACTCTAATGTGTACAGAGATATTAAGGAATTTAATTCTCAATCTTAAACCGTCAATATTTCTGTATATGTTTGTGTAACAGAAAAAATGATAAGATACAAAATTACAGTAAAACTTAATATATATCCTCCTGCCTTTAAACCCCTCTTTCCCCTTGTTCGATTTTACCCATTAACGATCTTGACCTTTTGAATACCAAAAGCGCTTCAAATACCAAATTTCATTCTAATCAGATTAAAATTGTGACCGCTAGAGCGATTACAGACACATATATTGTCGCGGTATCCTGGCTCTCTTTATCCTCAAAGGAGCGCTGCCCGAACCTGCAATGATTCCGATACTCGACAAAACAAAAAAAAATATATTAGTAAACGATATTACTAAATATTTTGTAATTGGAACAACACGCACGTTTTTGTTTAAAGAAAAGAAAGAAAAAAAATTAAATTAAACACAAGTTTTTACGAAACAAAAAAAAAACCTGATTTTATTGCTTTAAAAAAAAAATGATTATCCAATTTCTTTTTCAACAATTATTTTAATTCTTTTTCACACAATGTTAAATTTCGAATTACTTGATCAAATTACTTGTACAAATTCCAACTTATACTTTGATCTGAATTGAACAACAATCGATATTAAACTTTGATAGTAACAGACAATACTTGATATTAAACTTTTATACTAATCGCACAATGATCGATTTCAAACTCTGAACGAATCGCACAATGGCCGATTTAAAAACTGATTTGAATCGACACTGGTCACGGTTTATATACCCACCATGGGTCGTTCTAGAATATTATTGTTTTTTTTTGAATAAATATTTTGTTTTTGACAATATATTTTTGCATGGAGGCTTCTAGAATATTTTAGTATATCAACACCCATGGACGTAGTCGGAGTGTTCAGATTATTTATAAAATTAATTAAAAATTATACCTCTCCCTGGGTTTGACCCATAGTCATACCCCGCTTGGTTGATATTTAAGCAGAGACTTAAGCACCGGGCCAGTGTCAATTTAAAATCTATACACAAATTGTATGATACATTCATAACTGTTAGCTAGCTTACGTCTGTTTACAAAAATTGTCTTGTTTTTACAAAATTATTTATTTGTGATCTGTTTATGTTATTTTGTAAAACATTCAATTTGTATAAATAACTTTTGATTCTCTTAAATTAAATTATATGCAATAATTTTTTTCAATTTTTGATTTTTTTCTTTCTAAATAGAAAAACTTTAAATCAAAAGTATCTATTAATCTTATTATCATTTTTCGACTTAAAAAAAAAACTTTGTTTAAGAAAAAAAATAAATCGAGCTATATTATTTTCTTTTTGTACTTTCAAAAAAAAAAACTCCTTTTTGCAAGGAGAAAAATATTAATTTGTTAAATATTTTTCTTAATATTTTACTTTCATAATTAAAATGTGTGTTGAATCAAAAAAATTATTCTTAATAATTTTCATTGCAACAAAATCTCCCCCTCTAGATTCCAACACACATTTTCTAATTTGCTTATTATATTTGGTCGACCAATTTTTGACTTAGAACTATTTGAATTATTTCAATTGTATTAGTACATTTAGCTAGCTAGCATAACTTAAAGTGTACGTACACATTAGTTCTTCACTCTTCAATGGCGCCTGGTGTTGATTGCCGGTCGTCTGGGCCGCAAGTTGTACCCTGGCTCTAATGCTCTGGCCTCTGGCTCGTCCACACTTGGTACATCCCGTCGTCTTCCATCACCTCCATGCCTTTGACCCCCCAATCGATCTGGAAGTAGTTGGCCGAACACCTCGTTCCCCACACTCAATCTTCCCAGATTCCCATTGGCGGCGGTCCTTGCACTGGCCGGCTTCAAGAGACCTCCATGTATCTTCGTGGGAGGCACTGTATCCACAACATATATTCCAGCTGGTAAACTCCTCAGCACTCTGTAAGGCCCTTTCCATTTTGGTGCCAATCCACTATGGACACCCTCCACCTTACTGCTGAGCACTTGATTGCGCATCCAGACGGACTCTCCTGGTTGATAACTGAGTCCTGTTTCCACTTGGTCATTTTCTTCGGCATTGGCCAATATTGTTTGCCGAGCTCTTTCAATATTTTCGTGACGTTCTTGGCCTCTCTCGTTGACCCAATCTTGAATTTCTTGAGGCTCTTCATTGACTTGAATTTGCCAATCCCCAGGCTTCTTCATTTCTGCCCCCAGTAACAATTGGGCAGGCGAAAAACCAGTTGTTCTATTCGCTCTGTTACGTATCGCAAATAATGATTTGTGCAGTTGTTGATCCCAGTTTTTATGTTCTTGATCCAACAAATGTAATCGTAACAACTTCTTCAACTCTTGATTTTGTCGTTCCGTGGGGTTGGCTCGTGGATGGTATATTGGTGTTGTCCATATCTCTGTGTTCCAATCTCTGTTCACTGCTTTCCATTCTTTTGATCTGAACTGGGGACCATTATCACTAAGTACTGCTCTTGGATATCCATAACGACTAAATACTTCGTCTTTCAGTACTTGGGCTATCTTCGAGGTCGACGTGGCCCCCAATGGAAATGCTTCGATCCATCTAGTGAAAAGATCAGTCACAACCAATATATTTGTCTTTCCACGTGATGTGCGTGGGTATGGACCCATCAAGTCGATGCTGACTACCTCCCATGGTGAAGTAGGTCTTCGACTTCTCATTGCTGTACTTGGTTTCTTATTCAGTGGTTTTACTCTAGCACACGTATCACACCCTTTTACATATCTGCGTATGTCATCTTGCATCCCATACCAGTAGACGCGGTTACGGATTTGACGATACGTTTCTCTCCATCCTGGGTGTGCTGCTTCATCACTATCGTGATATTTTCTCAGAAAACCAAGTCGGCGTTCTTCGGGAACCACTGGCACTTCTTGTACCATCTGTTGACTATGGTACCAGAGGATCCCGTCAGCTGCGGTGTAATTAGCTCGTGTTCTGTCCACTCGTCGACGTAGATTGCTTCTTAGTGGACTATTGTGATCTACGATGTATCTTCTGATGGCAGTCACATCACGATCTTCATCCTGCCATCGTCTAATATCGTCGAGTGTGGGTGTTTCCACTTCAATTACGTTGAGGGTTATCGGTGTTTTTGCCCTCTTTTCAATCACCCACTCTGGAATGTCCTCCACTTCTTCATCCTCAGCCTTGCCCTGTGGTTGTCTGGACAAGGAGTCGGCGGCTTGATTATCTTTTCCGGGGACGTGAATTATTTCGTAATCATAGGCTCCCAATGCTAATGCCCATCTTGTCAATTTGGCTCGACTATCCTTGGTTTTGTTCAGCCATTGGAGCGCTGCATGATCTGTGTATAATTTAAAATGTCTTCCTTCAAGATATCCTCGAAACTTCCTCAATGCCCAGATTATCGAGAGACATTCCTTTTCTGTCGTGGCGTATTTTCTTTCCGTGGGTCCAAGTTTCTTGCTGGCGTAATTTATTATTCGTCTTGTCTTGCCATCATCTTCCATTTGAAATAATATTGCACCCAATCCGACGTCACTAGCATCCGTGTTTAAACAAAACGTCTTCTTAAAATCTGGATGAGCTAGTTTCGGTGCATTCACAATCGATGATTTCAAATTTTCGAACGCCTTCTGATGCAATGTTAGCCAGCGCCACTTTATGTTCTTCTTGAGCATTTCGCTTAGAGGTGCAGCTATATCTTCGTAGTTCTTCACGAAGCTCCTGTACCAACCACATAATCCCAAAAATTGTCGTAGTTGTCTTCGTGTTCTTGGTACAGGGTGATTACTGATAGCTTCATTCTTCTCTTCCTCTCTGTCAATGCCGTCTTCGCTCAAAATATGTCCCAGGTATTTGACTTTGTTGCTGCCAATGACACATTTGCTTGGTTTACAAGTTAATCCATGTTGTTCTAGTCTTTCAAGTACAAGATCCAGGTGATGTAAATGTTCCTTGACTGATCGACTGTAGATTAATATATCATCCAGGTAAACTTGACAGAAATCTTCGATGTATCCAGATAGTACTTCGTTCATTAAACTCTGGAACGTAGCTGGCGCATTCTTCAATCCAAACGGCATGACGCGAAATTGATAGAGACCTCTTGGGATGGTAAATGCTGTGTACTCTTTCGATTGTGGCTCCATCTCAATTTGCCAATAACCAGTCTGAAGATCCAATGTAGAAAATATTTTTGCTCCATTGACTTTTCTCAACATCTCTTGCAGATCTGGAATCGGAAACGCATTGCTCTTTGTAATATCGTTCAATTTTCTGTAGTCGACGCACAATCGAAAAGTACCATCTTTCTTCTTCGGCAATACGACGGGTGCGGCCCAAGGCGATGTGGATGGTTCTATAATGCCATCGCCTTCCATCTCTTCAATCATCTCTTCTAATACCCGTTGCTTCTCATTGTTGTACGGGTATGGTCGTAATTTAATGGGGGAATTCTTCGTAATCTCGATCTTGTGTGTGATTGTTTTTGTCCTTCCAACTTTGCCGAAAACGCTGGGATGTCGCCGAATGACATCTTTCAACTGCTCTTGGTTCTCAAGGAGTTTTATTTGTAACTCGCCCAATGCGTTGTTAATTGTTGCCACTTCTCTTTGGGCTCCATCTGGTTTTCTCCATGCAATGCGGACTCTCTCATCACACCCCAAGTAAATTATTCCACTCCGGTAATCGATGCTCACACCATTTTTTGTTAAAAATTCATGACCAAGTATTAAGTGGTTCCGTAGGCCAGGTACAACCATTACTTCAACATTAAACTTCATTCTTGATATCATCACATCCATGCACATTTTTCCAAGAATTCTGAAAGTATTATTGCTTGTGGCTCCACTCCCTGCACTATCTCTGACAGGGTGCCATTTTCCAATACTTCTTGCCAATTCTTCGCTGATAAAATTGTGTGATGCTTGACTATCGATCAGTGCCAATATTGATCTTCCACGCACATCAACTTCCACAATTGGCCCATTCTGGTGTGAGTTCTTGGTCTCCATTGTTGTTAATTGAATCGGTAATTGTTTGTGTTCACGCCGATGTTGTGTGTCTTTGTGGAGGTTAATGTGTACCCCAGAACCAATTTCCTCCTTCATTGATCCCGGAATTAGTTTCCCGATGGCCCAGGTCTATTTTGTTGTCCCCTTCTGGGACAGTTTCGACTTATGTGCCCCGCTTGGTGGCATACGAAGCACGTGCCTGGACTGCTAAGACGTGGTGGTGGTGGTGCTCTTGCTGGTGGTTCTTGCCGATTCCTCGCTGGCTCTTCATCCAGTGTTCTAACGGTTATACGTAGCTCATCTAATGACTTTGGATTCGAAATCTTCACCAGCGGTCGTACATTGTCGCGTAGTAAATTCAATATTATGCTGCACCTTCATGTTGACGAACGCTTCTGTCTTCATTCCTGTGGGTTGGGAAACGGTCATCAATTCCAGTTCGGCTTTGGCTTTCCTTCCTATACTGTTGAAGAAACTCTCCAGTTGCCATTTCCACTCATCGAAGGTGTAGCCCAACCCACGATTCATCAATGCCCAATCTCTAGCTGGTCCTGTTAATTTTTTTGTGACCATCTCAATCCAACAGTCTACGGGCAGATGCGTTTGTCGCAGTAATGTCGTTGCTCTGTTCAAAAAAACAACTGGATCTTCAGCCGGTCTACCACTGAACTCCGGCATGATGGACAGAAGCGTCGTTGTGTCCAATGTGGCGGAGCGAATGACTGTATTAACTTCTTGCGGATCAATACGCATGTCTCGCAGTTGCTGTGTTTGATTCTGCTTGATCCGTATGATGTCATCCACGACTTTATTGTATTGTTCATTCATTTTCGTTTCCATGCCATCAAGTCGTGTGGTTACGTTGCTTTCTATGCCTTCGATTTGTGTGCGGTTTACAGCGACATCGGTTTTGATGTTCGTGATGTCAGCTTTCACAGTCTCGACGTCAGTGCTTATTTGGCTGATACGTCGTACGCACACTTCTCTTAGGTTCTCCATTCGCTCCGACAAGTCCTCTCTCAGCTCTTGTTGGACTTGTTGCATTATACTTAATGTCTGTTCGCCCATCCTCTCTTCGGACTCTTGAAGTCGGCTACTCATTCGTTCGTCCACTCTTTCTTCAGACTCTTGAAGTTGGTTGGCCAATTTTTCATTAGATTCTTGAAGTCGTTCGCCCATTGTCTTGTCCATGTTGTTGAGCTTTGTCATCAATGCTGCGAGCATCTTCTCCATGCTTGCTGCAGCTGGCTCCTCCGGATCGGAAACCACACTTCTACGTAGTTCTGATGTGGGGTTGGCTGGTCCTTGAGTCCTTGAAGTTGGTGTTCCTTGTTGCCTAGATTGGTGCTCCTCCCATCTTGCCTGTAAGACCTCTCTTGTGCCAGTGCTGTCCAGCCCTTCGGCCTCCATCATCTCACGCAGACGTGGCATGGGAATGCTGCGGCTTGTCATTGTAATTCTTTTCTTCTTCCGTACGTCTCCTGGTCCTGTCACGGTCGCCACTTGTCGCGGTATCCTGGCTCTCTTTATCCTCAAAGGAGCGCTGCCCGAACCTGCAATGATTCCGATACTCGACAAAACAAAAAAAAATATATTAGTAAACGATATTACTAAATATTTTGTAATTGGAACAACACGCACGTTTTTGTTTAAAGAAAAGAAAGAAAAAAAATTAAATTAAACACAAGTTTTTACGAAACAAAAAAAAAACCTGATTTTATTGCTTTAAAAAAAAAATTATTATCCAATTTCTTTTTCAACAATTATTTTAATTCTTTTTCACACAATGTTAAATTTCGAATTACTTGATCAAATTACTTGTACAAATTCCAACTTATACTTTGATCTGAATTGAACAACAATCGATATTAAACTTTGATAGTAACAGACAATACTTGATATTAAACTTTTATACTAATCGCACAATGATCGATTTCAAACTCTGAACGAATCGCACAATGGCCGATTTAAAAACTGATTTGAATCGACACTGGTCACGGTTTATATACCCACCATGGGTCGTTCTAGAATATTATTGTTTTTTTGAATAAATATTTTGTTTTTGACAATATATTTTTGCATGGAGGCTTCTAGAATATTTTAGTATATCAACACCCATGGACGTAGTCGGAGTGTTCAGATTATTTATAAAATTAATTAAAAATTATACCTCTCCCTGGGTTTGACCCATAGTCACACCCCGCTTGGTTGATATTTAAGCAGAGACTTAAGCACCGGG
The DNA here is from genome assembly GCA_963920215.1 of Nineta flava. Taxonomy (NCBI): domain Eukaryota; kingdom Metazoa; phylum Arthropoda; class Insecta; order Neuroptera; family Chrysopidae; genus Nineta; species Nineta flava. Next base: position 38,493,308 of record OY986041.1, on the reverse strand, counting down.
CCAGTGTCAATTTAAAATCTATACACAAATTGTATGATACATTCATAACTGTAAGCTAGCTTACGTCTGTTTACAAAAATTGTCTTGTTTTTACAAAATTATTTATTTGTGATCTGTTTATGTTATTTTGTAAAACATTCAATTTGTATAAATAACTTTTGATTCTCTTAAATTAAATTATATGCAATAATTTTTTTCAATTTTTGATTTTTTTCTTTCTAAATAGAAAAACTTTAAATCAAAAGTATCTATTAATCTTATTATCATTTTTCGACTTAAAAAAAAAACTTTGTTTAAGAAAAAAAATAAATCGAGCTATATTATTTTCTTTTTGTACTTTCAAAAAAAAAAACTCCTTTTTGCAAGGAGAAAAATATTAATTTGTTAAATATTTTTCTTAATATTTTACTTTCATAATTAAAATGTGTGTTGAATCAAAAAAATTATTCTTAATAATTTTCATTGCAACAATATATATATATATATATATATATATATATATGTCCATATATATATATATATATATATATGCATATATATATATATATATATATATATATACATTTTACAGACGGTGATTTTCGACATCAACTAGGCAGGAACGATGGACATTTGAAGAAATTTTTGCAAAATTTTGAAGTCGGTACGAGACCAATAGCTCTATTTCCTTTCAGGAAATTCGCTAAAATGAACGAAAGATTGATTTTTTTATTTTAATTCTAATAAAACAATTTTCGTATAAAGAGGGATTTGGGGCGCAAAATCGAAATGGGGCCTGGGCTAGAAACTAACCTTAATTCACCACTGGGTCGAGAATTAGTAAGTAAGTATAACAAATATTTCACAAGCCCATTTGATACGTGAAAGTTTTCAATTGCATTAAAAACAGCTGATATAATAAAAATTACATTGCTGTTCACATGATGAAAATCACGTTAAAGTTATCAATCGAATGTTTTTTAACAACTAAATTCCTTTCATATTTAATATGTCTTTCTTTGTTAACCGCGTTAGTTACATGGTCAACAACTAGAAAGGAGTATCACACATATGAAAAAAGTGCACAGTAAAATTAAGGTTGTTGTGAAACTGGAAGGGGTAAGTATGGGTGGGGAGTTTGTTCTATACTAAATGCATTGTAATTTGTAAAAAAATATTTTTGTAAAACAAAAATATTGATTAAAAATTAAATTTGATTTTTTCGAAGTTTTTTTTTTTTTTTAAATTTTAACTTCGAAGTTTTAATAATTAAGAATATGTTTTTATGTATTTCAAAAAAGTTGCATGGTGATAAAACTAGATAAAACTAAATAAAACTAGATCAAAATAAGTAAAACTAAAAATTAAACTAGATTTCGAACATTTTTCGATCTACAAATTTAATAATCTCAGAAACCAAATACAGGATTAATTTGAAATTTGATCCAGGTATTTATAAGACTTTGATCATTATTATGAAAGTTTTTCATGACACAGTATTTCGAGATACAGATTTTTGTATTCATCTTTTTACCCACGAGTGCTATGTAAAAATCTCTTAAAAATCGTAACTTTAACATTTTTTTACTCAAAAACTAAAAGCAGGATCAACTTCAAATTTTGACAGGATATTCTTTAATATTAAAATAATAAGCTGTCATATTTTGAAGAACCTGTCATTAAATTGAATTTTCTTCACACATTAAAGTTACATGTGCACTGTAAAGTTGCATGAAAATTGCTGCACTGTAAAGTTGCAGTCTTTATTTTGACTTACTAAAAACTAAAAACTTTCATTAGAAAACAATAGTACGCTTGCTCAGTAAAACAATCAATTGAATACTTTCATTAAAGCTGTCACGTCTAAAAAGGCGAGTAGAAGAGATAACAAGCTATCTCATCGTTCAACATGTCCAGCAAGCTATAGAAAACTTTCCCGGAATATTAATAAAAAAATATTTTACGAACGATTAATTATTCAATTTCCTATTTATTGTTAAACGATATTCCATTGTAGAATTGAATCAGATGATTTAACACGTTTCCTTTCATAATCATGTAAAAGCAAACAAACAACTTTCCCAGATTAAAGTGACATGTGTATATATTTTGTTTAAACCGTTAAAACATTGTGATAAAAAACAAAAATATTAATGGAAACAAATCTCGTTTAGGAGTATTAATCATCATCATCAAAGACACCAGGATTTAATTAAAAAATCTTTACTTGTAATTTATATGTTATTTACAATCATATGATTGACATATGATAAAATATATAATGACATAATTTCCGGCCAGCCTATTAATCAAATGAACATACATAAATAATTTTTTTTTAAATGTTATTATGTTGTGTGTTTGTGTGTACGCTTTGATATGTGCTAATAAATGTATTCACAATTTTCACTCTAAATCAATCGATACGTACGGGATTGAGTTAGGCTAAGTTTAAGAGCATTGCATAAAAGTATTTAAGTATATAATTATTAGTTGACTCCAAAATTTTTTATTCAAAATTTCGTACTTCTTAGACAAAAAAAGCTGTTGGAACGACCTGACGAAGCATTTTTTCAAAAACCAAATGGATTCGACCCAAATCGATTGCAAAAATTTAAAAAAAAGAAGAGTCGATAGTACTATGTGTATGTTATGAGTTTATTAATTGATGTGCTCTAATGAGCGAATCAATACATAAAAACAGAAAATTACAAAAGTTTTTACATAAAAATAAAATATAACACATTATATGGCGTCTCAAAAATTACGCTTAAGAGAAAAATATAACAGAATTCTTCTCTATTTTTTAATTATATAATATACATAGAAAATTAAAGGCATTAGAGAATTAATTTAAATATTTATTAATATTGTTTAAAATGAAACGAAGGTAATTGGCTACATCCTTTACAGCCTTTTTATCCATAATAATAAGCATGGCTTCAGCATTTACTAAATTTTGCGGAATCAATACATCCCGCTCTTTATCACTCGTACCCCGAAAATCTTCTAAGAGGTGTTTTATACTTTCACTTTCCCCACACAAGGCACATATAAGGGCATCACCCACTTTAACACTTTTCCATTTGAAAGTATATAGTCTAAATTTCGCAATGACATGCCTGTCACTTCTTTTAGCTACTTTTATATAACGCGCACCTTCTTCATAATGTTTCTGGCCACTATAAAAACTTAAGGAGCCTTTCGTTCTTACATCTTGTAGGGAAATTAAATTGAATGCTCATATAGGCCTTGGAGAATTATTTATAGGGTCGCTTAAACCAAAATCGCCAAAGATGTTTATGGATATTTGTTCATGAGCTTTGAAACAGCGTACTTGAAGCTCTTTGGTACTGTTGCTCAGCCTATTGAAATAATTCCACGCTTTTTGGCTACACTTATTAACGGATTGCGGTTACACCCAGTTGTATATTAACAGCATAATTGGGTGATGATTTTGGAATACATAGTAGCTCTTTATAAAAGTTGTAGGCAATTATATCTAGCGATTTAAAGTGCTCTTTGATTTTACTATCCAGTGCCCAAATTTCACAACCATATGTTAAAATAGGTTTAATTAAAGAATTAAACAGTTGCAAGATAATTTTAGTAGGAAAATTCTGATTATGATACATGAATCTTTTAATACTAATTAGACCTCTTTTACTTTTGCCAATCATATTCTGGACATGAGTTCCCCATTTGCCATTATTAGTTAATGTAACCCCCACATATATTCAAAACACTTCACATTTTCAATTTCACAATCTTTATAAGTCCATACTTCATTTACTGATCGCTTACACCCGTTGCTTGCTATCATTATTTTAGTTTTATTAGTTTTTTAGTATTCACTGAAAGTTCCAAATCACTACTATATTGTTCTAATCCTTTCACTGTACTGTACTGAACTTAAAGTTTTTTTTAATGTAGATATTGTTGCTAACTATTATAAACATAATAGTAATGATTATTTTAATGACATTATAATGCGCAAATTTTCTGTTTAATACAGATAGTTGGGTTTTAATTTTACAATCATAATAATTCTTATATTACGAATATTAATTAGTTTAAAACCTTTCTGCGTCATAGTCAAAACCTATAGGATAATTCACATTGATCTAGAAACGTCAAGTTAAAAAATTCGTAACGCAGGAGCTGCTTCAACTAAGCGAATTTCCTTAGAATACATTAATCACTCTCTAGCGGTCGAATTTTATTAATAAATGATATACGTCGAGTGGAATGGGGGGGAGGGGGAGGTATAAAGAAAGAAAAAAACACAAAATATAAAATATCTCTCTTCATATTAGAACAATCGAAAAATGCGTAATATATATGTAATATTTTAGTAAAATATTTAGTAATATAAATATTAAACCAAAAATATAAATATTAAATTAAAAAATATTTATAGCTGCTTGAAATTTTAACTGAAATGTTCAAAAACGTCGCAAACCCTCTTACACAGGTCGTTAAAATTATATTGTTTACAACTTTGAACGATGTCTAGTTCTGTCACCGCGGCGCTGCGGTCTTAACAAAAAAACTCAATAGGTATTAACCATTATACACATGCGCACAAATGTGGCACTCGTTTTTCCAAAGTTTTTAATTGATTCGTCGAAAGAATAAGGTGCAAATCAACTACAATGGCAGACTACAGAACGTTCAAGCTTCAAATTGATTATTACGCACTAAAGAATAACTTACGATGATTTGGCTCTGATGTAGATATCGCTATTTTTTTTTTTGGGCGAAACATTTTAAACAAAAACGATAACTTGGTTCTTTTTTACATATTTATGGTTTTGATGGGATTGAATTCAATAAACGTAGGACAAGTATTTGATTTACCAAACCACCATATAGTCATACCTCTTGTTGTTTATATATTTCTCTCTTATGAACATGAATATCGCATCAAATATACAAAACACGTACAATTTTTTTACACCAATTGTGTTATGTATTTTATATACATAATATGTAAATGGTACACATGTTTTTAGAGTTCCGTATAATCAGATAATCTTCAAAATCCTATTCTCATAATAGGATAATCAACGTGAAATTTCAATGGATTAAAATTCCTTTTTGTGAATAGGAAGTCGTTAATTAAGAATACAAACGGGCTGAACTCAAAAGACCACTCCTCACTGGAGAAATATCTACTGCAATTTGTTAATTTAAAATTATTTATTTTATTGATAACTAATTCTTAATAAAATAAACTTTATATAAATTGTATATAATATTTCATAATTTTCACTATTCAAAAACCATTCACTGTACAGAGCAACGATGTCGTATATTTATATATATATATGGATAGTTGTAATCGCAGTACTGAATGTACTGACATAACTGGACCATGAACCACAAAAGTTCATATCATTTTTTTAAATTTTATAGTTAATTTGTGCCTTATTCACTCGGATTTCGAAAAAAAATTACTGGCCAAGTGTATTATTTTATGCACATTGGTCTTAATAACAGCTAATCTTTCAAAAATAGTGCTAACATACTCTGGTGACTTCAAAAAGTAGAAATATGATGAAAACTTTCATTTCGATTTTCATATCGATTACCATAACTTTCCTATACAGGGGGCGTTCAAGTATTACGATAGTAAACTTTTCATGATTTTAGACCCTCCACCACCTGTATAAGCCAAAAATAAGCGAACAGCGCACACACCCTTCCCCAAATGTTAAGACATACGAATTTTTTCTAAACTTTATTAACTATGAAAATTAAATTTTAAATGTTGTTTTAAAAACATTTTCATTATTTTTTAATTTTATTATCTAACGTAAGATTTATGATATTTCTCCACTCCCTTTGTCAGCAAAAGTAAGAAAAATAGGGAACTTAAGAATCAATTTAAACCATTTTCAATTAAAACGCCGCATATATACAGAACCTTCGATTGTACTCTAAACACGATTTAGAATGCTACATACTTTACCGTTTGTTTTTTCTGTATATGTTATGATCTCATTACGTTTGTAATAGAATGAATTATAGTACCTAATACTAAATACTAATAATACTAAATAATATAATATTATATGAATCAATATAATAAACTAACAATTGTGTATGTTCTGATATACATCTGTTGTTGTTATAAATGAAATGACATCATTTAAGGATGACATATTGTACCTACTAAATAATTATTTGATTTTTTTTAATTCCATTGGGATCAAATCATTTAGTCAAAATAATTAATTAATTGCGTTGTATTTGTTTTGTAACATTTAAATACAATTTATTTATATTTATCTTAATAGAAAAGTTCACTGTACAATATATTTAATAACAGGGAATGTTATAATAACATTCCTGATTTCTGTTTCCATCGTAAGAAATCTAATAAAAATTGAAAAATCCAGTTAATGAGATTTTTCGGGAAAAAAAAGATAAATTTTTTTCCAAAATTTTTTAAAACTGCTATAAAAACTCTGGTTTTGAAACGCAAACGATTGACTCACTCTACAGTAGTGGTGGGAACACCTCGCAGCGAATTTCCTCCAAAGGAAATGCAGCTATTGTTTTTGCACCAATGTTGGAATTTCGTAAAAATTTCTTCAAATGTCCATCGATCCTACCTATTAGATGTTAAAAATCACTATCGCTAAAATTTATATATATATATGTACTTTTTTTAAAGGTCCTGTTCGTTAATGGGTAAAATCGGACGAGGGGATAGGCGGTTTAGAGGGAGGGGAAACACAAAATTTGACTATCTCCCTTAATATTTGAAAAATCGAAAAATTTATCAGGAGTTAAGTTGTAGGTACTAAGTTTTACTGTAATTTTGTCTCTTATCATTTTTCTGTTACACTAATATTTACAGAAATATTTACAATTAAAGATTGAAAGTTAAAATTCTAAATATCTTTGTTCACATTAGAGTTTGTGAAAAATGATCAAGTAATGAATTGTAGCAAACTTGATTTTCTACAACTTTACTCCTAATACATTTTTCGATTATTTTAATATTAAGAGAGATATTTAATATTTTGTGTTTGTTTGACACGAATACACGAAATATATTTTATTGTAAAAAATTTTGATTATCGTTTCCATAGTAACTAAACTATAAACTACAATCGTTATACATCGTTCTATTTTGGCTATTAATAAATTTAATTTTTGCAAATATTAAAGTCATATTAACGCGCTTCTGTAATTGGTTACTTTATTTAATTAATATCTAATTAACGGTGGGCCAGGTGCAAAAATGTCCAAGGACTTTTCATCTTAAAATTTCATCCCCTATATACTTTCAAGAAACTCCATGACTTTAGACTCATCATGTATATATATAAGTTTATGTGCCTGTGGACTCTCTAGCGGTCACAGCTTTATTCGGATTGGATTGAAATTTGGTATTTGAGGCGCTTTTGGTATTCAAAAAATCAAGTTCATTTAAGGGTAAAATCAGGTAAGGGGGAAGGAGGGTTTAGAGAGAAGGGGAAACACAAAACTTCTCATATCTCCCTAACTACACTAAAAACCTAAAAATAACAATATACAGATTTAATCCAAAAAACAATTCTTATAGCTTATATCAAAGATATTTACATCTTTCAAACCGTAGAGGTAGAGGTAGATTGTAAAGGCTGCCCTGGACGGGCTACACTTCGACCATAGGGTCCATTGTGATGCCTTAGGATGTGAGAATGTGAGTAGAGTGGAAGGAATTTGTGAGTAGACTAGGAATTGGTAGGATATGCGGCTGCAGCCGACTATGATAGGAACTATGCCGATATTCATCTGGAGTTCGTGAAGGAAACTGCAGAAAACCTTCTCTTTTTTTTCATAATTGGCAAACTGCCGATGTCGGGATTCGAACCCATAACATCCCAGTTTCCAAGTACTGCATAGTGCGCAGACATAACGCCTTAGACCGCTCGGCTACTACTTGGCTGGTTGAAACCGTAAGAGATATATTAAAAATTTGTTAACAAAAATTCTTCGCTTTAAAATAAACAACTTGTGTTTGACAATTTTTTTCATAGACTCAATTGTTTTTTGATAATTTTTGATTAAATGTTCCTCGGATAACGAATTGTTAGCAATTCGAATATGCAGAATTATTAACAATATATCATTGATATACTCATACACTGGGTATTCAAACAATTTACTCAGTTTGTTGTTACATTACTTGTAATAAAATATTATTATTGGTATGTGCTACCTACTGATCGATTTAAAGTCGGTTTCCCTTCCCTAGATTCCCATGGGATCTCTTCATCAGATTATGACATGGTGACAATGGGACCACCTCGAGAGTACACCCTTTCAAACAAAACAAGAATTTTCAAAATCGATCCACCATTTAATGGAGAAATCGGTGAACATACATTTAAAAAAAATACACACATCTCCTCCTTCTGTTATTGGAGTCGATTAAAATTTTTGTTGATTTTGTCATTTCCACAGAAACAATACTTATAAAAATAATTTTGAAATTATTTTATTAAAATTTTGTTTCAATTTTGAAATGTCAATTTCGATTGTTGTTTCCATAGCAACCATAAACTATAATAGCACACTTTAAATCGTTATATATCGTTTGATTTTGGCTATTAATAAATTTAAATTTTGCGAATACTAAAATCATATTAGATAAGATATTTCATTTTGATCACACTAAAATTTTGACCGCTAGAGAGTGATTTATGTATTCTAAGGAAATTCGCTAAGTTGAAGCAGCTCCTGTATAACAAATTTTTATTAATGTAATAAAAAGCTCTACTGGATTGTAAATTTTAAAAACAATATTATTCTTAGAACTATACTTGTTGCCAATAGTTAGTTTTGCCACTATGAAGATTTTTTTTCTTGAACATCAAATTTTTGGCGACACATAAACACGATACTAAAGACTATTATATTATTATAATAGGCGTTTATAAAAAATACCGTTGTTTTTAATGTGTAAAAATTATAATATATGGACCAACCGCACATTAATAAATAATTTTTATAAAGAATGTCGTCAATCTGTCATTCCAAAAATTTCCATTGATCTGTTTCTTTTTTTTTGTTATTTAATATAATTATTAAGCGGATTTTGAGTGTTAATATTATAATTATTATAAGATCATAAACAATAATATTGTGTCGATAATATTGTGCTCTGTATTAAATATTTAGTTATTTTTTATTAAACTATAATATATATAATTATTGTCGAAAAAAAAAAATTATAAATTATTATATGATACACCTTTGCAAGGTAAATTTTTTTATTTAGGTGCGTACATTAAAAAAATATGATTATAATATTACTTACCAAGAAAAATATATACCTAATTATTTATTAGCATATGGAAAAAATTTACATTCAATTAAAATACATAAATTGTATTTCCTATACACGAAATTTTAGTACTTACAACGGCAATATTATCATTCTGTGAACAATGATGAATTCTGTTCTGTTTATTAAATAGACAAATAATAGAAGTTTTTCGATGTCCGTTTAGATTTCGAATTATCGACAGCTAAATTTATATATATAAACGTTATTAATTAATTATGAAAACTTACCTCATCTGTTCAGTATCGAACCCTGGCCTTCTGTATTTTGCGCCCAGCGCACTACCCGTAAAACCACAAATGATTTAATATCATTGACGGAAATTGTTTTTTCACCAAAGTTGGAATTTCGTAAAAATTTCTTCAAATGTCCATCGATTCTACCAATTAGATGTTAAAAATCACTATCGCTAAAATTTGTATATATATATATATATATATATATGTATATACATATATATATATATACAACATGTGTACTTTTTTTAAATGTCTGTGGACTCTCTAGCGGTCACAGTTTTATTCCGATTGGAATGAAATTGGGTATTTGGATCGCTTTTGGTATTCTAAAGTTCAAGTTCGTTAATGGGTAAAATCGGGCGATTGGAAAAGGGGTTTAGAGGGAGGGGAAAACACAAAATTTGACTATCTCCCTCAATATTTGAAAAATCGAAAAATTTATCAGGAGTTAAGTTGTAGGTACTAAGTTTTACTGTAATTTTGTTTCTTATCATTTTTCTGTTTTCTTTTAAAATTTGATTATCTCTCTTAATATTGTAGGTACTATGTTTTACTGTAATTTTGTTATACTTATTTTGTTACTGTAATCATTTTTCTGTTACACTAATATTTACAGAAATATTTACAATTAAAGATTGAAAGTTAAAATTCTAAATATCTCTGTTCACATTAGAGTTTGAGAAAAATGATAAGGTAATGAATTGTAGCAAACTTGATTTTCTACAACTTTACTCCTTGTACATTGTTCGATTATTCTAATATTAAGAGAGATATTAATATTTTGTGTTTGTTTCACACGAATACATAAAATATATTTTATTGTAAAAAATTTTGATTGTCGTTTCCATAGTAACTATAAACTATAATCGTTATACCGTTTTTTTTTTTGGCTATTAATAAATTTAATTTTTGTAAATACTAAAATCATATCAGATATTATATTTTATTTTGATCACACTAAAATTATGACTGCTAGAGAGTGATTTATGTATTCTCTGGAAATTCGCTAAGTGCAAGCAGCATAACGAATTTTTGTTATTGCAAATTTGTAGTTTATGGGAAAAAATGTTCATTTTTTGTATGAATAATTTTTTTCTAGGTTTTAAATTTATTAAACATTAAGGTTTTTAACTTAAGAATAATCGCGGATGCTATCACTATCGAGCTGCCTTTCTCGAGAAAAGGCCATGCTGCGGTTGTGATTTTTGTAGTTCATTTACTTAATCCATTTTAAAGTTTCAAAAATATCATTTTTTAGATTAGTAATTTTTGTACACAAGTATATTTATTTTTATTTTTTTATTGTTATTTTATTCATTGTCAGGTATTTGATCTAAAAGCGGGTGAAGTAATTGGACTGAGCTGGGTGGCGCTAGATAAATGGAACCGTTTCAATTCAATATCCTCTTTTAAGGAATCGTATATTCGACAATTAAACCGAAAAGGTATGCCATTTTAATAATTGTTTCTTTATCATTGTATATTGAAGAAACGCAGAGATAATATCGGAAAGGTAGAGATAATATTGCGAGAGATAGATTAATATTCTTTTCAAAGAGTGACCTGTTTCAGTTTTTTTTAGACTTATGTTTTAGATTTTTAGATAATTATAAAATTAAAGCAAAGGTTGGCAATGTTAAGGTCCAAAAACGTATACTTCTAATTTAACGAATGTACAATCAGGTATCAAAAGTTGTGTATAAAATTTCGGCAAATTTATTCACTAAGAACTTTAATACAGCGGGTGCCATTGAGGCTTTCAGTAGAGTCTAATATATTTTTTAAATTGATTATACCTAACCAAGCACCTTCAATATTTAACAAAGAAATTTTTTTCAATAAAAAGAAGAGTCACAGAAACACCTTTGAATTCCTCTAAAACGATTACCTATATCTTTTTAAAATCAAAAATCAACACAAACCAGTCATCATATTCATTATAAAATGGTTGGAGAAGTCATCGTGGACACACACATTATTGAATGTGTGGACCTTATGAATGAACATAAAAATTTATTTAAAAAAAAAAACAAACAAACAAACAAACTCTAATAAAAATAATTTTTTTGATTGTATCAATTACATCCAATAAGATACGGTTTTCTCACACGAAATATGTGAAGAATTTTTGATTTGGAGACAAATATTTATATTTCAAAAAATAAAAAAAGGACGATAGATTTTAATATAAACGGGTTGATTATATATTCGATGTTTTTTTTTTTTTTTTTGAAATCTTATTTTAAATGTTTGTGATTGTTAACAAGAAAGGCCATAGCTTAATCTCTTGAAATTTATTTGATATGTTTTCAACTATAAAAGAATTTCTGTTTAAATTGGACCATTTAATAGATTTCTGTATTTGAAATTTTATAGTTCTTTTTTTCAATCAAGATTATCAATCGAAAAATATCAGTGGAGAGAATATACCGAGTATGTTTTGGAGATGAACTTAGTTTTATGTGATACTGTACCACAAGCTGTATTTATACCCGGTATATAATATATATGGCTGTAATAACATTAGCCCCGAATCTCTAACAATCGAAAATATTGATCGCAGAAGAATAATGTTGATATAGATGTTCATAAAATGACCTAATTAGTTCTTTTCCGCAAAGTTATCCGTCTGTAAACACGATAACTCAAAAACGAAAAAAGATACCCAGCTGAAATTTCATATGAGAGCTCTAGAGCTAAAAAGTAAGATAGGTCAATTAAATGGGCAAAATCGGACCATGTTTGGCAAAAATTTGTCAAACTGCCCAACTTTGAAACCGTAAGAGATAGAACAAATATGTAAAGACAAAAAAAGTTCCTTTTTTTAAAATATATAAATTTCTTATAAACTATTTTTACATGTGTAGAATATAAAGTATCTCCCAAAATGAGACATTTTTATACCCGATGTATAATACAAACCAGGGTATATTAAGCTGAGTTCTTAGACTTTGCAACGTCTCTCAGCTTTTATATGTGTGTTCTAGAGCTCAAAAGTAAGGTCAAGTTGAAATGGGCAAAATCGGATCATGTTTGGGTAAAATGAGCAAAGCTGTCTATCTTTGAAACCGTAAGAGAAATGACAAAAATTTAAAGAAAAAACAATATTCATTTTTTCCAAACAACTATTGTTTGAAACTTTTTTTCATAAATTCAGTATATGCCGGGTATTTAAGTAATTAACTCAGTTGGATTCATAGGCCCAGAACGTATTTTAGGACTGCTTGCAAACAAGTGATCAACGAGTGATCAAATGCTAAACACCATGATCACTCGGAAAAAATACCGCGGCAGGAGCTTGGAAAAATACTGCTTCAGAGTTCAACCAAGAGGCTATCTTTCGATGCACTGAAGCTGAACAGGATGCAACTTCGGAGGGTAACAGGATTCATTACCGGGCATTATCCCTTGCGGAAACATCTGCACACAATGGGACTCCATAAAGGGTCTCTTGTGTGCAGATTGTGTGGCGAGGAGGAAGAAACATCTAGTCACATTATCTTTAACTGCGAACCTCTAGGTTACAGCAAGTACAGGATATCGGTGCATCTCATCCCAATATATGAACCTTCAGGAAGACCTGATAAGACCTGGTTTAGAAATGGTTCAATTTATGCATACACTACCACGTCAATGATTTAATAGGCACCAAACCCCAGGGTGGGCCGTGGCCTTCTCAACGATTCGCTGCTATGCGATGCAATCCTTGACCTTCATTCCCCAGCCGATCACTCCTATCGCCCAGCACTAGGTCCACCAATCTGAGTTTAGGCCTTCCTCTTTTCCTTGTTCCGTAGATCTTGGCATTCAGGATTTTTCTCAACATTCTGGCATCTTCCATTCTCTGAATGTGACTAACACATCGTGGCTTTTGGGATTTGAAAATATCTTCGACATCCAGGATTTAAAATATTTCCCTGTTAATCGGGATAAGGCATTCGCCCTCTTTGAATTTGATTACTCCATAGAGTTTTATTATTATTTTGCGTACAAAATAATTCGCCGTCTAAACTTGAGAATTTAGTAAAACTAAACTTAAAAGGTCGCGTGAGAATTAAATATAAATAATTCTAAATTTTTCAACGAGATTTTTATAATATTTAAATTTATTCGTTGCTTTAAAATCTTTATAGTTTTATTAAAATAGTTTTTACTATTGATAAACAAAAAAAAATTAAACGAAATTAACTTTAATGTAAACAAAAGCATGGGGTGCTCTCTACTTACATCTTCATAATGGCTCTACTTTTACAAGACTAAGTAGAGAGCACCTCATGCTTTTGTTTACATTAAAGTTAATTTTGTTGTCTATCTCTTTATTCTTTTCTTTAATTTTAAATTATTTTGCATTTTTTATTTCATATTCCAATAAAAGCATGTTTTTTTTAGTTTTTTTAAACTCTTAACTAAATTTTAACAGTGTTTTATCTAAATTTTGTTGATGATATTTCCATAGAAAGTATAACCTATACTATCACAATACCAATTGTTATATATAAGTTACAGATATGCAAATTTGTATTTTGTCTATTTTGATTGTATATTATTGTATTGGCATCGGTTTTTGATACGTCTGCAAAATTTCATATTGTTCAGACATCCAGAAGTGGGTCAAACCTCACTTACAAAATTCCATTGCATTCATACATACATAATGGCCAAGCTAATAAAAGCATTTTAAAAATTTGTCTCATTCATTTCACGTGATGTAATTCTTGATATAGTCGAAATTCTCGATGGATCACATATGCATAATTTTGGACCTCGAATAAGCATACTCGAAGTCACTCGGTCAAGAAGGCGTTCATGACGATACTTTCAAAGGATATCTAAAAGCATTTTTTTTGCCATTCTGGTATTTTGTATTCACTGAAAAAGCCATCAGTTGATTGAACAACGTCCGATCGAGTACTCAGCTCTTTTTTGTATGAGATATTCAAATTAAAATATAATATCAGATGATTTTTATAATTACAACAAAATAGTTGACCATTGTCAAAATTAAAGTTACTAAATAAATTTAGTTTGATTATTTATCACCATAGGCGTACCTATCTCACTTATCTTGTTTATATATAGTTAAATCATTTATAACAACAACATTTTAACTAAATACCATACCAATTCCAGGTGAAAATATATATTAACCAAATACCCGGCGACCGTTTAAAACAGATTTATATCTCTTTATATATATATATATATATATATATATATATATATATATATATATATATATATATATATATATATATATATATATACATATATGAAACCATACATTTCGTTCTATTAAAACTTCCCACCTTTTTTATTCCATACATTCAATAGAATAGATTTTTATTTTTGTTCCAAAAAAAAAATATCTGTTGATACATTTAAATAGATAATGTCTTTTCTAGTACTGTGCTGGCTGTTGTTGTCGTTTGTTTGGTATTATATATTTTATAATAATAGCGAAGTATCACTGGCGCCGGCCACCATACAACCACTTTAATTTGAATTCATTCATCGAGACTCGATATTTTTTACCTCTATATATACAGACTACAACGAAATATGTAATAGAGATGTTCAATATCGATAATCGTATATTACGTTCAATATCGATAATCGATGTCTAGTTGTTTTCTAGTGGGTCCAAAAACATATAGGCTAACATATGATTGCAAAATACAGTTTTGGGCATTGTTGTGTTATGGTATATCTATATGGAATCACTGTTATCTATTAAATAATTTATTATTATTCAATGATTTTAATTTATTAAGATTCTTTAATATTTACTCTGTGATATGGTTTTGAATATAGTTTATTCCGTGCATAGATTTTTTTCTTAGTCGAAATTATTCTTTGGTTTTGCTAAACACAATACTTGGATATGCCCATTCTGGTATAAACTTACTTAGGTCAGTTAGTAAACATGCTTTTTCGGGGCATGATTCTTTAATATCGTGTCCCACGGTGCCTCTCGCCTTAGTCCCATTAGGAGATTATTTTATGTTGGAAGGTTTACATTTTCGTTTTTTTATATTGTTTTTTTTACGCGTAAGTTTACAAAAAAATTCACACATGTGAGTACATTTGTTTTATTAAAATGATATCATTGACTTTATATTGAATCGAATTATATCTTGCTAATCATTCATTAAAATTAATCATTTAATTGTTTGCTTGGTGACAATTGTCACCAAGTTAGCGACGAGTAACATATCCTGAGACAATAAAAAAGTAATTTTAATAAGAGTAAGGTAACAGGAATAAATGTGAATGAAGAAAATTTTAACAAGAGTAATTTCAATATAATTTAAAATTTATTATATTTTTAATTTAGTTAATTTTCTATTTATTTTTATTTTTGTCTATTGATCGAATTTGAAATTTTACTATTTTAGTGTTTACCTTTATTTTAAATTGTATTGAAAATTATTTAGAAAATATAACTAAGGACGCTATATCGGATAGTCGTTATAAGCGATATACATACGAAAACTCGAGCTATCATTAAAAAATTTCATAACTGATTTGTGCCTTATTTACTCGGTTTTCGAAAAATGCTTCGTATAAAAGTTGTTCATTATAACAATACTAACAACTTTTACTTAACACTTTACTTGTGTTGTTTTTGTACGTTACAGGCAATGAGCGAATATTCTTAAAGCAACTTGGTTTCTTAACTTTTCCGATCACTAAAAGTTTCTCTTGACGTGATCCAGTCATGTTCGCAGCAATTCTTGTTTTAGACAATTTTCCCCCCTTGCATTGCTCACCTTCGAATTTAAGTGTCTTATCAGGGGTCAAATTTAAAAAAAGTACGGTTTCATCTGTATTAAAGATTTCCTCTGGTTTGTAACCTTCGGAGAGTGCAAGCCACTTATGAGTGATCCATTCACTCACTACAAACTTTTCCAGCCACAATTTTATGGCGAGCGCAGGAACGTTGTACCCGTAATGACGAGTACTCGAAATTTTCTTTCCAAGTCGAGCGAAATCGTTGGCTTTTTGTTGAAGGTCCGGATCACTTATTGGCACGTTGTTTGTCCTCTGATGTATAAATCACGTTAATAAAGTCTCTTCTATAATTTGTTCAGATACCCTTAACCGTTTAATTTTCAAAGAACTGTTTTAAAAAGAGCTTTAATTTTGCCCTTATTCATCCAAATCCTTTGCAATATCACCATTTGACTCATCATTTTCTAATCTCCATATAATGTGTGATTTTTCTTCAATATTAAACACTTTCCTCTTTTTCTGCGACATGGTGACTTAAAAACGCGCGAACAAAAACAAATCAAAACGATACGTATGACCTGTCGACTGTTGCTATTCGCACTTAATAAGTGCAAATGACACAGAGCACGCAAGAGGCTCGGGTGGAGTGGGAGTAAGGGCATAGCTAATAATAACACAAAATAATCATTACTATGCCTTATTTCATTAGATTAAGGTTCAAAATAATGTTTTGTTTTACTGAAAAGTATGACGGTTGGTCGTTATAACCGATGAGGTATATATATATATATATATATATATATATATATATATATATATATATGTATATATATATGTATGATAAAGGTGATTATCATGATATGATTAAGCGTGCTACCGCTACACCAAAGACGATTCTGACGTAAGAGCCAACTTTTGAGCCAACGTCAGAGTCGTCTTTGGTGTAGTTGTAGCACGCTGGACTAGATATACAGAGGCTCGAGGTTCGATTCCTGGTTGACGAGTTAACAAACAGTTTTTCTACTTAAAGACTTCTTTTACCTAGCACCGTTTGAAATACCATCGTGTAGAAACCGCATTAAAATGTGTTTAGCCATTTTAGCGTGATACGAGAACAAACAAAAAAACTTTTCTGCCCGGGACTCAATCAAGATGTGATTGGTCAAGTAATGTAATTGGTTGACAAACACTAATGAATATCTCATATCTTAACAATGCTCTATAATTCTGTTCTATAAATATTTTGATACAACAAACAGTATTGCTGGCAGTACACACTCAACGAGGCAAGGCGAGACAAAACAAGCACGAGAGGGTACTCACAATGCTCGGTCTGCCTCGTGTTGACTCGTCAGGGAAGCAAGTGGTGAGTGCCAGCACGCCCAGTACAGTCTCATCTACGTTCGATTCAACTTTCAACCACCATTTTAAATATTCTACCTACGAACCGCTTTAATTGTACCCATTAATATTAATAGTATAACACGAAAATAGATAAAAACTAAATAAATTTATGGATTCGTTTTTATTCTTATAGTGTCATTACTCATTTGAATAATAACTTTTAATTGTTCAATTAAAAAATTACTACTCCGTAACTTTAAATTTAAAAATGTAACTTTTCAGGTATACCAACATAATTTCTAGCCAAGCCAAGTTGTGAACACAAGCGAGAACTGTATTGCCGGCCGAACACTCGGTGAGAGTGTACACTCTCGGCTCCTTACCTTACGAATGTCTTTCCGAGACATTCGCCGAGTGCCGGCATAATAAAATTGTCAATTTACCTATCACCTATTAAAGTGTGGAATTGCAATCTCTATACAGAGGTTATGTGGCATTCACACCAGATTTCTTACACATGAATAGTATAACACTGCATATTATAATATGCCCAAACCTGATCATATTTTATTATTATTCAATAATACATTTTTTAAATTCATAAGACACGGATGTATGTGATTGTATATGGGAGGGAGACTTTGTTAAAAATATATATAAAAAATTTTTTTTGAAATAAATATTTTACAATTGTTTGCTTTGAAATAGGCATGCATTCATTGTGTATTTGTATTGAAATGATATACTACACACTGATTCAGAGCGTATTATTATTATTTATTTTAGTTTCATTCAGGTAAAAGATACTTTGTATGACGAATTTGAACAAAGAAGTTCACAAGTACGTTCCTGTATTAACATGAAGAGCTTCCATGAATGCACAATTAACAAAACTTTCGCATTATCCAAACAGTTTGAATTGTTACATTTTCTTTTTCCTGGGCTGTCAGTCCTGGAGTATTAGTTTTTTTCTTTTTGGTGTACCTTGAAGTATATGAAACCACGCAATTCACATCGGAATTCACATCACATGCGGAAATAAAAGCGGCGGGGATTTTTCATCACACAGGCCGGACCATTAAAAAACGCACACAAAGGCACACAGGCTTTTCATATTTTAACCCTGCACCTGAGAAATTTACCCAATAAATATTGCGCGGTATCTTGGCTCTATTTAACTTACAAAGGAGCGATGTAGAACCTACAACTCCGATACTCGACACACACTCAAAATATTAAAATATTAAAAAATTCAAAATATTAGAAAAGTTGACTATACTTATTTCAAATAAAACAACTCACACTTGATTTAAGAAAGAAACTAAATTAAATAAAAACAAGAACTTAAGGACTTTACTCAAACCTGATTTTATTTTATTTGATAAAAAAAATTGAATTTAATTTAATTCCACTTTTACTTCAGTCTATTTCTCTTTTCAATACAATACAACACTTTTCGATTTTTTACTTTTAACAACCCAATTTTTACAACTGATGTTAATTGCACAACTGTCAATTATTAACTCTGATCTTAATTGATCGAATGTCAATCTAAAACTCTGATCTTAATATAGTGCCAGAAGAAAGACATGCCCAAACTAATATAAAAAAAATATGGTTTTTGAAAAACATATTTTTCTGTAGAAACCTTTCTGAACAATTAGTTTCTTGTCATTCATGGGCGCATTTAAAGCGATCGATAATAGATAAAATTATATTAAAAACGATATTGATGTCTGACCACTTAGCATACACAGCCATATAATTCTTATTCATCGATTCTAATATATACATAACATAATAACTGTTTGTTAAGTAATTCAGTAAGCTTACTGTTTTCGATGTTTTCGACATGTTTCTATTTATGTTATTTGACAAAGTTTAATTTCTGTAAACATGTTAGATATAAATAAATTATTTGATTTTGTTAAAAATAATCTTTCTTTGAAAGAAAAAACATTAAATTAAGATTTAATTTTTTTCTAATTTGAATTAGAAATTTTGACTTTTCTGTATAAAAAAAACTCCTTCTATAAGGAGAAAAATATGTGTTAAATATTTTTCCTTTTCAAAAAAAAAGCTCCTTCATACGTAGAAAAATACTTTGTCTTAACAACTTTTTGTACTTAGAATTATGTGTTGAGGTCCCAAAAATTATTTCAGTAATTTTCAACACAACAATATTTACCAATTATTTTCTCATTATTGTTAAAAAACTTGGTACTTACATAGATTTCTCTTCGTTTTTAGGTGCGAAAACTTGGGCCCTCTCACGTATATACAGAGATACAGAGAAGTTAGAACCGTCTCTAATCCTGCCTATAAACGAAGGTAGTGCTTAAACTTGGTCTGACACCCTACCGTGATAGACTATGTGATAGACGAAAAGTTTGAATTACGAAATTTTTGTTGCTTTATTTTCTATAGCCTTACCATGTAGTTTTTTCTAAAGTAAATATTTGGCGCTTTTGTTTCATGCAATACTTCTAATATCATACCAAAGTATTCTTCAAATAGTTTTTTAAATTTTTTGTTTCCTCAAACCTCTATCTGAAACATCTAATTATCCCATAATCGATTTTCTAACGATTGATTTTTCGAGACATTAAATAGACAATTCCTTATAGAGTTTATTGTATTAAAATTGCAATTCTTTGAGACACGTTAACTACTTCATAGACATCGAGTACTTAGTTTTTAACTTATATACATATCCTCGGAATTTCGTAAGTAGACCAGAACTAAAGTTGACCAGCGGCTCATATCTATTAGGAGTATTATATTATTTTTGTAGTTTCGCGTGACTGTAAGGCTCGTTAGGCTACAACAGTGTGGTATAACTCCGGTTGTATGTATACCGGCGATATGTTGACGAAATTTTGGTCGAAAAGCAATTTTCATTAAAATATAAGAATGTATTTCTTTTTAGCATTTTATAAACCAAATTAAGTAAAAGAATCTATGCCTTCGTAAGCTGGTGACGCAGTTAACGTGCATTAAAATACGCCAATAGTACAGAAATATCTTAAACTTTATGAATAAATATATCAACTTATAATTACAAAAATTCGTTACGCAGGAGATGCGTCAACTAAGCGAAATTCCTTAGAATACATAAATAGAATACTCTCTAGCGGTCATAATTTTAGTGTGATCAAAATGAAATATAATATCTGATATGATTTTAGTATTCGCAAAATTTTAATATATTAATAGCCAAAATACAACGATATATAACGATTATAGTTTATAGTTACTATGGAAACGACAAACAAAATTGGCATTACAAAATTGAAACAACATTTGAATAAAATAATTTTATAGTTATTTTTTAGAAGTTAATTTTATAGTCAATTTTATAGTTATTGTTTTTGTGGAAATAACAAAATCAACAAAAAGTTTAGTCGACTCCAAAAAAAAAGGAGGAGGGGGTATACTCTCGGGATTTGAAAGGGTATACTCTCGAGGAACTCCCATTGTCACCAAGTCATAACCTGTGGAGGGGATCCCATGGGAATCTAGGGAAGGGAAACCGACTTTCAACCGATCAGTATGTAGCACATACCAATAATATTATTTTATTACATGTAATGTAACAACAAACTGCGTGAATACCCAGTATATACTGAGTTGTATATCAATGATGAATTGTTAATTATTCTGCGTATTGTTAACAATTCGTGTTCTGAGGAACATTTAATCACAAATTATGAGAAAACTGGACTGTTGAGTCTATGAAAAAAATTTCCAAACAAAAGTTGTTGATTTTAAATAGAAGATTTTTTGTTAACAAATTTTTATATCTCTTACGGTTTCAAAGATGTGAATATCTTTAATATAAGATATAAAAATTTTCTTTTGGATTAAATCTGTATATTGTTCTTTTTAGCTTTTTAGTCTAGTAACTTTTAGTGTTTTTTGAAATCGGTTGAATTTTTTTTTTAAAGTTTTTTACAATAAAATTTATTTCATGTATTCGTGTAACACAAAATATAAAATATCTCTCTTAATATTAGAACAATCGAAAAATGTATAAGGAGTAAAGTTGTAGAAAATCAAGCTTGCTACAATTCATTACTTGATCATTTTTTTCAAACTTTAATGTGAACAGAGATATTTAGAAATTTAACTTTCAGTCTTTAATTGTAAATATTTCTGTAAATATTAGTGTAACAGAAAAATGATAAAAAATAAAATTACCGGAAAACTTAGTACCTAACTTCACTCCTGATAAATTTTTCGATTTTTCAAATACTAAGGGAGATATACCAAATTTTGTGTTTCCCCCTTCCTCTAAACCTCCTTGATATAAAAATATTAGCGATAGTGAATTTTAACATGTAGTAGGTAGGATCGATGGACGTTTGAAAAAGTTTTTACGAAATTCCAGAATTGGTACAAAAACAATAGCTGCATTTCCTTCGGAGGAAATTCGCTAACAAACTGTTCGGAGGTGTTTTCACAAAAATGGTTTGAGCTTTCAATTTTTACTTATCAAAGTTTGAACATAGGAAACTGTTTAGCGAATATATTGAAAATTACACAACTGCATTTATTGAAATAAGTAGATAACATCAGATTCCTAAAAAGTTTAGGAATTATATTTTAGCAAAACAAGCAAAACAAATATTCTCCCATCCTCTGTCAAACTTATTTTAACATTTTTATTTTATTCTAAGGTGAGGTTGAAACGAAAATATTTTTATATATAAGATAAAAACGAAACTAATCTGGTACAAATTTTTTTTTATGAACCTAAATTTGATAATGATTTTATATTATTTAAAATAAACTGGGGTTTCGTTTAAAGTTTCAGTTATTTCAAAGATTTTAGTATAAGCTCAAAACTTAATAATAATAGTAGCTAATAATAATAATAGCTAATAATACCATCTATTTATTGTTATTTTATTATACTTATATACTATGCAAAAATATTTGAATTATGCACATGGATAAGTTGAAATATTATTACATCATTACTAAAAATAAAAATACATTAATTTCTTTTAAACAAGCTTTTATTTATTGAACTAAAAAGTAGATAATGAAATTTCTTTCTCGAGTCACTGGCTGTGTCAACAAAAGATTTGATTTATAGTCACATATTGTCGGGGAAATTTCACTCGAGGAAAAAATGTTTGCTTTTTGGTTAAATAAATAAAAGCTTATTACAAAAAATAATTTATATTAAACTCGGCCTTGCGCACTACCGTGCTCTAGATTCATTATTTTCTACTTTTTAGTTAAATTTATATACCGGTTGTTTAGTTTACATCTTCGCATAGCAGATCTCCCACGAGTATGAGAGAGTACATATGTATACATTAAGCAATGTGTATGAGAAGGAGGTCTTATAGGTTTGTTTTCTTACTTAAAGTTAAACTGTTGTGTGTTGTATGTGTTATGCTTGGAGAGTTAATTATGCTTGGGTTTTTTTTAAGTGAACAGATCGGTTGTTATGATTTGTTCTGTTGTTCAGCACACAACAGTTTAACTTTAAATAAGAAAACAAACCTATAAGAACTCCTTCTTCATACACATTGCTTAATGTATACATATCCACTCTCTCATACTCGTGGGAGATCTGCTATGCGAATATGTAAACTAAACAACCGGTATATTAATTTCAAGACTAATAAACACAATTTAAATTCCGACCGCTTCTACTACCTCCCTATACTTATCAAAACTTCCAGCAAGTACTACTTCAGGGATTATTTTCGACTTCTCTCTATATAGAACGATATAAGATATATGAAATTCATTGCCACGTGACTTATACACGAGTAAAAATTTCAAGGCAGTAGTCCAATTAGAACTAGTTGAAATTTGGTATACAATATTAGTCACTCACAAACAAACTAATAATAAGTTAAATAAAAGCTTGTAAAAATTTCTAAATGCTTTATAAATAAATATTAAAATCATTTTTTCGCATACATTAAAATTATGATTTTAAAAATTAATGCAATTATGGCAAGAATATTTCCCCAATTTATAGTATGATTGGTGCTGCTAACTGTTCTAATGATAATGTTATAAATTTATTACTAGATCAAAAAATTTATAATCCTCTTCAAAAATCAAACCACTCTGTAATAAAATACCCAAGTTAGTTTGCAGAGAATAAATTCTAGGGCAAGTTGATTTTCCTAGCATTATATCACGTTTTAGACACGACTAAACGATCTACTAACATTGTTGCTTACTATTGTCGTGTTATCCAACAACAGTGTCGTTGTCGTAATTTGTAAAAATTACGACAACAGAAAATAAATTTCAATTTTTTCTCTTAATTCACTTAATTAGTGATGTAAAAATTATAACCATCATAAGCTGCACTTATTATACAACTAAAAAATATCCATAGTATTTTTTTTTCTCATGTCATTTCAATTATTATTTCGGAAGAAGGAACAGTGTTTTCCCAAACCAGTCAAATAAAGTTATTTTACGAAAATTTCAAATATTTTTTTTATAACAAATATCCATAGTATTCGAAATGATGGTATCATATATCGTAGTGAAGGTGGACAATCTTCTAGAAACAATCCAAATATACACAATGATAATTTTGCTGCACCGTGATTAAATAATTTATATTCAATATATGTCCAAATACATCCAAAACTAACGAATATTATTGCAAATATATCCATAATTTTTTGAAAAAACATAAACCATATTTGGCCACTCTGCAATTGGATTTGCCACTGGTGCAAACCATTTTAATTCATCTGTTAAATATGAGACAGTACCATCAAAATCTGAATTTTCAGATTCATTTCCATACCATCCACCTACTAATATATCGGCTTGCCAACGATATAATATTCCCATGAGATCCTTATATTGACCACCTTGCCTAAAACTCCATGCTTCATTGATTTTTTGATTATTTATTTACTAAATTAAGATAAAAGTCACATTTGTCCGTTATGCTCGCCTAGAGCGAGGAAATTTTATACCCATAAATGTCATAATACCTATTCAAATATTTCGTTGAATCTTGTCTGTCATTGGTAAGTTTGCGTACCGTTCATCACAGAGAGTACAAAATTACGTTTATGATTGATTGCACTTCCCTAAAACCTTTCATTGCATTTTTAAGTAAAATTAGTAGTATATAACAATTGTTATGAGTGCCCAACCATCCCGTCTTGTCTGTCCATCCTCTAGTAATTGAAAGAAACTTATTGGTAATTGTAAAAGATACCCCCAAATTCAAGTGCTGACCATGCACTGTTGAATCAAGCCACATTATAGCCACTGAAGGTGAAATATTGTGTTATGCTGGTCACCAAACTTTATTAAAATTTTAAGACATATTTTTCTATAAATAAATCCAAGAATTGCGAGAAAATAACCACAAATCAAAATTATAAATCATCTCCCGAATGAGCTACCACATAATCTAATTTATAATCGTTATCCAATTTATATGCAATACCACTTTGGACCAATATTCTGAAAATATCATTTATATATGGTCAAAAATTGGATATCCTATGTTTACCAACATATGTACTCAAAAACTGAACACACTATTTTGGAGTCTATAAACCAATGGACTGCCACCATAATTTTGGTGCAAAGCTTGTAATCCATACATTGTATACATTTCTATGCATCCATATATTTACTAGTTGTGTTTATAAATCAAGGGTTTGGATAATCACGGCCATAAACCCAAATATAAAACCTTGTTTGATTCCTTCTGCTAATGATTCAATTTGTGATTCATAAATTGGGTTGGTTCAAATGCTAATTAACTCAGCAATTGAAACACTACGATTAGCTAATACATACTGATGATGACTACATTGTACGTATACGTATTTATAAAATACAAATAAATGTTCTAGGAATTGGGACAAAATTTAAAATGTAATTTCAAAAAACCTAGAGTTATCTTTGATTATTTTAAAACGACAAATGTACGACAAATATGGCAAACAGATTAAAGGCCAATTCAACTGGATCATGTTTAAGGATTTACTTTCAATATAAATCCATATAAATGCAAAACTTATGAAAGTACGTCCAAAATATATCCATTTTTTAACAAATATCATATTTTGCTATTCTTTGGTTGCGCCATTGGAACGAACCAATTTAATTTGTCTGTATTATAGAAAAATGTTACATCAAAACCTGAATTTCCCTTATCGTTTCCAGTCATGCGTCTAAAAATGTTCCCATAAGTTTTGGCAGAAAGTTTCCTCTGTATAGTACCTACGTGTTTCCATTGATACATTCATGATACAAGCAAAATAAATCAACTTATATAACAAATCCCTTATCCTCTAAACGTCCTGACAATTGTTTAATAATTTCATAAAGGCTTGGAAATCTTTAAAAAAAGAGAACCTACCTCAAAGCTGTCGGTTCAATACTTCAAAATGGTGTCCCTGGTGAAACAATTTATTGAGGCAGAAAGGATGGGTGACTGCACGCATTAAATTCGACCGTTCACCTGATACAGTGCAGGGTGTTTTATCATAAGACGAAGTGGAAAATTCTGGAATGGTATTTGGTCTGATATGACCATAGAACAGACATAGATGAGGTCCAGCAAAGTTAAAAAAGGGCTCTCTAGAGGAAGAGGCTTCAGTGACAGCGTGCTTTTAAGATTTTTTGAAAAATTTCATCAAACTTCAAAGACTTGTAGGTAATGGGTTAAGATGATATAAAATTATGTTTGACCAGTGTTTTTTGCAGGGAATTTTACTTTAATTTTGGTGTCAGCGAAATTTTCTGTAGGACATGTCGTTTTCGAGTTATAAGCAGAAAACTGAAATAAGTGCCAAAACTTCGAGAGTTTTCGCCTACCAAAAGTTCTTGCAAGGGCTTTCGAGGTCAAAACTTAGTTTCAGGCTCCCCTTACCATTACAAACGATCCTAAAAAACAATATTTTGCCACCTATTGATGCACGCTGGGAAGTACCTATATATTGGGCTACACGTATATAATAACAGAAATAATACATAGTAATGTTAATTATAGTAACGATAGTATCATTATGGTACTATCGACAACAAAAGTGGTGTTCTTTTTTCAAAAAATTTTACAGCTGATTTGTGTCAAAATGTATTCAGTTTAAAAAAAAAGATTTAAATAAAGAGTTGTATGAATTTTTAAGACGAACAATTTTTATTCTAAACATTTTTTCGAAAACTGGATTAGGCACAAATCTACTGTAAAACAAGATGTCAAATGATATTAAATGAAATCCGACAAAAAACATAAATGTGAGGAGGAACCAAATTTTCTCACACAAAAAGAATTGATATCCCTGCAAAAACAAATATGTTCGCTTTCAGTGAAATATATGTAAGGACCCAGTTTTTTAACAAAAATGAGAAAATGATTGGTATATGTTCATTGTGTAAGTTTTTCAGGTGCGGGGTTTTCGTATTTTGCTTGACCAGTTGTCAGATTATTTCTTTGTATATTAAGTGTTAAAATGGTCAAAATCTAACCACTTGCCAAGTAAAATACGAAAATCCGGCACCTGATAAACTTACCCAATAAATATATATCAATCATTTTCTCATTTTTGTTAAAAAACTTGGTACTTACATAGATTTCAATACTTTCAAGGGCGAATATTTTTGTTTTTGCTGAGATATCAATACTTTTTGTTTGTGAAATCTTTGTCCATCTCACATTTATGTTTTTTGTCGGATATCATTACTTTTTGAAAAGTTTTTTAATACTCGGTGCATGTATGATGCATGAAATGTAATATTCATAGAGTCTTTATATTTTAGAGAAGAAGAAAACACATAATATCTCTCCTAATATAGAAAAGTCGAAAAATGTATAACGTCGTAACAGTAAACAGTAAACTAAATAGCTCATAAAATTTTCTCGGATAGATAGCTTTGAAGAAAAACTTTGGCTTGCGTAAAGCTGACACTGGATTTTTTAATTTTTTTGGTAAAAAAAATTTTGAACTTGCCTTTTGAATACCAAAAAATGGTTAGTTGAGGACAAATGTTGCATTCTAAATTTCGACTAGATTTAAATAAGAGCTTTGAAATTTTGCTCACGTGTACAAGTCCCTTGACAATGCAATATCGTATATCTAATATCGTTTTATATAGATAGAATTCCGAAATATACGTTGGAATTGATGTTCTAAATCCTCCTTTTCCCTTGTCCGATTTAACCCATGAACGAACTTGACTATTTGAATACCAAAAGCGCTTCAAATACCAAATTTTATTCCAGTCAGAATAAAACTGTGACCGCTAGAGAGCTCACAGTCACATAAACTATATATATACATTTATATACATTTTTACGATAGTGATTTTTAACATCTAGTAGGTAGGATCGCTGGACATTTGAAGATATTTTTACGAAATTCCAACATTGGTACATAAACAATAGTTCCATTTTCTTTGGAAGAAATTCACTTGAAAGTATTTGTTTCTGATTTTAATAAAAACTAAATAAAACCAAATTCGACTTGCGCTTAGACACCTCTCATAGCTTAAGTACTAACGCTTGAGTACACTTGAAAACACGTTATTGACAGTTTTTTATGTTCATTGATTTTTTTTCTCCAAAAAGGACTCTTAAAATTTAGCAGGTATTTATTTGTAGAAGGTACGTTTATTTCCTGTCTGTTTACAATCTATTTGATATTTAAATCTTTCAGAGGTTTTCAAAATTTTTTTAGTTGTACCTATTTGACATAAGAACCTATGTTCTTATACGTAACGTAAGTACCTTTTAACATTATTTTAAGTGTGAATAGTTTTTAGCTAATTACATTTTTTTACACTTTTGTTTGCGTGTTTTAGAGCTAAAAATTAAGGTTAAGTTCGTCAATGGGTAAAATCGAACTATGTTTAGGCAATAAAATTTTCAATTTCGCCTCCTTTGCCTAGATTAGTTTTTTGTATTATAAATACGTATTTCGACTACAATGTAGTCATCATCAGTATAAATTAGCTAGTCGTACTTTACTCTTTGACAATTAGAAATAGATATAAAGTCGAGATCAACAGACAAAAATATAAAAATAAATAGAAAATTAACTAAATTAAAATATACTGGATTTAAAATATAATAAATTTTAAATTATATTGAAATTACTCTTGTTAAAATTTCCTTTATTCACATTTATTTCTGTTAATTTTACTCTTATTAAAATTACTCTTATATTGTCGCAGGATATGTTACTTATTACTAATTTTGTGACAATAAGAGTAATTTTAATAAAAGTAAAATTAACAGGAATATATGTGAATAAAGGAAATTTTAACGAGAGTAATTTCAATATAATTTAAAATTTATTATATTTTAAATCCAGTATATTTTAATTTAATTATTTTCTATTTATTTTTATTTTTGTATGTATATATATATATATATATATATATATAATTATATATATATATATATATATATATATATATACAACATATATACTTTTTTTAAATGTCTGTGGACTCTCTAGCGGCCACAGTTGTATTCCGATTGGAATAAAATTGCCGATTGAAATGAACGAGGGGAAATAGAGTTTAGAGGGAGGGGAAAATTTGACTATCTCCCTTAATGTTTGAAAAATCGAAAAATTCAGGAGTTAAGTAGTAGGTACAAGTTTTACTGTAATTTTGTTTCTTTTTATTTTTCTGTTACACTAATATTTACAGAAATATTTACAATTAAAGATTGATTGAAAGTTAAAATTCTAAATATCTCCGTTCACATTAGAGTTTGAGAAAAATGATCAAGTATTGATTGTAGCAAACTTGATTTTCTACAACTTTACTCCTTATACATTTTTCGATTATTCTAATATTAAGAGAGATATTTAATATTTTGTGTTTGTTCGACACAAATACATGAAATATATTTATTGTAAAAAATTTTGATTGTCGTTTCCATAGAACTATAAACTACAATGTTTATACATCGATCGTTATTTTGGCTATTAATAAATTTAATTTTTAGAGAATTTCCTCCAAAGGAAATGCAGCTATTGTTGCAAATACTAAAGTCATATCAGATATTATATTTCATTTTGATCACACTAAAATTATGACCGCTAGAGAGTGATTTATGTATTCTAAGGAAATTCGCTAAGTTGTCGCAGCTCCTGCGTAACGAATTTTTTTGTCTCGATTGATGGTTAGTATTTCTTGTATCACGAAAATGCGTTCCGTCCATTCTTTAGTCGAGATATGAAATTAAACTCTCGTTTCGTCTGATCTCGTTTCGAAATTCTCATTTCTCGTGGCAACAATTAAAGATTCAACAAACATTTTACGAGTCGCTGGATAAGATTACAACCACAATTACTGTGAGAAATTACTTAAAATTACAAATTTAAATAGATTTAAAAAGCATTAGGTATTTCTATTGATCAAAACATAAAGAACTATTTTTATTCACAAAAATCATGAATGAAATCTTTCTTTGTACAGTTTCAAATAATGAATGATTATTAGTAGTTTTTTTTTTTTGAAAAGAAACTATTTTCTCAAAAATAAAAGTGTATATAATCATATAATTCCATAGCGAACATTCCATTGACGAATCTTTAGGATATTAACTAACAATACAACTGCTCGATCTAATGGTATAACACAAGTATAAAAACTTATATACTTTAAAAATCTTTAAAGTTTTGTAGCAAAATATTAAAAAAAAAAGATTTATGTGTTCGTTTTTAAGTCGGTCGGTACCTACCATATAATATACAAACAACAACACAAAAAATTACCAAAAAATTGGGAAAGTGCGAGTTCGATTCTCGTACTGAGGGTTTCATAATGTATATATGTCGTAGCGAAGTACAGATTCCGGCCAAGTAGTTACTCGCCGGCGAGTACAACCAAAAGTGGGGGAGGTAAAAATATTGCTCTACTTGACTGAATGAAACAGTCAAGTGAAACAGATTCGTGCATCGCCGAAATCCAACTGGTGCGCTTTGGCCAAGTAGAATCATCGTATGCGTTTATGCTAAAATTCAACGAACTAGTTTTATTTTTTTTTGTTTTGATAATCACAATGCTCGGTTTTCGTCACACATAAGATTTTGAACGGCTATACTTTTATGAGTTCATGTACACAGAGTTCGTTAGTATTTACGTTTCGAGCTGTGCAGCAGTTTATCTGTTTTGTCAAGTTTACAAAAATGGCTGAAAATACTGATAAAATTGTTAATCGAGCGGAGTTAATCATTTTAAGAGTAATAACTAACTGTATGGGAATACCGAGCATGGAAAACTTGTTATCCAAGTTTTAACCGAAGTTAAAAATGGTGAAGTGCAAAAAACATCACAACTTTGCCAAAAACTATGAACTTGTTAGGATTGGTGCTCTCACGTACGTTATTTTAAACCGAAAAAACAAGCAAGATCCCTTCATTCAGATGGTACTATACAAAAATTTTTATGACAAACTGTTAGAAGCGCATATCCAAAGCGGACATGGAGGGCGAGACCGCATGTACAATTATTTTAAAAAAATGGATCCTCTCAAATAATATTTGTGCCATGATGATTCTACTTGGCTAAAGTGCACCAGTCAAGTAAGATTTCGGCGATACAGGAATCTATTTGATTGTTTCATTCATGCCGGCGAGTAGCTACTTGGTACTTAACCAGAATCTCTACTTGGCTACAACATATATATATATATATATATATATATATATATATATATATATATATATATATGCTTATTATTATAACAAGGTTTTGTATATAACTTCTCATGTTTGGATGTTTAGTTGAGGACAATTATTGCAATCTAAAATTCGACTAGTTCTATTCAAATTAGAGTTTTGAAATTTTGCGTGTACAAGGCCCTTGACAATGCAATATCGTATATCTAATATCGTTTTATATAGGAATTCGGAAATATTCGTTGAAATTGAAGTTTGGTGGAAGGGTTGATGGAAATATTGAGAAGTTGTGGAAGCGTTGAGAAATTATATTGAGTTATTAAATCTTAAGTTAGTTCACTCGTAAATCTACTGTTCTTAAGAATTTGATGAAATTGAAATTAATCTAAATGTTTTATATCCTTACATAGTATAAAATAAAGTCCCCCAGCCGCGTCTGTCTGTCTGTTCGTGATTTACTCAAAAATTACTAAACCGATTTTCATGCAGTTTTCATCAATGTATAGAGTGGTTCTCGAGAAAGGTTTAAGTATATAATTTGTCAAGTTTTTGTATACATTGGCTAAAATATAATGATATTTGTTGGAGGTGATATATTATAAAACCAAATCCTCCGCCTTTCGATAGATGGCAGTAAGCAACCAATCTGTTAAATAGAGCATACAGCAAATACGTTTTAAAAATTTGCTTATAGATAGGAGTATACACAACATGAGTACTTCAAAAATTATGCAAATAGGTGGCAGTGCATACAACAAATGTATTTCAAAAATTAAACGCAATCAGTCCTTGACGGGAGAAAATATTATGTTACTTGGTTATAAGGGCGTTACAAAATTTTTGCGGGCGAAGCCGCGACGGGTAATGCTATTATGTATAACCAGGAAAGATGATTGATTTTTTGTTTGTTACGATTTAACTCAAATACTACTCAACCAATTTTATCAAAAGCTACATCTCCTCGGAGTAACATAGGCTGTTTTATATTTTCTGGAAAGAACCCGTGCGAAGCCGGGGCGGGTCAGCTAGTTTATTATAAAAATAATTTGAAGTTGAAATTTTTAACATGCATGGTATACGTAAAATTTTCGAACATTTCTGTCAAAAACAAATTTAATAAATTTGAATTAAACTAATTTTAAAAAAAAGCATATATTGCGGATCTTATTAAAATCTATTGATCGTTTTAATGGTAATAATCTGCAACTGCAAAAAATATTCAATAATCACTGTCGAAACAATTATTGCATTGTACAACATGTTCAATAGGCATAGTTGTTATAAGTAAATTAATCAAATTGTATTTTATACTTTTTAGCGAATTTCCTGAAAGAAAATAGATTGGTCTCGTATCAAAATCAAAATTTCGAAAAAATTTCATCAAATGTTCATCGATCCTAACTAGTAGTCAATCAGCAACTGTAAAATTTTATATATATATTTGTATGTATATATGTGTCTGTAATCGCTCTTGCGGTCACAATTTTAAGTCCAATTGAATGAAATTAGATATATGAGATGCCTTTGAATTTGAATGATCTACTTCGTTAATGGTTAAAATCGAACGAGGGATAAGAGGGATTTAGAGATAAGGGGAAACACAAAATTTGGCATATCTCCCGTAATATTCGAAACATCTAAAAATTTATTAGTAGTAAAGTTGTAGTAAATCAGTTTTACTATAATTTTGTTTCTGATCATTTTTTCTGTTACACTAATATTTACAGAAATATTGACAATTTAAAATTCTAAATATCTCTGTTCACATGAGAAAAATGATCGAAGAGTGAATTGTAGCAAACTTGATTTTCTACAACTTTAGCCTTTATGCATTTTTTGATTGTTCTTAAATTAAGAGAGATATTATATATTTTGTGTTTTCTTCTTCTCTATTCCCCCCTTTCCCCTTGACCTAGTATTAACAAACTTGGCTTTGCAAAAACGAAAAGCTTATCAGATACGACATTGCATCAGATTAAAATTGTGACCGCTAGAGAGTGATTTATGTATTCTAAGGAAATTCGCTAAATTGACACAGCTCCTGCGTAACGAATTTTTTTTAGACTGTAACGAGTGAACTGCCAAAATTAAATTTATTAACAGTCACATATTGATGACTAGGGCAAATTATTTTATTTTTTACTTTAGTTCATGAAATAAAAGTTTGTTTAAAAAAAAGTGTATGTCTATTATTTATATAATTTCCTACATAAAAATCTTTGCGGTTTCGCACAATGGTTATTTTATATGTAGCGTTCTTAGACAACAATTGAAAAAAACTAGCATTAAAGTAATATCTTACATCATTAAGATAAATTCTCAAACCTATTTCCAAATACTTGTTCAGTAGATAATTTAAAATATATATGCATTTAAAGTTTAACACCTAAAATAATGCCTTCATATTTAATTGTTTTGGTGGTGTGTGGTGGACATTACACCACCAAATTGTAAAATGAGTTCGCTTTGACTCTTTGGGTACGGAACCCTAAAAATGGAAGTATATCGTATAATAATTTCTTACACTATTTTAAAACACAAATGTTATTATTTACAAAACATTTAAAATATTAATATTTAGGTTGTTTAACACTATATATATATATATATATACTACTAAATGTTGTACAAATTACCTTCTGTGTGCATATAAAAGAGAAGGTAATACTTTTTAAATCCCAGTATTTTAATTCTTATGGTATAATTTTTAAGTACCACCCACAGTTTTCTATTTTGAAACTACAACACAGTTAGGTGTTTATAAATATTATTTATTAAATTAAAGATCTTCATATATACATAATAAGAAAAAAAACTAGTAATAATATTAGACACGATGTATACTAACAAGCGCACTCTTTTTTATTTGTAGGGGAACCCGGGGCGGAAGTGTGACGATTTTCGGTGTCATGGGGGTGCTACTAGCGGCAATTCGTAGAACTAGACTAACCTGTGACTGTTCAACTACGACATTCATTTTAGTCTAGTTTTCTTGGTCGTTGGTGCGTGAAATTTTAGTTGTGTGATTTTTTCTCCTGTATTGTAGCTTATGACGATCTTGTAACCAAGAGAAGGTATACATACTTGTTTACATTACAACTATAGTTAGTACATGCTTGAAGTACGTTTAATTGTCGTTGATTTTGTGTAGTTAAATGTTTGTTTAAGTTTGTTTATCTTTTTGGAGTCAACTTATCACCGTAACCTGAATCGTGTCTCTGAGGCAGAACGGGTGGAGTGGAATCTGGTATCCCATTCAAGCGCAATGTTTCACAATGTCTTCCAGTAGACACAACTGACATCAGGCTTGATAGCCCTTCAAGTGAAGAGGCTAATTTTACTACCCCTGGGTGCTCTTGGATGACAACTGACAACATAATTTCTCCACTTTTCATCTGCGGGAATAGATAGTGAAGATGATGAGGCTGTCCTAGTGTATAAAGTTTGTACATACACTTACTTTTTCTGCATTGCAACAAGTTTTATATGTGTTTATAATAACCTGTCCTCGTTCTGCCCTGTACCCGGGCCAGAATGGGGTAAATGACATACTTTTAGAGATTGTGCTTTCACAGGGTCTTTGTATTACAATTATAATATCGTTTGCATATCCGTGTGTGTAGGATCCTCCTTGGTTGAGGTGCGTCAGTAAGTTGTTCACTGTCAGACTCTACAGGAGTGGAGATAAGACACCACTCTCCGAAAATCCTTTGGTGGCTCTCACAGTGACAGACTCGCCAAGAAGGAATGTTTGAATTCTTCTGCCTATCAGTCTAGAGTTTATGCACCTGCAGAAGGTGTCTTCTACTACGTGGTGACTTGCAGAGTTAATCATGAAATTGAAAGAGGCATTATAAAAGGGTTCTTCAATGTCAAGAAACACGCAGAAGGTGGTCTGTTTCCTTGCAAATCCCTCCTCAGTCCTGTATATTAGGTTGTGGAGGTTGGCTTGATTTAAGTGAAATCCTATTAGTCTTTCTATTGCCTTTAGTAGATACGATGACAGACTAATTGGTCTAAAATCCTTTCCCGTGGAGTGACCCCGTCTGACCCCGGTGCTTTATAGTAGCCGAATGAATTTATTGCCTTTTCAATCTTTGAGCGATTGATGGTACTCCCCGCTCATCTCCAGTCCTCGCTTGTCGCTTAGAAGTTTTGGTTAAATTGTTTGTGGGAAGAATTTTCCCTGTTTATTGCCACCGAATCCGGAAAATGAGCCTGGATTTGTGTTTCGAGTGTATCCTTCCCATAGCTAGTGTACTCACCATCGGGTTTACGTAGCGAACCAATGGTAACAGCGGGTTTCTTCGCTAGAATACGATGGAGTCTTGCTCCCTCAGATGTGTTTTCAACATCTTATCAGAGTATTCTCCATGAGTTTTGGCTTTTATCAGAGCTTTTGTATTCAGTAAGGGCTTCATGGTAGTTTTCCCAGTTCCCGATCCTTTTTGCTCTGTTAAATAGTTGGAAAACTTCTTGCCTTTGATTCCTTATTTATTGCATGCTGAAGCTCAGTTGTAGTAAGCTCAATGGCCAGTATTGCTTTAACTTTTTTCAGGATTGCAGCGAGTTTAGACTTTAGTGCCGAGTTATATTCGCCCCAATACGTTTTCATCGGAACTTGATAGTGTATATAACTCCACAAGTGTTGGAGTGGATGAATCATAGGGAAGGTAAACTGAAGCGATGATTACCACTCCAGTTTCGTTCCTGATGTTGTATTTAAGTTTTACCGCTGTGCCGCATTACTGTGGTGGAGGTTTATTTGCAGCACTTGAAGGGCTGGCATTGTTGCCCTCTTGTACTTATAATGGTCTAAGGCTGATTTACCAAACCCGAGGTATAATTTTAAACCCCGGTCTTGAATTAACCTCAGATCCATTGTGTTTACTTCCAGCACGATGTTATGTCCCTTACCGCCCTTCGTGATGTTAATAATTCGCCATTCTTTGGTGCGCAGGTTTGCATTCTGCGCTCCTAGAATTTTGATAACTTTCTCTGGCTCAACGGAGTTATAAATTGGAGGAGCGTACAGCAGAACTTTCGATGTATTAATCGGGGTTTTTGGATCCCCGGCAATAAGTTCTGCACCGTTCCATGGTCTGATGTTCAGGCCGTTTTCCATGAGCCGATTTACTGCTGTAGTGCCTATGCAGTTAACAGATAACAACCACGATACTGTGGGTGCTCAACGAGCTCTTAGCTAGTGAGGGTTAGCAGCATCGAGAGTTGCACCTTTTCGAATTTTTTCTCAGTTATTTTGACCTAAGGATACCCCCGCAGCTCAATGCACATCTTTGTGGTTGAGGCGATCGCAGTAAAGGTATTTCTAGTCTTTACTTGTTCTCCCTACTGTTTTTTGAGATCTTTTCGGGCCTAGAGTCCCGTCTTCAGTTCTGAACCTCTTTTTCTGTGAAGTTTTCAGGCGTTTTCAGGCCTCCACAGCTGGCAACGCTTTAGAAACCAGGGCTGTAAGGTTATTTGTCTGGTTTTTCTTTCTCCTTGTGAGAATTGTTTTCCCTCAGCCCTGGAATTCTCTATTGTCACTCTTCTTCGGGCTGCACCCGCGAGATTTTTTTCCTTCTGGACAAGAGTAAGTACTTGTTCAGATTTTCTGCTGGGTTAGGTGCATCTGCAGCTTTTTGTGTCTCAGTATCAGCCTCGACTGATTTACTGGTAGAGGGAATTTGAGCTACATAGATATTATTTTTACTTTGATTTTCCATATTTAGTCCCACGAGTAAATCTACTACCCCATCGGCCCCTTGTTGTGGAGGGCAATAATACAATGCAGTTTGCCAGTTGCCTCAATTCCTAGCATCGTAGCTCCGGTTTGCATGCCCTTCATCGATACACACGAGCCTCTCAAAAGTTTTAACTCTCGCCTTGTCACTTAATTTTTGTTTCTCTCGGCAACACAACTCCAAATGTGCCTGATGAGTAATTTTAAACAGAAATAATTTAATATTAAAATTACTTAACTAAACGAATGTAACGGAGAAAATATTTTCATTAATAATAACATACTGAAGTCATTAGTGCAAAAAAATGTGAGTAAAATTCGGGAGAAATATATAATTTGTTATTTTGCAAATGACACACACAATTATTATTAATAATGTTTTTCATTCATGAACAATAGCAAATGCTTATGGAAAATATATTATAAAAATATTTTTGACAGGCATATAATTTATTTTCTATTTCCTTAATTTACTTTTCTCCTACATCGGCTGTACGAATAGCAAAATAAAGAAAAGAAACTTTCATAATAAAAATTCACCATTGACATAATTACCATTTATTTTTTATTTTATGTAATTATGTATTCATGTAAATATTATTTAATCACAAGGACAAATCTAGAGGACTGTTTGCCTAGGAAACGTTGCATTTCCTCCTATGGTGTATGCATTGTTATTTCATCGGTTTTATCAAAACTTGTAACATAAAATACATTTGCTCTCTAGGGATAAAACCAATATTTTCTCTTGGCTGAAAAAAAAAAATTATCCATTATAAAATTATTTTTTTTACCCGGTATATATTTAATGTATACGGTTGTAACGGTTGAAAATATTGATCACAGAAAAAATTTTTGGTGACGTGGTTCATAAAATGACCTAAAAATTAGTTCATGTCCGCCGTTCTGTCCGTAGACGCGATAACTCAAAACAAAAAGAGAAAACGAGCTG
Organism: Nineta flava; assembly: GCA_963920215.1. Taxonomy (NCBI): domain Eukaryota; kingdom Metazoa; phylum Arthropoda; class Insecta; order Neuroptera; family Chrysopidae; genus Nineta; species Nineta flava. The sequence continues at coordinate 38,455,321 of OY986041.1, read as the reverse complement.
AATTTTGTGTGTGTGTGTTTTAGAGCTAAAAAGTAAAGTAAAGTTCGTGAATAAGCAAAATCGGGCCGTGCTTTCCTCTGCCTGGGGGGAAATATCCATCTTTGAAATCGTAAGAGATAAAACAAAAATTTAAAGACAAAAAATGAACTATTTTTTCCAAGTATTTAAGTAATTAACTTGTAGTAACCAAGATATTCTAAAACCTAGGCAACAAATGTTATATAAAAGCAACGATTTGAGATTACAATCAAATCGAGTACATTACTGAGTCTTAATTAAAAATTAATTGATTAATTAATTTTTAAGGACGTTAGTAAAATTATTTTCATGAATTATAATAGTCTATCTTTTATACTATATATATGTCGCTCATATACTTCCAGAATTTTTAAACTCTAGAAAAAACTAACCTTAAACCTTAGTCTATCGGAAGCGATGCTATTCTAATTAATTTATGGTGACTAGGATTGGAGTACTAATTTTCTTTATATTCAAAATAAAACTATATTGCAATTGAATGGGAATCTCTAAATAATCGCCAAGTCTAATCTGATTATGAAGAACCATTTTTTAAACAACTTATGAAGAATCATTTTTTAAACAACGAAACGTTTTACTATTTAGATTAATCAATATATATATTCTAATTTAAAATGTAATACAAATACTATGACTCGAATAATAAACTCTGTCTATCTTAGACGACGCTCTCGTGTCTACATAAAAGTGAACTGATAAAACATAGTCGTGATTTTTTCTCATAAGTTTCCCATGAAATCGTCAAAGCAAGAGCAGCATTTTGCAGAAGTTTCAGGTGAGGCGGAGAGTGTGGGTGGGGGGTCAAACGTGTAGAGTTTCGATTAAAAAAAACCGATCGAACATAGTTCTGAAAATTGGTGTAGTATTACATATTGAAAATAGAAACTGAAATAAAATGTTCCCAGAAGTGTAGGTAGTGGCTCAATCGCTCCCAGAAGCGGTAAAGTGGTTAACTTAGAGTTAAAATTGGTCTCATAAAACATAGTTCTGCAAATGATAGTTCTGATAAAACATAGTCGTGATTTTTTCTCATAAGTTTCCCATGAGAATTCCCAGTCTATAAAGTCTCTTAGTCTATAAAGCTATAGTAGGTGCATTATATTTCTTTATTCAGATTATTTAGAAGTTAATATGAATTTTATTGTTTCTCAGAACTTTCTTGACACATATAATATTTGAGAAAATTAAGACGTACAACATTGTGAAGCGAATTAATATTAAAAAATATGTACACAAAAACATCAATTAGCATATTATTTACATTTCATCACTATAATTTTCATAAACACATTTTTACACATAAATACAGACAGCGTAATGTAAATATTTACTACGAACTGCGTACTTGTTGTAAAAATATTGTAAACAATATTCTATTTTTTACAAAAGAAATTCATAAATTGTCATAAATATTTTCTCCAATTATTCTTAAGTTATATAGTATCTTGTTCATCACAAACAATTCAACCTATGTATTCAACCTACATAACACTTGTAATATATAGATGATTCTATTTACATGCAATCTCCAAAGGCTTTTGAGCTTCTTCCTTGAATAATTTACCTCAAATCAATATACACCAGTCCAAGTAGCCGAGCGGTCTAAGGCGTTATGTCTGAGCAGTATTTGGAAACTGGGAGGTTATGGGTTATGCGCAGTATAGGTTGACTAAACTGTCGGCGTATGGACAAGAACGAAGTAACCGACTATGCTTGAGAAGGTTTTCTGCAGTTTCCTTCACGAACTCCAGATGAATATCGACATAGTTCCTATCATAGTCGGCTGCAGCCGCATATCCTACCAATTCCTAGTCGACTCACAAATTCCTTCCACTCCACTCACATCCTCACGTCCTAAGGCATCACATTGGACTTTATTGCCGAAGTATAGCCCATCTAGGGCAGCATTGACAATCTACCTCGACCTACCTCAAATCAATATGCCAATGTCCCCAAAATTGTATGATTTTAAAGCAAAAATCAAGAGTTAAACCTTATCAAGAAATTGATCGTATTAATAAGAATAGTGTTTTTACACAAAAACAATTATTTTCTCAATAACTATTAGACTAGTTTCTTTAGAAACAGATTTTTAGGACGAATTCAAAATGTTTGAAATGCACTCAACGGTAAACGAAATTATTCATCCATATGAAAAAACAAGCAAGGGTCACTTGTATCTAAGTGGTCCGCATAGTTAAGCGTCTAACCATCAAGCATCAAACAATAATGTGAAACTAAACCATAAATTGGTAAAAATTCGTTTATAAATTTTCTAGTTGATTAGTGTCTTTATAGTGCCTTATTAATGGGGCGGTCAACTAACTACTAAAGGTCAGTTGACTAACTCCTGTCGGCGTATGGACAAGAATGAAAGTATCCGTCTATGCATTTTGAAGGTTTTCTGCAGTTTCCTTTCACAAATTCCGGATGAATATCCGCATAGTTCCTATCAAAGTAGACTGCAGTCGCACAACCTGCCAGTTCCTAGTCTACATACAAATTTACTTTACAGGTCGGTATAAAAGACCTAGAAAGGTCTACTTGCCAGGCTTCGTCTTCCCCTCCGCTATTACTACTACTACTACTACTACTTATTAATTCGATTATTGCGAAAATGTTTCGAACAAATGGTATTAGCAAGCGCGGATCCACCGTTGTGGGCACGATGGGCATGCCCACAACCCTAATAGACTTGTGACGTCACACTTTCACGGTCTATGGAGGTCGATAGGCTGATGATATTATATCCAATGCCTTAATAAAATTTAAAAAAACAATGAATCGTGCGTGATTCGGAACGCAGCGAAGTACTTCATCATTATAGACGATATGCTGACACGTTATGTCACATTTTTGACAACATATTATATTTCTTTTTGGCACATGAATACTTGTATTGGAAAAAAGAAATGAAAGTACATAGTCCTCAACGGCACGAAAATATTATCCGGGCTAGCTTTCCTAAATATACACAAAAATGTAAACCTGGATATCAATGAAATTATCAACGTTTTCGCGAAAAAGAAACGACAGCTAGTATTTGTAATAAAAGTAAGCATTTAAATAAAATTATCTAATGTAAAATGTATACTAGCGTTTAATTTAATTTGATATCCTATGAAGTTGTAAAAATTTCATCAAAATCGGTTCAGTAATTTAGTGTCTAAATGTGACACTGTGATGTGCAAACAAACACACATTTACTTTTTGTTATTTTCGTGAGCGAACAAACTAACATTTTACAGGTTTATTAATTTACTAGTGTTCGCCCCTTGGCTTTGCCACGTGGAACTATACACTGTACAAAATCATGGTTAGGTATATAATCTTGGTCAGTATATCGTTCATGAGCGAATTCATACTCGCACTTGGCCGATTTTCCGGTGGCTGTGACCACAACCTTTTTTGATGGCTGGATCCAAGCCTGGGTATTAGTATATTTATATTGAACAACTTGAAGCATTTTTTTCCGAAAATCGAATAAAAAAGGCACAAATCAATTATAAAATTTTTAAAAAGAACGCTACGCTTCTGGTCATGTGTACTATGGAACTTGAAACTTTCTCATATGTTTCGAAGCGCCCTTTATAGACCTCTTGGAAACATTCTACAAGAATCAAAATTTATTTAAACGTAAACATTTATAAATTATCTGTTTATTAAACACATTCCTATGGTAAAATTTTTGCCTCCATGTGTATAAACTAATGTTTAATATGCAGATTATGTTTTTGATGTGCACAAACAAACAGTTTTTTACATTTTGAGGTACCCTAATTTCAAAAATACCATTGGTATATGAGTATATTGTGTCCGTGAACATTATATCTCCAAAAAGAATGGCGCAAGAACATGTTATGTAGTTAAGATACGTTATAGCGTGTAAAAACAAGCATTTGATAGAAATCGCTTCACCACAATTAGAACTTTAACAGACTTTTTAGCGAGTTTTCGAAGAAAATGTAGCTATTGGTTTTGTACCGAAGGAATTTCAGCAAGAGTTTCTTGAAATGTTTATCGAGCCTATCTAGTAGATTCGGTTTGGTTGAAAAAGTTCGCCAAGTTCGTTAATTGGCTAAATCGGGCTAGGGGAAAGGAGAGTGAGAGAGAACGAAAAATATTGAATTTCTGTCTTAATACTAGTAATACTAATAAATCTTACTACAATTCATTACCTGACCATATTTTCTGTAATTCTAATTTTTACAGAAATACAATAGAACCTCTATAAGTCGAACTTCCAGGGAGACGCAAAAAAATTCAAGTTATAGAGCTTTCGACATCGACGGTTTTTGTAAGGAAATATTCGACTTGTAGAGATTAGGATTCAACTTATTTTGAGTCAAATAATTTTAAATCAAACATTGCTACGTTCGAGATACAGAGGTTCAATTTATTTTTTAGAGTTATAGAAGGAAAATATGTAAAGAAATGGCTTATAGAACTCACTGATTATTTCGACATATAGAGGGTAGAGATTTCAAATAATGGAGGTCTTGTTTGGGGCTTAAAGGGAAGGGAACAAAACATTTTTTCGAGTAGTTTTGGGGGTTTTCGACTTATCGAGGTTCGAATAAAAGAGGTTCTACTATAATTGCAATTTATAACCTAAAATCTTGGATTTCTCTGTTATGTTTAATTATAGTTTCTGGAATATAATTACTGTATCAAAAATTCTTAGATCTAAAAATTATTAAAAATTAATATAAATAGATATTTTACATAAATAGAAATTTTGTTGTTGGGAAAATCATATATGTAATACTACTATATCGCTAGTTTGTAAAGGAAGAGAGACTTAAACACTGCGGTGCAGACATGTATGCTTCTGCTTCACTTAATACCCGCAGAGACTAATACAAATATTTGATTATATATAATACATACACTCCCGATCAATAAAATTGAACGTATCTGGATTGAAAGTTTGTCCCATAATCTTGTTGACGACAGTAGTAAATCTTTAACACAAATATTACTTATTTGTTAATTATTATGTTTATGAGATAGACAGAATACTTACTTTTCATGTACTTTGTTTCTCAATAAACTAAAATAGAATTTAAAGATTCATATTCATTCTTAAAAATCTTGACTATTTTTGAATAATTCAAAATTCATCGAAATATATGATGCAATAGTAGAACGAAGGATTTTCAGATTCTAGATTATATTAATTGTAATGAAATCCATAATCACTAATGAGAAAATTTTGATCATACCCATTTTAAAATGTAAAATAACCAAATATTGATTTGCCAAATAATTTATAAATGGTTATTAACATTAAAAATATTCGTGACTATGGGTTGATCTATGTAATATAGAATCTGAGAGCGTTTCAGCATCAAATTTTGATAGATTTTTAATGGGTAGAAAATGGTCAAATTTATGATTTTTTAAACCAAAAACATTATATTATCAATTTTATTTTAAAAAGTTTACAATATCTTTTAAATTTGAAAGAAGCCAAACATTATGAAGAGAGTTTATTCTGTTCTAAAACAACAATGTTTTGGAATTATTTAAACAATTTCGCTATAAAAAATTGAGATCAAATTTGCACAATCATATTGTGCCAATTATTTCTCGACTACCTAGACTACACACATTTTTTCAAAAATAAATTTTGAAATAGAATACATATATATTATTTCAAAGTAATAAACTTTGTACACTCGCCAAAACAGTTGTAGACTTTTACAAAATTTAACCATATTAAGAATTAAGATCTGTTCAATTTTATTGAAAGGGAGATTCTACATACTTATACACTTGCGCACAACGGTTAAAAGATACTGAAAGGTGCAGACATAGACACTTGCTGGCTCACTTCATCGGCCGCACTTACACTTAAGTAGTCTACAAACGAGGAACATTGAACAGCAACATTATGGAGCAACCTATTATGTTGCAAATGTGTATAGTGGTTGCAGCAACAAAAAACATGTCCTTGAACGGTTGCTGTAAAAATCGAAAATATTAAATATTTTGTAGGAGGAGTTAAATGTTCATATACAAATTGGTCATATTATCTGAAATGTTATGCTTTCCTAATATTTTATTCGGTTTTTTTACCTAGATTGGTTACAATTTACATTATATAGTTATATACTTTATTATTACTACAGAACATATTATCCAACAACTAGTTAAAGGTCTTAAACTAGAGATACATACATGTAAATAAACTATACAAATTAAATGAGATAGATAGAGACAAGATGAGAAATGATTGAATTTTTATAACTAGCGTCATAAAATAATTAAATTAAATTTTATGTTCCATAATTTGGTTTGCACGTCTGTACAGAAAATATTTTTGTAGGCGAAATTCAATGATGCTGCTCAATGTTCCTCGTTTGTAGGCTACTTTATGGGAACTGGCAATATAGAAGTATTACATGTATGGGGAGAATACAATTAAATGATATTAATGATATTATTAAATGATATTAATGAATTATACAATTAAATTATATTAAAAGATAGTATAGATATTATTCCCAATTTCCGAGGATATTTGCTAAGTGTACGCAGCTCTTGCGTGACGTTTTTTTATTTATTTATTGTCTTTTTAAGAGCTACATTTTGTATAAACTCTTTATTTTGATTTTGACAGAAGGGATGGAAGTTACTATCTTTAAAATTTGATAGTAAACTGTTACATAACCTCTAGATATAGGTGGAATTTATATATAGAAGTTATGTGGATGCCAGCAAACACCATATTCTTTATTTTAAATTAACATAATTCATTCAAAACATCTACTATTTTGTATATTAATTTTCTCGTTATTTACCTAACAGCTATGCAAAAGGTATGCCATGAATTTTTTATAACAATTTTAAACCGAATAATATTTGCAATAACTATCTAAATACTTTAAGGATGATTTCACATTTCTATCATTAAAATACATTAAAGGTAGTACGATGACGGCAATCTGTTGGGATTAGACTGAATAGAATGTTGGGAATAGATTTAATGCGAGCGGTAAAAAGGTTTCGAATATTCAAAGGTTAGGTATCTAGCTCACGTATACATTTCAGGAAGGCAATCGAACTTTCCCTTGATTTGTCTCTGACTAGAGAACACATTTTAAGGTGTCATAATTATAAAATATCAAACCTAAACTGAACCGAAAAATCGTGTTTAGCGGCGCACGTTATTGAGAACAACCACAAAATTGATAAATCGAATCTAAAACTACTGAAATCTGCACAAAACCCCACAAAATTAGATGCATACGAAAGTATCTACATATACAAATTGAGAAAACAGATAATGAATTTAGACAATGGTTCAATTCCAAATTCTGATTTAATAAAATTAAACCATTTTCAAAAATAAAAATAAAAATCCAATACCTGAATATCAAGGTTAACGTAGATACACTCACTTTAGTGACAAAACAAACACCGCATAGTCACCAAAGAATACCGCCAATAAATAGGTGGGGATTTCCACAGACCTAATCCAGTAGTCAGGCAACTCAAATAATCCTCAAGTCACATCATACCCTCAGTCAAATCGTATAAAAGGACAGAACTTTTTTAATGTCATTGTGAGACACGCACCAAATTAGCTACAAGCAACATATCTCTGAATCCATATCCCAGAGATAGTTACGATTAGCTAATTCATACTGATGATGACTACATTGTAGTAGAAATACGTATTTATAAAATACAAACAAATGTTCTAGGAATAGGGGCAAAATTTGAAATGCAATTTCAATTCAATTACGTTCAACAGTTACATTAAGTGCGTACAAAGGCATATCTTTGAGACTAACCGATAAATCATTAAATCAATTGGGATATATATTTTGTGGGTCCAATTTATCTCAATTTTATCAATCAACTATTTTTTGTGAAGTTTTTAAAATCGAAAAATAATTTTTATTCCCAATTTCGATGAATTTGATGATTCGGTGAGCTGTTTACGAAGAACTAAGAGTTACTTCAATTTAAAAAAGTGCAATTTACTGTGCAGTATGCAGTACTTGGAAACTGGGAGATTATGGGTTCGAATCCCGACATCGACAGTTTGTCAATTATAAAAATAAAAAAAGGGGCGGTTAATTGACTAAACTGTCGGCGTATGGACAAGAACGAAGTAACCGGCTATGCTTGAGAAGGTTTTCTACTGTTTCCTTCACGAACTCCAGATGAATATCGGCATAGGTCCTATCATAGTCGGCTGCAGCCACATATCCTATCAATTCCTAGTCTACTCTCAAATTCCTTCCACTCCACTCACATTCTCACATCCTAAGGCATCACAAGGGACCTTATGGTCCATCTATCTATCTACCTCCGTTAACATAACATAACCGTAGCCAACCATACTATCAATAGATAGATATTAAATATGGAATTATTAATATTGAAAATTCAAATTAGATAAATAAATATCTCAAATCATCATACCCGGTAAATCATTTTGAGAAAAAATGTAACCATTATAGTTTTGTAGTTACGGTGATCATTCTGCCTTACTTGCATTATTTTAATTTTAATTTTATTAAATCTTTCATGATCGTTTTTAATTGATCATTCATTTATTTAGATATTGCTATTAAATTGATGAATTTTAAACAAAATACAATGTAGACTTTTAATAAAGATGTAAATAAATGTTGTAATTTCATCGTTTGATTTAACACAAATAATTTATCGGACAGATTGAATGTTTCATTTGCAGACTTTTCTGATTAGACTATCATGAGTATATGTAGTTTATACGTATTTTCAGGAATTTTTCAAATAGAGTTATTATTAGTTCGAAATTGGCTCTTGATTCGATAGTATAAATTCAATAATTTTAAGAAATGGCAATAAGAGTCCCCGATCTGGAAACCATGAAGTGGGGAATGTGAACCCCCCGCCTCTAGTGGGACCGATTTAACTCTAGAAAAAACACACACAATTTTATATCGTTTTCGGTTTCTGATTTTGAATTATCGTGTTTACAGATAGAAGGAAATAGACTACTTAAATAATAATAATAATTGAATAATTTTAAAACACTTATACCAAGAATGTTTTTTTCCCGGTAAATATTTTCAACCGTTACAAACTCAGGGCTAAACTTATAAATACTCTTGTATATATTATGTATATGTTATACTGCGTATAAAAAGATTCATAATGTAGGTACAATGAAATTATACATTGAAATAGTGTAAAACATGTTTTAGTAAATTCGTTTTTCATGTTTAGTATTTATAAATGTACAAATAATGTTCTCATTTAGTAGACTGAGTAGTTTGTCTCTTTGAAAAGAATGTGCGTACATATATTCACTTGAGGAAACTAAACACATATTCCACACGTGAATTATGGTCGTTAAAATAATATCATTTTGTTACTAAAAAAATATGGCCATTATTTTTTAACACAGGGTTTCAAAGTAGTTGAAATTTTTAAATTTTATTTGGATCTCAGTGAAAATCTCGTTTTAAGTTTGCTGTAAAGTTATTAATTACCAAAAATTTTAAGCAAGTTCAAAACTTGATTGAACTAGATAAACTATATTGGGTTGGTCTTCGGTTACCATAATCAAATATATATATATATATATATATATATATATATTTTTTTTTTTTTTCTGTATTTTCCAATTAAGGTTTACAGGTGTTGGTATCAATACATTAACTTTTAACATTTTTATTTCATTTTATATTTTTATTTTTTAAATTATTATTAGGTATGAATAACTAATGTTAAGGTACTAATATTAGGTGTTAATGCTATTCATCGAGACAAAACTGCGTATTTTTATTGCTCCACTGACGTAGAAATAAATGTCCTTCATTTTTTTGCTGCCATGTCTGTTATTAAGTTAATTAGTTGTAACTCGAGGTTAGCGAAAGTGTTACTGAAGTACTTTTTAAGGTAATGATTGGAATTGTTCTTTTATAGGGGTAGGGTTTTGGCTACCCAAATCTCCGGCATATTATATTCGTTCAATAAAGTTTTAAGTTGACTAGCCCAATGTACTTTTCGTTGTTGTCGGGGCCTTGTCAAGTGCGACCTAACTATTATACATTATTTTGATAACTTTATCCACCACCCGATCATGATTCTAAGTGCTTTCACAGACAGGTTTTCACTGCCGGTTTCAAGTCTTATCATGTAGTTTGGTGTATTTCGTTGCCAACGTCTCCGCCCCATATAAAATCGTTATATAATTCAATGCGGGCTTCCCAGTTTTGCATTATTGTTTTGACCATCAATTGTTTAATGTTACCCATTAAAATATTTGCTTTTTTTATTGCGCTGGCTGTCATCTTGCAGAACAGAAATATATATATATATATATATATATATATATATATATATATATATATATATATATATATATATATATATATATATATAGACGAATATATATAACAATGAAATTGTACTTCCTTAATATTTTCGACAATTAACCCCGCTCCCGATGGATCACCTTCGTACAATTTAGAATGAATGAGCCTTACAGGAAATCGATTCTCTCTTCAGTCCACTCCTCTCATCAATATAGTGAGCATAAAGTTTCTTTGTAATCTTAAAGGGTCATTACAATTATCCACCTTGAGAAATGAGAGCTGAGTACAATTCCATACAGATGGCTACAATAGATACCCCTTTGATGATCACTGGTAGCATCATAATTGTCTGTAGTGCCATAGTTCCCCCGTTTTTTCCCTGAAAAATAGAAAATTTGATTTGTGATTTTCCTGAAGTAACTGTAGAGTGATCACTTTCATGACACTAGTGATAATGTCTATATCAAAAGCTCTTTTTAGGGGATGTCGCCTTTTAAAGTTTTTGAAAGTATCTAAAAAATCATTGTTTCCAAATCATAACTCAAATACGCTAGTGCATACTAGTGAGATGACTTAGTTTTCACCTTAGGTGAGAAAGACAATTAAATTAAGAGAAATTGTCTTTCCAGAAAGACAATTAAACATTTATTGTTCCACTATATATAAAAATTTCCCTAAAATTATGTTTTTACCAAAGTGGGTTTATACCCGTAATAATCAATACGTTTTTTTCTCATATTAACACAGTTATGTGTCCTGTTGGATAGCTTAACTTATCCGACTAGCCCAGTAAATTTGAATATATCCTTTATTTTATTTCATCTGAATACCTTTTATATTGAAACAATTTACTTGTTTAAAAATATTTTTTATCCATTAAATTTAAATAATTTATGAAAATTATTGATATGCATTATATTTATGCCACGTGTTGGTAATATAAATACAACAATCAGCATAAAATTTCCATTTTCTTATTTACTAATTGCAATATTATTGAGTTTTATTTCGCAACTAAAATTATTTACTGCAGTGTTTATATTCTTTAACTTTATTATGGACATAAATATATTAAATACAAAAACCATTTATTGCATCATTTTTTATAATATATAGGGAGGGCTATTGAAAAAACTCAATTATTAAGTTTCATAATTATTGAAATCGATAAAAAAAGGAAAAAACTGCGTGGGCAACTAAGGAAAAAACAGGGGTGGATAACAAATCGATCGCGAAGCCAATTTTGGGTGATCGCTCGCGATGTTTTGACAAAAAGCAATTGAAGAATTTGAGGTAAGATTTTTATTTTGAAAAAACAAAGAAATTGTGGAATTTACATCTCTTTTAAAAAAGATTTAAGTGTGAAACACTTTAGTCAAAAAAGTTGCAAACATATTTCATATGAAGCAAAAGCCATTAAAAAAATAAATTATAATTACTCATTTAATCTTAAAAGCCAGAAAATATTACAATATCATTTTCATATCTAAAGTTTACGAAGACTAACCAGCGTTCTGTCCTGACTAATTTCCACACTCAAGGCTCTTATTATTATCTTTGCCAGGATATACACCTAATCATGATTCCTTGGTTACAGATATGCGAACTCAGTATAAAGTTAAGGCAATAATATAAATTCTAAATATATATTTATCTGTAGCTAATTTGAATTACATTTGACCCGTTAAATTATTATGTTGTTTTTAACGTAGATGGATATACAGGGTGTTTCAGTACGAGGTGCAATTCCACGAGGTACTGATAGATTAGCAATAAACTAGTCTAAAAATCTTATATCATTCTTCTATGATAAATTTTCCTGACACTAAAAAAATCGCGAAAATGAAATCTTAACAATTTTGAAGATAAAAAGTAGATCAAATACACACAAAAGTTGGCCACCTCTGATATATAGTATTCGTAAATATATTTAGTTATAGTTGTACTTATTAATCTGATAAAAAATGGCTTATTCATAAAAGTAAAAAAATGCGTATTTTAGTCGTCGTTTTGAATTTTTATTATAGATTTATATATCAAAAAGGATCGAATATAGTTATTCACACAGATAATAGATTTACGTTGTATTATACGTTTGGTTCTAACTCGTGTCACCGAGCAGCGCTTCAATTATAGTTCACCCGGCAATATACTCAATTGAAAATGATAAAGCACATGCATTATAATCAATTTATTGATAATTTGAATTTGAAATATGACTACACTTTAATAAAATCATAAAAAACTCAATATTAATTGAAAAAAAAGAACAACTGTGTAAATTATAAACTAGTTTAATTTATTAATTGTATTAGCAGCCTCAATTCTAATTTGATATTTCTTAAATCAACATCTAGCAAATTTTTTAACCCGACTTCAAAAAGGCGGATGGTTAGGGCTGTACTTTTTTTTTTTGGTGTGTTACCTCAGAACTCCGTCATTTATGAACCGATTTTGAATTTGAATTTTTTTTGTTTTAAAGGTTTTCCCCAGGATCCGCCATTCTGATGAGGAGATTCCCAGGAAATCGAGGAAAATCCTCATTTTATATGTTATAACCGATTTCTGCGAAATTTTTTTTTTGAAAGGGAATACTCATTCATAATGGGAAAATAAGAAATTTTTTTTATAAACCGACTTCAAAAAAACTTTTTACAAAAAAAAACTGACCCAAAAAAGAGGTATAAAGAAAGAAGAAAACACAATATAAAATATCTCTCTTAATATTAGAAAAATCGAAAAATGCGTTAGGAATAAATTTGTAGGAAATCAAATTTACTACAATTTATCACTTTATCATTCGAAAAACCTAATTTTTTTCATGGCTACCCCTTAAATGAGACCTATCTATGCGCAGTCCCCCAAACTCCCCAAAAAATATATCCCCCCGAAAAGACTGCCAGAATTAAAAATTCTTCCCATAAAAATTCCGCCCCACAAAAAATCCCCCTCCCGCCATTAATTCTCTAATGGTAAGTACTTTTTGGTAAGTATTTTTTCAACTTTTTTTACAATTCATGTAAGGTTATTTTCTGTGACGCGGAGCCAATTGGTCAAGAGGGGAACAGCCTTGCGAGCAGAGCGAGTGTGTATTATCTCCTAAAGTTTGTTATGGAAAACTACGAATCTATTCTGATATCAAATAAACGTATACCAGTCACAGTGAATTTTGTAAAAATTTAATAAACTTTTGGAATGTACTCTGAACTTCAAGAGATGAATATGATGTCAAATATTTTTTTAAACATATTAATTTCGTTGACGTTTCAAAAAAGCTTATTTTCAAAAAACATATTTTTACATCTTAAAAAAAACAGGACACAAATGAGCTCATGATCTTGAAATGGCTGAAGTTCACACATAGCAAGTATATATCATGATCATCAAACACTTTCTTCACGCCATTAATAGCTTTCTTTATACGTCATAGATTAACAAAACACTTTTCAAAAATTTCTCAAAATTGTGTATGACTAACTGACTTCGCCCGTCGGTCGACCTTATCTTAATGCAATCTCTAAGATTTAAGTTTAGAACTTTTACTAAAATAAAATCGTTTATAAAAAAAATATCAATGGAAATATAAAAGTTCTAATTTAAAATATACAAATTATTAATATGTTTAATTATAAATTTTAGTGAACAAGCCCGTTTGAGTTTTATTTTTATATAAATTATATAATTTTATGAAAACACTGAATACCATTAAAATACATTACTGGAAATTTGCGATATTGTCGGTAGATTTACCGACAATCTAATACATTATTGAAATAATACAATTAGTGTTAAATAATTTTATTACCAAGTTTAATAAATAATAAAACTTTATTAAAACTTTATTAATTTTAGCAATAAATTATAAATAATTATGTTGCAGTCGGAATGATTGAGAATAGATTTACTGTTTGTGGCATGGTGACTGTTTGTGGGTAGATTCAATTTTTAAAAACCACATAATTTTCGCACTCTCATTAACGACCCATCGACATCAATCAGCTTGTTATTCACTAAATAACCTTTTTTAGCGAATTTCCGAAGGAAATGCAGATATTCGCATCCGAATTCGCAACCACGAAACTTCCGCATCCGCAATAATGAATGACCTTTGCGGATTTGTTGCTTGTTTTTTTACCATTTTTGCTTAGTGACTTTGCTCTTTATTGAATAAAATGCACTAAATTTTAAATTTTCATACTAAAAATTTGATTATAATATAAAGACTAAAAAAAATTATTACCATCTTTTTCCATTATTCGTGTATCTAAATTAACTATCTATTGCGCAAAGTTGCTATCGTTAAAATTTTTTGTTAATGGGAAATATAATTAATCGGACAAGGAGAAAGGTGGCTTTACAGAGAGATGGAAACACAAAATTTGGCATAATCTCCCTTAATTTTCGAAAAACCAAAAAAGTATAAGAAATAAAAACATAGAAAATTAGTTTTACTATAATTTTGTTTCTTATCATTTTTTCTGTTACCCTTATTTACAAGATTGAATGTTAAACTTCTAAATACTCGTACACATTAGAGTTTGAGAAAAAATTATCAGGTAATGAATTTTTCAGATTGTTCAAATATTAATAGAGGTACTTTATATTTTGTGTTTTCTTGTTCTATGCCCCTCTTTCCCCTTGACCTATGACATTTTGTAATAAAATTAGCCTTGCAAATACTAATTATATTATATTATATATAAGCATATCAAATACAATATTTCGCTTTGATCACACTAAAATTGTGACGGCTAGAGAGTGATTTATGTATTCTAAGGAAATTCGCTAAGTTGAAGCAGCACCTGCGTAACGAATTTTTTTTTAAAAGAATTGTTTGATAATTCTAAACCATTTAGTCTTCTTATTTGATGGCATTTTTAAAGCATTTTTGATAATCAAGAACAATGCAGCCCAGTTATTTGATGCCAATTTTTTAAGGAAAAAAAAGAAAATTCACACTCTTACAAATGGCATGATTCGATCGTAGCGTTTTTTTCCTATTTTTTATTACAAAACAAATATAAATCATCCTGTCACAAGTGGCATAGAACCCATCAATTCTATATATATGTTTTGATATCCGAAGGTAGTAGTCATCCTTATATACAAATAACACAAATTTGTTTAGCTTCTGTATACGTTTTTCAAAAGATTGCAAAAGAAAAAAATTATCCTCGTACAATTGAAAATTTCCAGTTGCACATAAAATTATCAGATATTCGAGGAACAAAATAAATGCACAATATTAGCCAGAACTAATATCTACTAAAATGTATTAAGGTTACAATGATCTGTGAGGTCTGGTTTTAAATTATAATGGTTTGCGAGGTTTAAAGCCTTTTATTCATATACGACGCACGGATCTTGCGGACACTGTAAGGTTTAATAAATACTAGTTTTGAGAAATTCTATGCAATACGATTTCCGAATTTTCTTATAGCTTATACCTGAGAATTTTGCAATTGGGTTTAAGGTAATAAAATTCGTAATAATTTCCAACCTTCAATGTGTGACAAACTCCATTTACATTAGGTACATGTAAATGATGTGTATGCAAATGGTATTACAAATATGTTTTTTTTTTTTTTTTTTTAAATAAAAAACAACATTTTGTTGTGAATGTGAATATCTTTAGTGAAGTGTTTTATTTAATAAAAGTGAATTGATTTTAAATGTATTTGTTTAAATACATGAATTTTAATATACAAATACTTGTTGAATATTATTGGTTATTATTGGCGCCATCAATACGCGGATTATATTTTGGCACATATATTATTGAAGAAGAAATGAATATTTTATATGTATATATATATATATATATATATATATATATACATAGTATATAGTATAGTATAACCTTAGTATAACGAACCTCAATGTTAGAATATTAGGCCAAGTAATTGGTGAATCAATCTACATGAGCGTAATTTTCGTAGTAGTCTGATTTGTTAAAGGGGTGTATTCTGGGCATAATGGTGAATTTGAGGGATCGCCCGAGTGTCAGTGGTGCCACTATCGCGAAAAACGCGTTTCATTCAATATCTCGAGAATGGTTTATTTTACACAAAAAACTATCGGAACCTTTTCTCTTATATTTGTAGCATCAATATTTTCCGAGATATTTTGTTCGAAAGACACAAACTTCCCAATTTTCGCCTGTTTATTGAAATTTACCCAGTATCAAACTTATACATCATTTAATTATATACAACTTTTGTCCAAAACTTTTTTCCATACTGATAATACTTTTGTAGTTATTGCTTAGTTTATTATGAAAAACCCCTTTAAAAAAATCAGACTACTACGAAAATTATGCTCATGTAGATTTCGCTCTTTTATGCGATAGATTGATTGGGCTGTATAACGATTTCTTCGATTAAAAAATTTCTGGCCGTACGATTTGATGCAAAATATACCTTTACATTATGAATTACTTTTGTAAAAACATGTTTATAACAGGTTCATGTCAAGACATGAATTCTTGTTAGATGAATTAGTAGAATACTTTTTGCAGAGCTTAATTATACTTTCTATTTATGTTTTGCAATAATTGAAAAATCGTAGTGAAGAGGTTTATATAAAAATTATTCATAATGTAAGGGAATACTTGGCTTTTTGATTATTTTGTGCCAATTTTTCATACTGTGTTTTTAAATAATTATAATAGGTTTTACTTTTATTTAAGTTAACTTACCTTGCTAAAACGAATCTTAGACCAACCTAACCTCTATATAACAAACCTCATTGTAACAAGGTATAACGAATATTTTCTAATCTCCTTCAGATTTGTTATATCAAGGTTTCACTGTGTATATATATATATATTTATATATATATATATATACATATATATATATATATATATATATATATATATATATATATATATATATATATACATACATATATATACATACATATATATATATATATATATATATATATATATATATATATATATATATATATATATTTGTATATTACACACACATAATATTATAATATATTATTGATTATTGCTGACTAACTGGCGCTAACATAAAATGATCATTCATCAGTTTTGTTGCTTGCTGTTGTTTTTTTGATTCTTTCCTTTATATTCATATATAGTCAATTTCTAATAGATTGAATAATACCTACTGCAAAAATATTTCTGTAATTATTATAGTTACAGAAAATAAAGTGATATAAATTGTAATAAGACTTATTTTCAGCAATTTTACTCATTAAAAAATTTCAATTTAACTAATACTAATAGGAGTTATATTCCACATTGTTTGTTTCCCCCGTGTCTCCTAGCACCTCTCCCCCCATCTATTTAACTTATTGAACCCATTAACGACCTTGGCCTTTTTATAAATAATAATGATGGTCATTTTCCGCACCCACCCGCTGGGTTCGATGGAAATTTAAAGAATATTCATATATATATTTAAATTTTGAAAATGGATGGTATTTGCCAGAGAAATGGTGAAAGTTATTTTTAAAACAATGTAAAAATATAATACGTTTTACTTCAAAATAGTAAGTTTAAGTTAAAAATTCAAGGAAATCTGATGAGTGTCATTTTTAAATATCAAATAAACCGATTTTTTACGTGACAACATCTATTCGCTCATTACACTGGTGTTTAGTCGAACATTCGTGTGTGACGAAATACTATAAGGGTCGATCCACACTATGGTGCCAATCACGTTTCGTTCTCGGTCTGGTAAAATATTATCAAGTTAAGAAACAATATGTGTATTTATACTATCGGTCACAGTCAAGTCCCGGTCCAATCACACCCCAGTCACGATCAGTCTCGAAGAATATTTTTGAGTCAGATCGAACTGGTAACGAAATGTGAACGATAGTGTGTAGAAACGCGTTTAAGTAGGACATTGATTCTAGTGCCATTATAAAGAACTTGCGAAGCACTCCAAGTAAAAATACCCCGTGAATATAAATAAAAATCGGTATTAAATTGAAAATTAAAAATTTAATTTAATATTTCGTCCCTTATGAAGTCGTAAATATGCTCGAAATAAAAAACGCATATCAGGGGCTCGCGCTAAGAATAATCGAACGAGCATAAAAAGCTTAGTGCCTAAGAAATTACAGAGCTATGACAGTGTCGAAAAAGAAATGAAAAACCGGTGCAAAGCGATGCCACAGTTGGCCCATCGAGCATACAACGGCCAATGGCAGTCCAAACGTATACGGATCATGTGCAGGATGTTTCCACGAAAAATCTATGGCACGGATCAGAGCTGCACCTTTCTTTTCTTCTTCTTTTTTTACTTTCAAGACGTCATCAAATTCCAAAAAATAGGTTATGGTCTGCCATAGCCAATAAGTGGAATTTCAATAAGTTTGTTCTATAATTCTACTAAATTTGGGTCGTACATACCTAATTTTCTGTTACGGAAGAATTCTTGGTTTGGTTTTTCATTGGTTTGTAATTGCACTCAATTCGAATATTTTCTACACACAATCGACTATTTTCCGTGTTTATATGCCATTTTTGCAATCCCGTATAATTCGCTTTTTAGTTATTATTAATATATTTTTATTTTGTATCGATTCCGCGAAAATTTCAATCTTATTATACAAAATTTATTATATTCGAAATGAATACAACAATAAAATAGAATGTCTTTAAAGATGTACTCAACAAATTTCAAATATAATAATAATTTGCGTATAATATGAAATAAAAAATATATAAATACTCGTATAAATATGTGTATATTTAGTGGTTTCAAACATGCAATCATTATAAAATAGTATTTATTTAAAAAAAAAAAAGTTAAATTTAAATTATTATTAGATGCACATAGGTACTTATATTTATATACGTAATATGCTTTAGTATATATGTCGTGGTCTGATTGTGAACTCGGTTTTTTCACGAAGATTCTAGGCATTTCATGAAACGTTGGCGTATTGTGTAAACATGAAAAGTTAGATGTAGTACCTTAGCGTTTCGTGAAAAGCCCATCATACTTCAGCGGATGGTGTCTATCCTAATCTGCCTTACTTTATATCGTAGTCCTATTGTGAAATCTTTTTCACACGAAGATTCTAGATACTTCTTGAAAAATGGACGTATTTGTGCATGTATAAAATTACACGATCTTACAGAAGATACCGAAAGCCAAATGCTTATATACAGCTCATTATAGTAAATATTCTGAAATTAGGCCAAATAATATTCCTTCGGTAATCGGATGAATAATATTTTCATTTGTCCAATACAGTGTAAACACAGTGTACCTTCAAAGGTACATTTTTCAGTTTCAACCCATAATGATATCAATAGTTGTAGCTAGTATATCTGAAATATATAGAACGCCTTTTAGTGCGGGCCCAAAAACACGCAAACCCGAACAATTCAGTGTATGACCGATGATGTGAAAGATTGTAGTATTCGGTTGGAATAGTTACCTTATTTAATTTCTCAGTAATTATAACCTCCATTGCTTAGAAATGCTTAAAAGAGACAACCGTACATAAGAAATGTAGGTTGGAAAACGTTTTCTTATGAAAAAAAAACGAGCGAATAAAAATACAATATTCCTCCAGTTTTTTTATATTAACTTATATTCAATTTTTGAATATTTACTAGCAATTTTTTAATTGAAAGGAAATATTTATTTTATATTGATATTTAATATAGTAAACATGGATTGAGTTGTTAGCGAATGTCCTCCAAATGCAGCTATTGTTTTTGCACCAATGTTGGAATTTCGTAAAAATTTCTTCAAATGTCCATCGATCCTACCTATTAGATGTTAAAAATCACTATCGCTAAAATTTGTATATATGTATATATATATATATATATATATATATATATATATATATATATATATATGTACTTTTTTTAAATGTCTGTGGACTCTCTAGCGGTCATAGTTTTATTCCGATTTGAATGAAATTAGGTATTTGAGTCGCTTTTGGTATTCTTAAGGTCAAGTTGGTAAAATGAACGAGGGGAAAAGGAGTTTAGAGGGAGGAGAAAACACAAATTTTGACTATCTCCCTTAATATTTGAAAAATCGAAAAATTTATCAGGAGTTAAATTGTAGGTACTAAGTTTTACTGTAATTTTGTTTCTTATCATTTTTCTGTTACACTAATATTTACAGAAATATTTACAATTAAAGATTGAAAGTTAAAATTCTAAATATCTCTGTTTACTGTTAGAGTTTGAGAAAAATGATCAATTAATGAATTGAAGCAACCTTGATTTTCTACAACTTTACTCCTTATACATTTTTCGATTATTCTAATATTAAGAGAGATATTTAATATTTTGTGTTTGTTTGACACGAATACATAAAATATATTTTATTGTAAAAATTTTGATTGTCGTTTCGATAGTAACTATAAACTATAATCGTTTTACCGTTTTTTTTGGGCTATTAATAAATTTAATTTTGGCAAATACCTAAGTCATATCAGATATTATATTTCATTTTGATCACACTAAAGTTGACCGCTAGAGAGCGATTTATGTATTCTTAGGAAATTCGATAAGTTGACGCAGCTCGTGTGTAACGATTTTTTTTTAAATTTTAATTATGAATAATATTTTATATTTTAAACTAATATACAACACGCCTTCTTAACTTTGACATATCACGTAACACAAAGTGCCCCTTTCCCTTGGATATTTTACGAAGGTCCATCGTTTAAATTACAGCAGATTATGTTAGACACAATTCGTCGTAGTAAGGTGGGCTTTTCACGAAGTGTCCATGTACTATATGTAACTTTCATGTCTACACAAAACGCCGACGTTCTATTTATGAAATGCCCGGAATCTGAGTGCAAAGACAGATTTCACAATGAGACCACGGCATATATACATTATTTAGTTCGATTAATAGTAACAATATAATAATATAATCGAATGACGTTTTTATTTGTATATATTTTCATGGAGAATTTGAGGTCAAACAAAGTTGAGTTCTAGTTAATTATAATCGTATTATTTCATTTCTTAAGAATACTGATAACTTATGGTCGAGATTTGATACTACAGTTAAAACCGCGGGCGAAACCAAACGAGACATTGACTAGAGTCAAATAACTCATATCCAATATCGAGAATTTTTAATAATTATGAAATTTCAAATATAATTGCCTTTTTTGTATCCTGTATTAAAAAACCTGTAAATAATACTGTATAAGTGCATTATAAGTTAAGTTCCGACCTTTTGTAGCGGTTGTAAATATCGGAGAAAAACATGTTTGGAAAAGGTGATCATTAAATGATCTAATTTTATCATTTCCACATATCCGCCCATCTGTCCTTCTGTTAACACGTTGTTTTTGTGTTCTGGAGCTAAAATGAACATAAAGTTTCGCAAAATAGCTCCATAATTATCCCTCAAGAGGTGGGGGAATCTCTACATTGAAATGCGTAAGAGGTAGAACAAAAGTTTAAATACGAAATATATTATTATTTAAAAAATTCGTTACGCAGTAGGTGCGAAAACTTCGAATTTCCTAAGAATACATATCAGCCTTCTTCTCCTATTCATGGTTGAACCTTGTCGTGGGTGGTGAGGCTTACGTGAATCGATGAAGGGCTATGCTACGCCCTATCTATGTAACTGCCAGGAATACCTATGCCAGGCAGGACAGCCTTGAGAAGCACGAATTAAGAAACCATGCAACATACTAATGAACTAGCTGAAGACTAGGGCATCAGGGTTAAATGCTGTCTCAAAATATCCCCTTGGAGCAACTGGCAAACTCCACTGTATAACTGCTCTTCCCATCAAGTGGCCGATAGGGTTATAGTACACGGCCCGATTTACTCATGGGACCAAAATGGTTTATAGTAATAAAAATAATAATAACTCTGGGTCTCAAATCCCCGCAAAAAGTGAATCAACCGAGGCTGCACAAACTAGCCTTGCCGAGACACAAAAGCTGCAGGTGCATCCAGCTCAGCAGAAAACCTGGACGATAAACTCCATAAAAATCACATATTCCAGAAAACTCACGAGTGCAGCCAGCAGAAGGGCAGCAGTAGAGAAAGTTGAAGGCTGAGGGTAAACCGATTTCTCCGATAAGGAGGAAAATTCGGACAGGGATCCTTACAGACCTGATTTCAAAAACAGTGATACCTGTGGGGGCCAATTCAGGGAATCAATTCTCAAAAAACCCACAGGAAAAGAGGTCGAGATCTGAAGACAAGACTCCAAGCCCGAAATAGATCTCAAAAAACGAAGAGGGAGGGAACAGGCAAGGTCCATAAATACCTTTGCAGAAACTGTCTCAACAACAAAGATGTGCATTGCGCTGCGGGGGTATCCTGAGGTCATAATGGTTCAGGAACAATCCGAAAGGGTGTAACTCTCGATGCTGCTAAACCTCACTAGCCAAGTGCTCGTTGTGGGCCCACAGTATCGGGATTACTACATGGACAGGGGGGGGGGGGATTATCAACAACATGAAGGCCGAAACGGGACACACCATCGGCTCGGGTTTGGCCAAGTCAACCTTAGACCACTGAGAACATCAGAAGGAAAAAAGAAAGCCAGCTCTTCGGATGCGTAAGGAGAATTTTCATAGCTTTAGCCCAAGAACCTTTGGCTGTGAACCATAGGATTCTTGGACTAGGAGATGCTGGAGGACAAATTATTTACAAAAAAACTCCAGAGAGACCCAGAACTTGAATTTATGTAAAAAAGGGCATCAATGTCTTGCCGCTGTTAGAGTTTTGTCAAAGAGATCTTACAGTGGTAAAAGTAAAATACAACATGGGTAACGAAACTGGAGTGGTAATCATCGCTTCGGTCTACATACCCTATGATACATCCACTCCACCACCAACAACAGAGATGAAAGACCTGATCCAGTAGTGTGAGGCAAAAAACCACCAACTGAACATGGGATGCGATGCAAACGCTCATCATACTGCATGGGGGAGACTAACACAAATACAAGAGGTGAGTACCCCTTTGATTTTATTATAGCTAACAACTAAGATAAAGTTAATCAAGGCAACAAGCCGACTTTTATTTACAGAATTCGGCAAGAAGTCATAGATGTAACAAGGAGTACGTGAAATCAGTGGAAAAATCAAGAAGTGGCTAGTATCCGATGAACCATCTGCATCGGATCACAAACAAATATATTACAAGTTGGGGGTAAAAACAGACCAATGTAATATACACTATCGAGGTTGCAGGTTAGAAAATTAATTGGGACGAATATAATTCGACACTAAAGTTCAAACTCGCCACAATCCCGAAAAAAGTTAAAAGAGTATTGGACATTGAGCTTACTGCAACTGACCTTCAGCATGCAACAATTAATTCCTTCCAAGAAAACTGCCGGGATGTCTCAAAATACATCAGCAAGTCAACTTGTTAGTGGAATCGAAGGTTAAGGGGTCGCCAACAATTTAACAGAGCAAAAAGGATAGGGAACCGGGGCAACTACCATGAAGCCCTTACTGAATAGAAAAGGTCTCTGAAAAAAGCCAAAATAAACTAATGGAGGAAACTCTATTAAGATGTTGAAAGCACATCTGAGGAAGAAAAACTCCATCGTATCCTAGCGAAGAAATGCGCTCACACCATTGGGACACTGATCCAGACTCATTATCTGGATTCGGTGGCAATGGACAGTGAAAATCCTTCTCAAGAGCAGTTTAACTGAGGCTTCCTACCGACAAGCGAGGACTGAAGAAGAGCGGTGATTACCATTAACCGTTCAAAGATCGAATGGGCAATAAACCCATTTGACCCTTATAAAGCACCGGGACCAGATGGGATATTCCTTGTGCTTTTATTAAACGGAGCAACTATATATATCTTTTAACTCTGCTTGGTCACATATTTAGGGCAAGCCTAGCTACAGGTTATTTCCTAACAGTATGGAAGCCAGTAAGAGCTATCATGGGAATCATACTAGGGCTGATTCCGCTAAGCGTTGTAATAATAGCTTAAGCGAGATCCTGCGCCTATAGACTGTCTTGCAATAATATCTGGATGAAAAAAAATCAGGTTGGACATGGAAGAATCGTGGAAACATCAATCATCTCAGACCCCGTTTTTGAAATGGGCACTGATATACTACCCAAAATATACTCCCTCTCAAAACCTCTCACTGTAGTCTGTGATAGAGACATTTGGACGGAAGGAGAATCACCCTATCTCAAGAAAGGAATCGTCTGGTATATACGGATCCAAAACTGAAGAAGGGATCGGGAGGGAATCTACGGTGAGAGACCTAAAGCAAACATAAGCCTCAACTTGGAGAAATATGCCACGGAGAACTTGCGCCCGTGAGAACCTACGTAGAGGCTAAATAAACCAGAACATATGTTTTCTCTCTGACAGTCAAGCTGCTTTAAAAGCCTTGGGTGGAACTGAGGTCACCTCAAGGGTAGTCAAGGATTGTCTGGAGGAACTTCTGAAACTGGCAAAACAGAACAATGTTAAATTGATCTGGGTGCCGGGTCACAGTGGTTTCGAAGGAAACGAAAAAGCGGATACCTTAGCAAAGAAGGGAGTCGGAATGCCATTTATAGGCCCAGAGCCTATTTTAGGAATTCCAACGACTGCATGTAAACAAGTGATCAACGAGTGGTCAAATGCTAAACACCGTGATCACTGGGAAAAAGTACCGCGGCTGGAGCTTGGGAAGGTACTGCTTCAGAGTGCAACTAAGAGGCTATCTCTCGAAGCACTGAGGCTGAGCAGGATGCAGCTGCGCAGGGTTACTGGATTCATTACCGGGTATTATCCCCTGTAGAAGCATCTGCACACAATGGGACTCCATAACGGGTCCGTTATGTGCAAATTATGTGGTGAGGAGGAAGAAACATCCAGCTACATTATCTTTGACTGCGAACCTCTAGGTTACAGCAGAAACAGGATATTCGGTGCATCTCACCCCGAATATATGAATCTTCAGGAAGACCTGATAAGCAAGCTCCTGGCTATTGCCAACATATGGGAGAAGTGAATCTCGTCGGACTGAAGTAGAAGGGTGAGCACAACGGACCATAAGGTCGAAGTTCAATACTTTTTAGACCCCAAGATGTATTTATCTATCTATCTATATCATCCTTTAGCGGTAAAAATTTTAGTCTGCTCAAAATGAAATGTCGTATCTGATATGATTTTTGTATTTGAAAGGTCAATTATATTAATGAATCGTATAGGTCTAGGACAAGGGAGGTATAGAGACAGAAGAAAACACAAAATATAAAATATCTCTCTTAATATTAGAACAACCGCAAATTTATAAGGAGTAAAGTTGTAGAAAATCATATTTTCTGTAATTCATAACCTGACCATTTTTACTTATACTCTAATGTGTACAGAGATATTTAGGAATTTAACTTTCAATCTTAAATGGTAAATATTTCTTTAAATATTGGAGAAACAGAAAAAATAATAAGGAACAAAATTATAGTAAAACTGATTTTCAACAACATTACTCCCTGTATATTTTTTTTATTTTTCCAATATTAAGGTTGCTGTGAAGAAAATCAATTTAATGACAGGTTCTTCAAAATTTTACAGCTTATTATTTCAATAATAAAGAATATCCTGTCAAAGTTGATCCTGTTTTTAGTTTCTGAGTAAAATAATGTTAAAGTTACGATTTTTAAGAGATTTTAACACAGGTTAAATGGACTCGTCGGTAAAAATATGAATATAAAAATCTATATCTCGACTACCAGATATGCCAGTGTTATGAAAAACTGTCATAATATTTATCAAAGTCTTATAAATACCTGGACCAAATTTCAAATTAATTTTTTTTTTTTCTGAGATAATTAAATTTATAGACCGAAAAGTGTTCTAAATCTAGTTTCATTTTTAGTTATATTTATTTTTATCTAATTTTATTTTTAGTTACATTTATTTTTATCTAGTTTTATTTAGTTTTATCACCATGCAACTTTTTTGAAATGCATCATAAAAACATATTTTGAATTATTAAAACTCTTCGAAAAAATGAAATTTAGGATTTAAGTTTTAAACAATGTTATTTTTTTACAAATATATATATTTTTTACAAAAATTAAATTATTTGAAACGATTCAATTGCAAAATTTTTAATTATTTAGATGGCAATGGATGAGATTTCAATGCATTTAGTCTAGGACAAACTTACCTCCCCTACTTTCCCTCACCAGTTTCACAACAACCTTAAGGGAAATATACCAAATTTTGTGTCTCCGCCTGCTTCTTTTCTCCCCCCTTCCGTTTCCCTTGATATATATATCCACACATATATATATATATATATATATATATATATATATATATATATATATATATATATATATATATATATATTTATATATATATATATATACATATATATATATATATATATATATATATATATATATATATATATATATATATATATATATATATATATCGGTACAAGACCAATAGCTATTTCGTTGAAGAGGAAATTCGCTAAAAATTAACAAATTTTTTCATAAACGGCATAATTTTGTCTCAATTTTAACTCAAGAAGAGCTGTAATAATCATAGACTACAAAAGCATTCGAATTACATGTGTATGTTACATTTGGTGTCAAAAGACGAGCTTTTTCCGAAAACCGAATAATTAAGGCATAAATCAATTATAAAATTTTGAAAGGAGAGCTCAACTATTGACGACAATGTACATATCACCTTGGTATCTAGAGCACAGGAGTGCGACAGACAAGTGTTTTTTCCTTCGCGATAACAGTACTATTACTACACGAAAAATCAGAGCCGATTTGACCCAAAAATATCTTCTGAACGAAAAGAGCTACTGTTTTTTTGAATATAAGCTATTTAGGGAATTATAAGAGAACAAGTTTTTGCTTTTCGTTAAGAAATAAACGGTTAAAAAGTTATTCGCATTCAAAAGTCATTAAAAAGCGTGAACGCCTACAATTCTTGGCCATACACGATCATAATTCCAGGGCCTAGACCATATGTCCTTAAAAGTTGATATTTGGCATACAGTTTGGCAAAATAAAATTATCAAACCACGAAATTTATATCGGGAAATGGGAAAACTTTTTCATTTTTGATTTGATAAAATTAACATAAGAAATATTGCTGCTCTATGATTGGTCCACTTTTTCTATATACATACTTAAAATTTAGCAATACTTAATTTTATAACGCGGCAAGTTTTAATTTAAAATATTTCAATCAAAAAAAAAAACAAATTACTTGCCGCGATATAAAATTTTTAAACATACTAAGAGAAAACGAAATAAATGTTTTCAACCAAATTTTTTTTTTCATTTTACTTTGCACTTTCATTCTTACATTTTAGTTTCCGCTATTTAATTTATAAATAGCTCGGCTCTTTAATTGGGATATCATCACTTTTTAAGGAGCAACTATAATATGAAGTATCTCCTCGAAAACTCGGCCCTTTTTTACATTTACGTTTTTGATCGGATATACACTACAAGTCATATGATTATACATATTTGTATGTGCAGAAGTAAAATAAACATACGTTTCAACTTTATAAAAAAATTAATAAAAAACTCTACAGATGGTGGTATAACATATTTAACAGTTACTAGGGAAGCAATGTGTTCTTACAAAATGTTGTTAATTTACAAAAATTTATAGTTATTGCCTTATTTATAGTTATTGATTCGGCACAAAAAAATTGTAAAATTTTGAAAAACGGACGCCATTTTTGCTGTCCATTGTACTATGTGTTTCAAAAGTTATTCATTCGCTTTTAGTAAAAACGTTTCGAATAAATGTTGGTAGGATGTTTGTAATATACAAACCAATTTTTCGTAAACCCATTCGAATTCGCCACAAATCAACTGTACACATGACCATAAAAGTAACGCTTATTTTTTAAAATTTTATGATCTATTTGTGTTCGATCGATTTATTCGGTTTTCGAAAAAATAATTCGTTTTGGATAAAAGCTGTTTATTATAATTAAACTAACAACTATTATTCGAAACATTTTCCCAAATACCGAATCAATATAGTACAAATCAACTAAAAAATTTGGAAAAATTAACGCAACTTATGTGGCCCATAGTACCATGACTGTACTACGACTGTACGTACTACATTAAAATCTAATTAAATAACTTTACAACAAAATAATCAAAATTTACTTTATGCTATGCTTTTATAAAATTTTATTTCAAAATAACCAGATACGGTACAGAATTTATAATGTATTCAAGAAAACAATCTGATGCAAAACACCTTCACAACCTCTATATACAGCGTTTAATAAATGGTTTTAACTAGGGATGTTGCGGATATTCGTATCTGCATCCGCAATCGCGGAACTTCCGCGTTAATTTTAGCACCCGCATTCGCAATAATCAATGCTTTTTGCAGAGCTTTTGCGAATGCGGATGTTACATGTTTTGTTCAGCATTTCTGATTGTAAATAAATCACAACGTGTTTAGACGTGTTATTATATGGATGTTTTTTTACCGACTTCAAAAATGGAGGAGGTTATCAATTCGATCGTATTTTTAACCCGACTTCAAAAAAGGAGGATGGTTCTCAATTCGTCTGTATTTTTTTTTTTTTTTTTTTTTTTTTTTTTTAATGTGTGTCCCCTCAGAACACCGTCATTTATGAACCGATTTTGAATTTTTTTTTTTGTTTTAAAGGGTTTGGTTTCCCATTGGTCCCATTGTCCCCAAATCGGATTCTGATTAGGGAATCTTCGGAAAATCGAGAAAAATCCTCATTTTATATGTGATAACAGATTTCTACGAAATTTTTTTTTTTTTTTGAAAAGGTATACTCATTCATAATGGGAAAATAAGAAAATTTTTTTAAAAACCGACTTCACAAAATATTTTTCCAAAAAATAAAACCGACCCCAAAAAAAAAAAATTTTACAAAAAAAAACCAAATTCCTTGTAAAAAAAACTGAAAATCTGTTATAAAAAAATGCACTAAAAATTATAAAAAAAAAAAAACGGATAAAAAAAAAAGTGTTCTAAAAAAATTCACTAAAAATTAGTTGGTCGTTTAGTAGGTCTACCCATATTTAGACAAATAAATTCAGTTATAGAACTTCAAAGTCACTAAAAAGCGAGAAATAAAACCTATTTTGACAAAATGGAAACCCGACTTCTAAAATCAAATATTCTATAACAAAAGATGCACTAAAAAGTAAAAAAATAATTGCATAATTCTTGTGCCAATTTTAGTCCACCAAAGCAAAAAATTTTAAATATATATGTACAATTATTGTTATTTTTGGAGGCGGTGTCACCATAGAGAAATTCACATAACTTTTGGACACCGCCTCCAAAAATAACAATAATTGTACATATATATTTAAAATTTTTTGCTTTGGTGGACTAAAATTGGCACAAGAATTATGCAATTATTTTTTTACTTTTTAGTGCATCTTTTGTTATAGAATATTTGATTTTAGAAGTCGGGTTTCCATTTTGTCAAAATAGGTTTTATCTATTTTAACAATTTATATTACAGTTTGAGTGTTTCGCCTTGAATAATCTATTTGACAAGTGTATCAACAATACCACCACCGATGCAAAGTGAAACTAGATGATCATTGCTTTAGATAAATCTCAGTGTAAAATATGCAATAAAACATACTCTCGCAAGGGCCATACAAACACGTCTTTGAGTAATCAGATAAAATCTATGCAGTTGAGCCTGTTTAGCGCGGGATTTATCTGTGAACTTCTTCGAAACAGGATGGAACCTGAAAAGGTAGCGACATGCTCTTTATTAAATATAATGTAACAAATATTAAATTTGATTATAATATAAACATTATTAAAAAACCATACCATCTTTTTCCTTTAAGCATGTATTTAAATTAAGTATCACTTTAAAAAGACCGCAACCGAGGATGTCAAAAATATAGCATTAGTTTTAACATATAGCATTAAATTCAACATTAAATTCAACAATGTAGTAGAATATATACACACATAATGGTATTGATTTAATATCAAAATTGAATTTGAAAAAAAGTATCTAAATTATTGAGTTTAATTTATTTCGTTAACGAAAAGATATTTGATACAAAAGTGGTTTGAATTTTTAACAGGAATAATTTTGCAATTTTAATTTTTCCTGTGTGTTTAATCAAATTCTCAAAAACCAAAAAGTAAAAACTTGACTTCAAACAAATTCTGGATTTTGCATCTCCCCTAATGCTATATCTAATAAGTTCAAAACTATATACCTTTCGATCAATTTTCTTCGATCACCAGTTAACGTCTATCTGAACAAAATTAAAGTAGTAACAAATTAAAGAGTCATTTTCTGTTTACCAATTGCCGCCAAAACATAGCAGTCATGTGAGATGACAATATTAAACTTAAGTTTAAAGTTTCATTCCTCTCACAATCTCCGTTTATGAGATATCCTTAATACACACATACAGACTAGGGATGTTGCAGGTGCAAAATTTTTGACATCCACGATTGCAGATGCGGATGCGGATGCGGATTTATATGTCAAGTTTTCTTTTAAAGAGATACTTGAGGTAGATTCATGAATAAAGGAAAAATATGATAATAATTTTTAATAATCTGTAAACTGTAATCAAAATTTTGGTATGAAAATTTAAAATTTGGTGCATTATATTCAATAAAGAGCAATGTGACTGCCTTTTCAGGTTTCCTGCCATCCTGTTTCGCAGAAACTCACGCTAAACACAGGCTAAACTGTTCCGGGTGCATCGATTTTAGATTATTCCTCAAAGACGTGGTTGCACGGCCCTTGTGCGAGTATGTTTTATTGCATATATTACACTGAGATTTTAACGGACATGCTCATCTAGTGTAAAATAAGACTAAATCAGACTTTGCATCGGTGGTGGTATTGTAGATCCATTTGCCAAATAAAAAAATTCGTTACGCAGGAGCTGCTTCAACTTTGCTGCGAATTTCCTTAGAATACATAAATCACTCTCTAGCGGTCACAATTTTAGTCTGATCAAAATGAAATGTCGTATATGATTTAAGTATTTAATATCTTTTCAGTATAAAATATCTCTCTTAATACTAGATCAATCGAAAAATGCATAAGGAGTGAAGTTGTAGAAATCAAATTTGATATAGTCCGTCACCTTATCATTTTTGCTCAAATTCTAATGCGTACAGAGATATTTAGGAATTTAATTTTCAATCTTAAACCGTCAATATTTCTGTAAATATTAGTGTAACAGAAAAATGATAAGAAACAAAATTACAGTAAAACTGAATACCTTAAAACTTTACTACTAATAAATTTTTCGATTTTTAAAATATTAAGGGAGATATGTCAAATTTTGTGTTTCCCCCTCCCTCTTGAATACCAAACTTGAACTTGATCTTTTGAATACCAAAAGCGCCTCAAATACCAAATTTCATTCCAATCAAATTCAAATTGTGGCCGCTAGAGCGATTACAGACACATATATATGTATATATATATATAAATTCAACTAGGTAGGATCGATGGACATTTGAATAAGCTTTTGCGAAATTTTTTTTTTTATTCCGGTACGGGACCAATAGCTCTATTTCCTTTCAGAAAATTCGCTAATTATTCAAGGCGAAACACTCAAACAATAATGTTGACATTGTTGAAATAAATATAAAAACATTCATATAATAACACGTCAAAACATGTTGTGATTTATTTACAATCAGAAATGCTAAACAAAACAAGCAACATCCACATCCGAAAAGGTTCGCAAAGAGAATGCTGAAATTCCGTGATTGTGGATGCAGATACGAAAATTCGCAACATCCTTTATTGTCAAAAAATGTTGCTTTTTTAAATATCTGGGGAGCTCTACACATAAAGATTTGGTAAAATCGCAATATCGATTTAGCATCAAAAACAATACCTTTTCATTCTATGTATATGGAGGTTATAAGCGATATTTGAAAACGAGCACGGACAAACAAAACTGAAACAAAAACAGACACACCAACAATACTACATTATTAGTGGAATATTATATATTATTAAAATAATTATTAAATAATATGTGGGCACGAGCCAATAAAAAATATTACAACAATTTGAATTGGAGTTGGTATATTTTAAAACGTACACGTAAAACTTTATACAATGTTGTGTATTAAATTATTGTTATTTACAGCTAAGGCAGCTAACTAACAGTTAGCTTTGAGCAAGAAGTAGTGAGCGAACGATACGATGCGATCCCATGAAGAAGAGCTTACGCGTACATTTATACTTTGACACGGACGGTATCATGATAATACGTGCGTAAGAAATATTACATGAGATATCTCACAATAGACAATGTAATAAAAATATGATATACATGTGTACACTTTAATTCAAAATAAATGCTCCTACTGGGGATAGTAGTAGGAGTAGCGAAGGTGAGGTCGAAGCCTGGCAAGGAGACCTTTCTGGGCCTTCTTTGCCGACCATTAAAGGACAGCGAATTTGTATGTAGACTACGAATTGGTTGGTTGTGCGGTTGCAGCCGACTTTGATAGGAACTATAGTCCAGTTAAGATCTACATCCGTGCTTGCAAAAGGTCCGGTCTTTCTGAATTTTTTATATGTTGTTAGGACCTAAACCAATATTGAAAAACCAGATTTGCAATTTCCAAAGTGTTGTGCTAGCGGCGGTGTACCCAAAAAACCATGAAATTTTCGGAATTTTTTCAGTTTTTGCTCAATATCTCAGTGAAGGAAGGGTCTGACCGGTATAGTCATTCTATACACTTTTAAAGTAAACTTAATTTTCAACAATTCAAGATCAAAACAAGCTCTATACAGCTATTGGTTCTCCAGATACAGTTCTTAGAAAATAGGCCATTTTTTCCAAAAATTGAAATTTTTTCGAAATGGTCACTTATTTCGTAATATATCTTCTAAAATACGCATCCCACGTCAAATATTATATGTAATAAACTTGTAGTAAATTTAATTAGCTTTCATTTGAGATCAGACTGGCATCTGTATGCCCAGCGGTTCTCTCAAAAACGGCAGATAACCAAAAACAGTCATAAGTTAACCAGCGCAGATAACCATCGCAGCGCACATATATACCAGATGTTTGTATCCATATTTTCGGTAAAAGTAAGTACCAATTCCAATCAGAAGGATGGAAACAAAAGATCGAGGTCGTACAGCAGTTATCAGAACATGAGAAAATGACACACACTTCTTCTTCCATGCTTCAAGGGGCCACGCTTGTTTTTGAGAACAACAGTCTCAAAAAATAGCTGTACTGAGTGTCCCTTTGTTGGAGCCCATCTCCAGTATGACTATTTCATCGACAAAACGTTTTTGGAGGTGAGTTTTCGTTGTTCTCACATCAGGGATACAACCACCCTTAATTTGCTGCAGAAGGTGTGATAAAGAAAACTGACATTCATCACTGTCTTCCAACAGGTAATCGTACACACAATCCATCGCTTCTTCAGTATTACTGGCAGGAGGATACCGTCTTTTATTCCACGACCACTCTTTTCTTTTTAGAAATTTAAGAGAGAATCTAAGTCAAAAAACACTAGCTATGGTATACTATTTATTGGTTTATAGCAGACTTAAATATGGAATGAAATATTTAAGACTTAAATATGAACTTAAATATGAAATAACAGACTTAAATATGAAATATTTTGTTATGGGGGTCTTCCTCTCAATCAACACAAATTTTCATAAAGCAAAAGAAAATATTACGTGTAATTGTTGGTGTTGGCCAGCAAACTTCCTGTAGACAATATTTTAAGGATCTGAGAATCTTGACGCTCTTCAGTATATACATTCTCCATTGTATCGCCCACATAAAGAAGAATATTCATACGGTAGATCAAAATAAATTTTAATCACACGTATTATACAAGACATAGTAGCGACTTAAGAGTACCCAAGCACAACTTAAATGTCTTCGAACATGGTCCATCTTACAATCGCTTAAAATTTTTCAACAAGTTACCATCTCATATAATTCTTGAATGTAACCAAAGGAAGTTTGAAACCGCCTGCAAGAATTTACTGCTCGATCATTGTCCATATAATGTGGATGAATATTTTTCTAACAACCTATAATGTTAGGAATATAGGATGAACCAATATGTATTACATTTGTACATCATTTCTGGTCTAATAAATTATTATTATTATTATTATGATCATTATTCCCAGTAGCAAGTGGTAATCTAAACAGGCTCCTGTAGCACAATCGAAGCGCCTCCTCGCCATTGACGACCTGGTTGCTGCAGACGGGGCGTACCACAGATTGTGCTACAGGAGCCTGTTTAGATTAACACCTGCTACTAGGAATAAGGGAGGGTATCGTCTAACCAGTAATACTGAAGAAGCGATGGATTGTGTGTACGATTACCTGTTGGAAAACAGTGATGAATGTCAGTTTTCTTTATCACACCTTCTGCAGCAAATTAAGGGTGGTTGTATCCCTGATGTGAGAACAACGATAACTCACCTCCAAAAACGTTTTGTCGATGAAATAGTCATACTGGAGATGGGGTCCAACAAAGGGACACTCAGTACAGCTATTTTTTGAGACTGTTGTTCTCAAACACAAGCGTGGCCCCTTGAAGCATGGAAGAAGAAGTGTGTGTCATTTTCTCATGTTCTGATAACTGCTGTACGACCTCGATCTTTTGTTTCCATCCTTCTGATTGGAATTAGTACTTACCTTTACCGAAAATATGGATACAAACATCTGGTATATATGTGCGCTGCGATGGTTATCTGCGCAGGTTAACTTATGACTGTTTTTGGTTATCTGCCGTTTTTGAGAGAACCGCTGGGCATACAGATGCCAGTCTGATCTCAAGTGAAAGCTAATTAAATTTACTACAAGTTTATTACAAATAATATTTGACGTGGGATGCGTATTTTAGAAGATATTTTACGAAATAAGTGACCATTTCGAAAAAATTTCACTTTTTGGAAAAAATGGCCTATTTTCTAAGAACTGTATCTGGGGAACCAATAGCTGTATAGAGCTTGTTTTGATCTTAAATTGTTGAAAATTTAGTCTACTTTAAAAGTGTACAGAATGACTATACCGGTCAGACCCTTCCTTCGCTGAGATATTGAGCAAAAACTGAAAAAAAAAACGAAAATTTCATGGTTTTTTGAGTACACCGCCGCTAGCACAACACTTTGGAAATTGCAATTCTGGTTTTTTAATATTGGTTTAGGTCCTAACAACATATAAAAAATTCAGAACGACCGGACCTTTTGCAAGCACGACCGCCTTTTCATGTTTAACTTTACTGAACTACTATGCCGATATTCGTCTGGAGTTTGTGCAAGAAAACTGCAGCAAACCTTCATAAGCATAGCCGGTACCTTTGATGTTGTCCATACACCGACAGTTTAGCAATTAACCGCTCCATAATAATTTGTTAATAATAATTTAATTGACAAATTTCCAGTGTTGGGAATCGAGCCAGTAACCAATTATCACCGAGTAGTAGTTATCAACGCCTTTAAAGCTCGACCACACGGACTGGTTCTAACCAAACCGAAACTAGGTTAAAACCGATTAATTTCAGTAACCGAAAACGTAACCGTTTTAAATATAAAATAAAAACCGCTATATTTTTTTTGGTAAATTTGAATTTTTTCCGCGAATTTTATTGATTCTTAATTCTAAAACGTCGTTCGTTCGACGAATTTCGTGACAAGCCGTGATTACACTGTTGGTTTCTTAGTAAATAATCTTTATATAGAATCACTGACATTCATATGGACTGGGGTTCCCTATGCCAAAAAAAATTCGTTACGCAGGAGCTGCTTCAACTTAGCGAATTTCCTTAAAATACATAAATCACTTTCTAGCGGTCACAATTTTAGTCTGATCAAAATGAAATGTCGTATATGATTTCAGTATTTGCATGGCCAATTTTATTAATAAATGACATACGTCAAGGGGAAATTGGGGCATAAGGAAAGAAGAAAACACAAAATATAAAATATCTCACTTAATATTAGAACAATCGAAAAATGCGTAAGATATACATTTGTAGGAAATCATGTTTGCTACAATTCATCACCTTATCATTTTCGCTCAAACTCTAATGTGTACAGAGATATTGAGGAATTTAATTTTCAATCTTAAACCGTCTATATTTGTGTAAATATTAGGGTAACAGAAAAAATGATAAGAAACAAAATTACAGTAAAACTTAGTACCTACAAGTTTACTTCTTATAAATTTTTCGATTTTTCGAATATTAAGGGAGATATGTCAAAATTAGTGTTTCCCCCTCCCTCTAAACCCCCCTTTCCCCTTGTTAGATTTTACCCATGAACGAACGAACTTGACCTTTTGAATACCAAAAGCGCCTCAAATACCAAATTTCATTCTAATCGGAATAAAATTGTGACCGCTAGAGTGATTACAGACACATATATATATATGTATATATATATTTATTTATATATATATATATATATATATATATATATATATATATATATATATATATATGCCCATAGATATATATATATAAATTTTACAGATGGTGATTTTTGACATCTACTAGGTAGGATCGATGGACATTTGCAAAATTTTTTGCAAAATTTTGAAGTCGGTACGAGACCAATAGCTCTATTTCCTTTCAGGAAATTCGCTTAAAATCCAAATTGAAAGGTCCAAATTGAAGTATACACTAAAGTCATTTATACTGGCGTGGTTAACAGCGAAAACTACACGTAAAATGCCGTGATAGAACAAACCAGAAAAAAAAAGTTATTTTATTTGATGTCATTGGAAGATCTTTCAACGAGTTTTCTTTATAATATAACCTTTTAACCTGGCGCGAGCGAGCAAAGTTTCTGAAAGTCTATATTTTAAGTTGTATTGTAGTTGAAATTTATTTAAAATTTACTATTAAATGAGAATAAATAACCACAACCGGAACCGTTTTCATAGTTTTTTAACAAAACTGAAACCGTTTTATTTTATAATTTTAAAAACGAAACATACCGAAACAGTTTAGCTTTCCTATCGAAACCGTAACCTAAACCGTTAAATTTATTAAACGGTTAGTATCCCTGGTTCCTACATTATAGAATTACCTAGCGTTTATCGGTTTCGAGATACTAATCGTCGAGATACTACGGTTCCGTGTACAGACCAACTCAAAACCTAATATAGATATCTCTTTTTCCATCTCAAAAACCAATAACAATGCAATAAATCCGATCAAAACTGTAAATGTCTGATATCAATTTTTTTGTGTCTTGGTGACATCACACGATTCAAAAAGTCAATTTTTTGACTATCACAGCCAATTTTGGTACACTTTTAAAGAAATTTTTTTCAAACACACTATTTTTGGTATGAATTTTCCATTTCTACAATATAGAATTATCTAAAGTTTATCGATTTCATGATATAACATTCATGTACAGACCATCGCAAAGACGAATAAAGATATCAAAATTTTTCTAACAAAATTGAATTCTCTGGCCTAAAAATAGCTTTGACTCCGGGACTCAGGCATGTTGGGAAAACATGTCCTAAATACAATAGCAATGAATATTGACAAAGTGACGGTCTAATCTGAAATTTCAATTCAATATATTTCAATAAATATATATATATATATATATATTTATATATATATATATATATTCTTATAAATTATAAGTATACATATATATATATATACATTCGTTAATGGATAAAACCGGGTAAAGGAAAAAGAAGGTTTAGAGGAAGGGGGAAACACAAAATTTGACATATCTCCTTTAATATCCGAACAATCGAAAAATTTATAAGAAGTAAGGTTGCATTCTTAATATCTCTATATACATTAGTTAGAGTTACATAAAAATGCATACAAATTATAGCGATAGTGATTTTTAACATCTAGTAGGTAGAATCGATGGACATTTGAAGAAATTTATACGAAATTTCCACATTGGTGCAAAAACAATAGCTACATTTCCTTTGGATGAAATTCGCTAAAAAAAAGTTTTATTGAAACCCACTATTTTTGGATTTCAGTTTGTATTTTAACAATATGGAATTGACTAGCGTTTATCGATTTTGAGATACAAGATCCATGTATCTTTTCAAAAACTAACAGGGTTATCTCGGATTTACCATTTAGATAGATTCAATGTTTTTGAATGAGACGGTAAATTTAGTGAGAAACGTATTGTGTTAATACTAAATAATTTATAGGTAGGTGTTATTGTGGTCAAAGCACATACGTACGTAGAGCATGGCAACTTTCTGGGAATAAATAATATGCTATGAACAACGATAATGTTACATTTAGAATTGGCTAATTGATATTCGAAGTGAATATAGGTTTATCCACACACACACACACACACACACACACACACACACACACATTATGTATATACACTGCAAAGATACGTATTCAATTATTCAATGACATCGGTCGTACGACGGACATGTCTATCTACGATTCTTGGCATCTTGTAAAATATAATAAAAACCGTTTAGTCCAAGAGCAAAAAGGAACATAAGCTAAAAATAAAGTTTTGTAGCAACCATTACATAAAATGAATATTTTTTGCAATTTATCTCGAGACATAAATGATATAATTCGAGATGAATAACTAGATAAATCAGTGCAAATTTTCAAATCGACAATGGTATAATGGCACTCGGAAACATTTAAAAGTGCATCGTTTGAAAAAGAAATTGCATTTAAGGTTGTTGGGATAGGTCGTAGTCAGAGAAGAAAATTAAAAGGTATACTACGTCAGAATGCTTTGTTTATATTTTTAGTATAATCTACGATAGTTTAGGGGCCATCCATAAAGTATGTCACGCAAATTTTTTTAACTCCCTTTGCTGCGTCATATTTTTGCCAACCCCGTACCTAATAATTCGTCACAAAACCTGACCCTTAAATCCATGATTATTTTAAATGAATACTAAAATTATTTTTCTTTGGCGGTTAGTAGTTCGTTTCAAACATCATAGCTTGTGGCCGAATAAATATTTGGTTATTGATTGAATAATTACATAAAATAATTTCTCCTGCATACCGCAAATAATAAAAAACTAAACTTTTTTTAAAAAGTCGGAATAAAATTGATGCAGAAACTTCAAACTTTATGCCAAGTCATTTCCCCCCGCTTCGCCATATATCATCACGTAAGCCAATTATTGTCCCTCATCTCCCTTTATGTGTACGTATTTTATGAACGGCCCCTTATTAACTTAATTTCAGGTATATTATAGTTCTATCTGTAACAGTTGTAGTTTAATTTCATCGTAAATGTGCGAATTACCAGGCATTCCCTCTCAAAAATTATTTTATATGTATGTAGTATTTAATCTCAAAAAATAACAATATTATATATTTTCTGAAGAAGCAACAGTGATTGCAAAACTATAGTCTAAATAAAAACATTATGACGAAAATTTCAAATAATTTTTTTATTTAATCATAATTAACACTAATAACATATTAAAGTTTCAGACTTTTAGCTTTTACTTAGCCATAACCACTCGCCTTACAACTTTAACGAACGACACGTCAATAGCGAGTAACTTTATCAAAAGTAATTTTTACACATTCTGTTATTATTTCATCAAATGGATTTAAAAGAGTAAAACTAATGAACAAAATTTTTAAGAATAAGTACGGTCTAGAATTTTTCAAAATATTGTGTTCACTTAAAGTATTTTAAAACAAGGGCAAACAACCCGAACATCAAGTTTCAAGGGAAAAAATAATATTTAAACGTAATGTTTATTTCATGTTTAATTTATCTACGTAAGGTAGGCCCATTAACCGATTTTTTTTCTGCTCAACTTTCTTTATTTCTTCGTAAAGAATTTTCCAACATTCGTGTAATTCAAATTTATCACAACAGAAAAAAAACATAACTGTAGTATTATTCCTATCTTGGGAGTTTTCCCATTTACCCATAACATAAATTTCTACTTAAATATTTATCCTTACCGCTTTAATGTATGAACATAAATATAAATTTAAATACTTTGTTTATAATTCAAAATTATAATTTGAACATATACAAGTATGTTAAATTTTTTAAGAATAATACCTGATACTTTCTGTGAATACACATTGGAAAATTTTGCAATTTTCCAAGTTGGCTAAGAACGGAGAAAACTTGTATTTAATATACGCAGTGCCGTAACTAAGGTGGCGTCTGCGGTGCCCAGGCACAGGGCACAGGCCCTGGAGGGGCGCAGAAATGACCCAACGAGGATCACAAATAATATGATAATTTAATATATTCTTCTTACAAGTAATAGAAGTAAATAAGATTTAAAATATAAAAGACGATGAGATTGTTCGTAAATATTGGCATTACGAGTTGCGATTGGCGTTCGGACTGCTAGTCTTGTTCTTATGTGGGCAGACCTTGACTGCACTCAGCTCTGAGTGAGAGGTTGGAAGAGAGATAGAGTAAATATAGGGTACCTACCAATTATTATTATTTTCTTTTTTTAATTAAAACATTTTCTGAAAAAAATATAATAATACCAACTATTTTCAAATTATTCACTATTATTCAAAGTATACAATACATACAATACATTGAATAGATGCTCTGGAATTTTGGGCTGGTAATTTGGGGCATAAAATGTAAATTTTTAACAAATATGGGTATGAATAAAATATCAATGTTATATAAATTATAAAATATAAATCTTTTGATCTTTTACATTTACCGCTTGTAAATTTTTTGATGATTTAGCTTTAGTTTAGAATTTAGAATTAGATTTTAGGAAATTCCGAATAATTTGCCTAAACTATTCATATCGGAGAACTAATAAACAATTATTTACTTGATTTAATTATTTTTTCTTAGTAGGGGGTATAGTGTCATGGGAATTTGATGACACTGGATACAAAAATGACGCCAATGATAAAGCTGGGTGGGGGGAGGGTTGGTAATTTGTTACTAATTTCTAAATGGTTAAATTTTACATAAAGTGGGAATACATATAGTTGTTGTTGTTATTGTAATTATTGTTATTACTATCATCATTATTGTTGTTATTATTGTTATTATTATTATTATGATTTTTGGTGTATCTCTCCATATTGTAAAAGATATTTTTTAAACAATAAATATTTTATAAAACTAATTCTAAATTGATTGAATAAATTATTGGGCAATAATCGGTAGGCAACCTGTATTGAAACATCGTTCCGTCTTACTTCAAAACATACCTTTCTCTCACCCAGCTTATGGAGAGTCGTTCGACTCCAAAGAGCCGCCTGCGCCCAGCCCTGGCTAGTTCACATGTACCATTTTGGTGAATTCCGGTTCTCCTTCTTTTTTTGCGGGTGTGCGACGTGTGCGGGTGGGGTAAGATGCGCGGGACAGTGTGGCAGCAGTCAACACTGTCTCTCAACAATCAAGGACTTGAAGAAAGCAATGAAGAAAGCGCGTAAAGTAAATCTGTAAGTAAGTTTTCCTTGAATCTCTACTATCATTCTGTACTAATCATTATTTGGTGTCATTTTTGTATTGTATAATTGTGAGTTTTGGCAAATATTTTCGAATAAACATTTTTTGACCTAATTCATAAACGCAATTTATATATACTTCCTTATTCAAAACTCTACCAAGTACTCATAATTAAGTATAAAAAAAATGTAGTTTTTAAATCATAGATTTATTTTTATAAACATAATTCATTATATTGTCAGAACCGGGTAAGAAAATTTTTCAAGGGCGCATTTATATTAAAGGCTAGTTACGGCACTGAATATGCGGTAAACTTAAATTTAAAAAGAATTACAGCTTCATAAAAAATTAAGAAACAAAGAAATACAATTAGTAATCATATTCGATTTAATTTGTATTTCAAATTCTGACATATTAAGTTCACAAAAAAATTATTGATTTGTAAATAACAGTGCGAGTGTAGAATTAAGAAGAAGAAATTGTAAAAGCGTCGGATGCTAGTTACATTTCTTCGAGAAGAGTACCATGATAAACTTAAAGTGTTTCTCCGTTTTGCAAGTGTTTAACTTTGTATGCTCTTTAGTGTGTTAAAAGTAGTGTGGACAATGGTTTTTTTTTTTTGCAGTCAGTTTCACTTCTCAAAAATCAACGAGTTGTCAGCTAGATGGAGCCAAATTGAAATAATTGAGTATTGCATTACTTTATTGCATAAAAGTAATATAATTAATTATTAATTTTATTTAACTTTCAATTATTTTCGCCACACTTTACGTTCAAGTCATTGGCATTTGAAAATAAATGACCACTATAACCGATTATACAAGGTAAGTAAGAAATGAATACACCGTCCAAGTGGCCGAGCGGTCTAAGGCGTATGCCTGAGGCGTTATGTCTATTTGGAACTGGGAGGTTATGGGTTAGAATCCCGACATCGGCAGTTTGTCAATTATTAAGAAAAAAAAGGGCGGTTAATTGACTAAAGTGTCGGCGTATGGACAAGAACGATGTAACCGGCTATGCTTGTGAAGGTTTTCTGCAGTTTCCTTGACGAACTCCAGATGAATATCGGCATAGTTCCTATCAGAGTCGGCTGCAGCCGCACATTTTACCAATTCCTAGTATACACACAGAAATTCCCTCCACTCCACTCACATCCTTACATCCTTAAGCATCACAATGGACCTTATGGTCGAAGTGTAGCCGCTACATTCTATCTATCAATCTATCCCTTTAAAGACATCAACAGAAGTGTGTCAATTTGACTGGATTCTATCTACCTTGATAACGCCTCTGAAATAAGTAAGGAGAATTAACAAGCGTGTGGCATTTGCTATAAACTTTCACAACGCTGGGATGCTGGGACGCTGGGATGCATGCACTGGACATCAATTAAAGCTATTTCATTCAATGATCGATTCGAAAAATTTTTTAAAATACATCGTTTTCGAGAAAATTTCCAATAAATTGACAAACCACTTTGGATGGATGCGATTTTGTATAGCATAAAACTCTTTCTGCTAGAGAGGATAAGTATACTATTTACGCTACTAAATGTACGTAAATGTCGCAAAATATAACTGGGCATCTCAACTACGAAGTATGATGGAGGTATGTGATCTAAATGACGTTGGAATGTTCAAGACCAAAACTACATGCGAAATGCTATGCCTCAACTATTGAAAGAATATAGTCAATCACTGATCCGACGAGATTTAAACAAAATCCACAATCTTCACTTCTGTTGTCCCTTATACAAATTAATAACAGAAGATAACAAATTTGAAATAATATTCAATAGCAACATACCCATTGTCAGACAAAGGGTCATTTTTCAATAAAGAGCTGCATCTGTTACCA
Organism: Nineta flava; assembly: GCA_963920215.1. Taxonomy (NCBI): domain Eukaryota; kingdom Metazoa; phylum Arthropoda; class Insecta; order Neuroptera; family Chrysopidae; genus Nineta; species Nineta flava. The sequence goes on along the minus strand of OY986041.1, from coordinate 38,411,678 downwards.
AATTATCAATATACGGCAAACATTTAACAATAACTATGGACCCAACCATCATCTGTCAAATTTTTAATACTGGTAGACTAGACGATATATACCACACATTTTTTGAATGTTCGCTCTATACGGGCATACGAAATCGTTACATTTCCAAGTACATTAATAGGCTGGATCACATTGATTTCTTCCTGCTTTTCATAATCAAAAGTAAAGCTCAACTAAACGATATATTCTACTTCATTCGTGAATCATTAAAAATTAAAAGATTTGTTTGAAATGATTGAAGCCAATAAATCAGTTATGTGTAATTTGTATATGTACATGAACCTTTGTAAAATCCATTAGAAACAAATAAAGTTATTATTATTATTTGATTAAAAGTTTATGTATTTATGCCAGTTGAAGGGGGAGAGTGGATACAGGATATACACCCCAGAATGCCATCCACCTCTTCAACAAACATAAATCTTCATAAGGTAGCTACGTCCTTTGAAGAAGGTTCACTACCCTATGGTCGTATGGTTGTACAGGCTCCGTCCTTGCACCGCACGGATGTGGAACCTGCAAAATTTAATATAAAAAAACTTCAAGGTTGTTGATTGATTGATTGATATCGGGGTAAAAATTATTCCACTTCGACCCTATGGTCCATTGTGCTCCCCCTTCTACCTCAGTCTGACGAGACTCGCTTCTCCCATATGTTGGCAATAGCCTGGAGCTTGCTTATCAGGTCCTCCCGAAGGTTCATATATTCGGGGTGAGATGCACCGAATATCCTGTATCTGCTGTAACCCAGAGGTTCGCAGTCAAAGATTATGTGGCTGGATGTTTCTTCCTCCTCGCCACACAATCTGCACATAATGGAGCCGTTATGGAGTCCCATTGTGTGCAGATGCTTCCGCATGGGATAATGCCCAGTAATGAACCCGGTAACCCTCCGCAGTTGCATCCTGTTCAGCCTCAGTGCATCGAGAGATACCCTCTTTGTTGCACTCTGAAGCAGTACCTTCCCGAGCTCTTGCCGCGGTACCCTTTCCCAGTGATCACGGTGTTTAGCATTTGACCACTCGTTGATCACTTGTTTACATGCAGTCTTTGGAATTCCTAAAATAGGCTCTGGGCCTATGAATGGCATTCCGACTCCCTTCTTTGCTAAGGTATCCGCTTTTTCGTTTCCTTCGAAACCACTGTGACCCGGCACCCAGATCAATTTAACATTGTTCCGTTTTGCCAGTTTCAGAAGTTCCTCTAGACAATCCTTGACTACCCTTGAGGTGACCAGGCAAGGCTTTTAAAGCAGCTTGACTGTCCGACAGAATACATACGTTCTGGTTTATGTAGCCTCTATGTAGGTTCTCACGAACGCAAGCCAGTATGGCGTAGACTTCTGCTTGGAAGACCGTAGCTTATTTCCCCAAGTTGAGACTTATGTTTGCTTTTGGTCTCTCACCGTAGATTCTCGCCCCGGTCCCTTTTTCAGTTTTGGATCCGACTGTATACCAGACGATTTCTTTCCTGAGGTAGGATGGTTCTCCTTCCGACCACATGCCCCTACCACATACTACAGTGAAAGGTTTTGTGAAGGAGTATGTCTTGGGAAGTATATCTGTGCCCATTTCAAAGACGGGGTATGAGATAATTGATGTTCCCACGATATTTGCATGTCCAACCTGATTTTTATTATTTTTTTATCAAGGTTGTTACTTGAAGACAGTCTCATGCGATCTCAATGTACGAAGGGTGCCTATGATGACGGCCTTCTGCATAACCGGAATGGTAGAAAGATTAGACTCTAGAGTGCGGTGTATACCGCCGAGACAACCGATAAAGAGAACAGCCATTTTGACTGAGTAGCCAGGGTGTAGTTGTCGCAGTTCATGGAGAAGATCAAGGTATTTAGTCCGTTTTTATTCCTCTTTCAAGACTATATCCATTTCTGCAGGCGCAACTCAATGACATAGATAGTCTTAGCTGAATTATCCTGGAGCACTATATCAGGCTTAGTAGCAGAGAGCTGCCTGGTAGTTGGCGGTAGAACATACCCTGATGGTCCCGAGATCGATGATCTTGAAAGAGAGAGCTAATCCTGAAATAGAGTAAGCTAAATGTACGTACAAGTTTAGACGGGAGCAAACCAATCATGAAAGTCCTTGCACATTCTGTACTATACTATAGTACAATACAAATAAATTTTTTATTTTTATTTTACATAAGAGAGACGCAATAAAATTTTTATAAAACTACACACAAAAAAATAAAATAATATATATCTATACTTATTCTGTTACGTGCATTGACTATCAAAACTATAAATTATATTGAGACTAATCAAAAATATTGTTTTGTTCTTCATATTATAAAATGAGAAAAAAATGTATTGTTTTATTTTAAATACTAAAGAAAAAACTATACTCATAAAAAGTATCATTTTACATTTTCTGATTAGACAATGTTATCAAAATCATTTTGTTGTTTGTCCGAAGTGTGATGCCTTTCCATATCTGAACAAGAAATGTAACAACTGACTGAGTTAATGCTTCTTCTCCATACAAACAGATTTATCAAAATATTAGTGATACCGAGAGGCGAAAGAAACGAGATAATAGGAGAATAAGTTAGCGAGAGTCGAAATGAAAATTATAAATCTGATTTTCGATGAACATTCGACACACAAATGATAGTACTCTCTTTCAATCTCTATTGATTTTGATCTGTAAACAAATTACTAACCACAATTTTGGAAGGGTCGTAAGGTTCTACTATTTTTTTACTTCGAATTCTTTTAAATATATCAACCGACCAGTTATAATTATTAATTTTACTTAAGGTAGTTCCAGTTAGTTAGATATGCGAGTAGTTAGAATGCGGGATAACTAAAAAAAGTTCTCAATTTTGACGGTCACCTCTCATTAGAAGCATCATGTAAAACTTCATGCCCGTCCAATATTATCTGATGCATTGAAGAAAAACTCGATAGTATTTTTTTTAAATCGAGGAGAGTAAAGATTAATATTTCTTAAAAAAATTTCTTAAAGAAAGTCACGTTTTACCGTTTTGTTTTCGAAATGTAACAGTTAAGAATTTTTTTTTCTTTCACAATTACATTAATGTGTATATAAATATAGGTATGTATATACGTGTATTTTTTGTTTGTTTTATAATAAAAGCAAACCTATTTTTTGTCCTGATTATACAAGTCAATGCTGGAACTACTTTAAGTACAAATCATGATTCTTTTTAATTGTATTTTTACAAGAAAATCACGTAAATTTGTAAAAACGGGACGAGACGAGTCGATAGAAAACTTTAACAAGGCTATATAATACAAGAGACATAGTACTCGCGTCTCGTGGCATCACATATGCATACCTATACATATGTTATAGGTATGCATCTATAATCTGTAGTAAATTCATATGTTTGAGCTGAAATTGTGGCTACATTATTGAATAGAAAAACTTTTAAACAAGAATTATTAGTTTTTTAAAAAAGAACATATTTTATATTTGAAGATTTCTTCTGGCTCATACGGTTTTGAAGAAAGATATCTTCTTTCCTGATGGTGGGATGCATTGTAGATTTTTTGCATTCACAAAGTGGCAATGAACTAACATTTTATGAATTCATATACAAAATTTTTTTTCTCGGATCAATATTTCTAACCCTTAAAAACTTATGACTGCACTTATTTATAATATACAGGAATTTGATTGAAACTGTAACGTTTTTAGGGTGCAATCTGTACACTCACTGGGTTCCTTTAATTAAACCCTCGAGTAACAATCTTATTTATAATCACTTATTTATAATATACAGGAATTTGATTGAAACTGTAACGTTTTTAGGGTGCAATCTGTACACTCACTGGGTTCCTTTAATTAAACCCTCGAGTAACAATTTTAACAATTCCATTAATTGGATTGCAACAATGAAGTTAATAACAATCAAGTAATAGTAACAAATAACATTTTCAATAATGAACAATAATTGTACAAAGACACTTTAAAATATTCGCGTATATACCTTACACAACAATATAACTACAACAATTGTGTATACAATCGATTTGAATCACTTGTTATCTTTATCGTATCACTTGTAGAATTTCACTTGTTCTTACTCAACCATCCGATTCCCATATATACTTAATAGATCTTTCTAGACATCATTCTTGAATCTTTCATTTCTCGAAAGCATCAAATGTACACTGTAGACTACCAGAATAATATTAGAAACAGGGTACAAACATTATAAAAACCGGGGAAGATTTGGAAATTTGGATAAAGGTTAATTTTTGATAGTGGTACAAACAATGCCGTCTGAATCTTAGCTTCAAAACAAATAAAAGTCAATAGATCAGACCGTACACCTTTTATATACATATTACGTATGCTATATGTCACTAAGTGTCATATGTGCATAATTATCTATCAATTATCTGTTGGAGCGGCTACCCAAAAGAGCGTTTCGGGTATTTATGTTTACACAACCAGAAATCAAACATAGGCCCTCTGGATATCTAGTCCAGCATGCTTACCGCTACACCAAAGACGACTCTGACGTAAGATTTTTCGATTTGTACGTCAAAGTATACGCAAATATAATAAATATAAGAAATATTCACTTAGAAAATCTTCTAAAAATAATGCAAAGAATAGTTTAAGCTATTCAAAACTATTAATCTAGATTTTATCGTTTCTGAAATACACTGGCGGATTATTGCATCGTTTTGTACAAGTTATTCGAAATAAAATATCCACAGAAAACAAACTAATTTTATTAATTAAGACCAAAAATTAGTTTGTTTTCTTCGATAAATAGATTTGTTCTTGAACTTGCATAAAAATGATTAAAGGTTTGTTTTTGCATAGGAAAAAAGTTTTAGTACCCTTGATTTCTCAACGAGATTTCCGTCTCATTTTTAAATATAGACTAAAAATACATACGCAACATTGATATGACCTTTGAATAAAAGTTTGTATTAAATAGTTTTATCACAATTCTTTAATAATAATATACCTTTAATTACATCGTACTATAATACCGCGCGACAGCTCCACGTACAATAAGAAATTATAGAATGCTATTGCGTTCGATGTTCGAAATGTATGATTTTTTTATCGGAACATTGTAAATGTTTGTGTGCGGGTAAAAATAGTCAAGTACATCAAGTCAAGGTCCAAAAACGCCCGAACGTTCGCATTAATACCTGAATTGTTAGTCACAATGTCGCTTTATCCAAAGTTACATATCAATGGCGGTATGTTTGGGAAATTCATATAATCATTAAAAAGTAAAAAAAAATTCGTTACGCAGGAGCTGCTTCAACTTAGTGAATTTCCTTAGAATACATAAATCACTCTCCAGCGGTCACAATTTTAGTCTGATCAAAATGAAATTTCGTATATGATTTTAGTATTTGCAAGTCCAATTTTATTAATAAATGACATACGTCGAGGGAAATGGAGGGGGGGGGTATAAAGAAAAAGAAAACATAAAATATAAAATATCCCTCTTAATATTAGAACAATCGAAAAATTCGTAAGAAATAAAGTTGTAGAAAATCAAATTTACTACAATTCACCACCTTATCATTTTTGCTGAAACTCTAATGTGTGCAGAGATATTAAGGAATTTAATTTTCAATTTTAAACCGTCAATATTTCTGTAAATATTAGTGTAACAGAAAAACTGATAAGACACAAAATTAGTTGAGTAAAACTTAGTACCTATAACTTGATTTTTCAAATATTAAGGGATATATGTCAAATTTTGTGTTTTATCATTTAGGGGTATGAAAAATAGATTACGACCGATTCTCAGACCTACCGAATATACATATTGCATTTCATAAACGTAGATAAAGCTATGGTACCTATCTTAATTATACTTCAGTTTAATTTACTTCTTATACAAACGACTTCAACACACCACTTGTGAGAGGATATAAAATTATATACACGTAACAAAAAATAAAAATAATGTTTGGGGTGGACCACCCTTATCATTTAGGGGTATAAAAAATAGATTACGACCTATTTTCAGACCTACCGAATATACATATAAAATTTCATAAACGTAGATCAAGCCGTTTCGGAGGAGTTAAACTACAAACACCGCGACACGAGAATTTTATATTTTATATATATATATATATATATATATATATGTATAAATAATATATATATATATATATATATATATATATATATATATATATATATATATATATATATATATATATATATAATATATATATATATATTATACAGTGTCTTCATTTCAAAAGTATCCACCCTTAATAACTCTTGACTTGATGTGATTGTTGTTTTGAGTGAAAACACGTCGATTTAGATATGAAGGGGGAAGTTCAAAAATGGTACCTAGAGAATTTTAGCTTTCATCCCTTCGCCCCCAGCCACTCCCGCTTTGGCATTCCCCAGCTTGTGATACACCATTTGAAAGAAAATAAAATTCTCTATTCAACCATCATAAAAAAATGAAATCGATCGATTGGTTCTTAAGATAGACTACACCGAAGATGGAAGGTATGAAATCAATTATTATTAGCAAAACATTGCGGATTGGATACTCTGTTGAATTAAATAACAGTCATAAGAAATTATTTTATGACATGTTCGAAATGGATGGCCACCAATATTTGCTAAACAAAAATACATTCTGTTTTCGAACTCTTCGCGAACTTTAACGAATGTTTCCGCGGGTGATTTGTCTACATTCTTGCGTAATTCTGTGTCTGAGCCTTCGATACTGGGGGGGGAGGATTTTTGAAACTTTAGTCTGCAAGTGACTCCAGTGAACAAAGTCGAGAGGTGTTAAGTCTGGGGATCTTGCAGGCCATGCTCTAGCACCCCTCCTAGCAATCCAATTACCAGCAAAACTTTGGTCCAGCCAATTTTGAACAGGTACAGCATAATGTGGAGGAGCTCCATCTTGTTGAAAATGCAAATATTCCTCACTGAGTATCATGTTTCCAACTTCATCCACTTGATTCTCCAAAGATTCTGTTATTAATGGATCTATTACATTTTTTATCCAATTCGCAATGTTTTGCTAATTATAATTGGTTTTATACCTTCCATCTTCTGTGTAGTCTATATTAAGAACCAATCGATCGATTTAATTTTTTTTATATCATGGTTGAATAGAGAATTTTATCCTCTTTCAAATGATGTATCACACTGAAATGAACACACTGTATAATATATATAATAACTGTATATATTATATATATAATATATATAATACGATGGTCAATTTTAACTTCCATTACGTAGGATCGATGGACATTTGAAGAAATTTTTACAAAATCCAATCATCGGTGCAAAAACAATAGCTGCATTTCCTTTCAAGAAATTCGCTAATAAATTAAATTTTATGCTGAACAGTAATCGTTTATTGTATAAAAATGTATTAAATAAAAATTTTATATTGGTTTGATTTGTAATGTTGGATGATAGGTTTGGCGCCGGGCGTGTCTTAGGCGCCACCTTTGAGACAAAAACAACTTATATATATTATACTTACGTGTACACAACACATACTTTATTTCAAAAGAATTTCGTTACTAAATATAATATAAAAACATATTTTTGCATTCATATTATGATATTTGATTGTAAGTAGTACGTAATGTTAAAGTACGTAATTTATTTATATACTCTAGAACAGTACTATAGAAGAGATAGATAGACACTTTAGACTTATACGTTAACTATTAAATAAAATATCGATAGATTTTAAAACTGACTTGGCAATAGTAAAGTGTTCGGACAGGCAACAAGGATATTCTTGAGTTTAAAACCATTTATTATAGTTACGAGAATCAATTTATTCGATTTATTAGAAATACATTTATTTTTCCTAAGTGTAATAACCAGCCCAATGACCGAGCTGTCTAAGGCATTATGTCTGCGCAGTATGCCTACTTGGAAACTTGGAGGTTATGGATTCGAATCGCGACATCGGCAGTTTGTCAATTATTAAGAAAGAAAAAAAGGGCGGTTAATTGACTAAACTGTCGGCGTATGGACAAGAACGAAGTCAACCCTATGCTTGAGAAGGTTTTCTGCTGTTTCCTTCACGAACTGCAGATGAATATCGGTATATTCCCTATTATAGTCGGCTGCAGCCGCATGTCCTACCAATTCCATGCTATACATAAAAATTCCTTCTACTCCACTCACATCCTCACGTCCTTAGGCATCAAAATGGACTTTATGGTCGAAGTGTAGCCCACCCAGGACAGCCTCTAAAATCTATCTATCTCTAACTATAATAATTTGGTACAAGTACAAATAACGTCATAAGTTGAGCAATCATTTCAAAATTTTATAATTGATTTGTGCCATTTTTATTCGGATTTCGGAAAAATGTTTCGATTAAAAGTTGTTAGTATAATTATAATGAACAACGTTTATCCGAAGCTTTCTTTCGTAAACCGAATAAATAAGACACAAATCAATTATAAAATTTTGAAATGATTGCTCGACTTTTGACACCATTTGTATTATGGACCATAATATTTCATGTCAATTTAAAAAGTTTTATAATTGATTTGTGCCTTATTGATTCGGCTTTCGAAAAAATACTTCGGATACAAGTTGTTCATTAGAAATATAGTAACAACTTTTAATCGAAAAATGTTCTCGAAAACCGATTGATTAAGGCACAAATCAACTATAAATTTTTTTTTAAATGACATCAACTTTTGTGGCCAAGTGTACTAGTGAGATTTTAATACAAGTTTGATTATAATTATTAGAGAGTAATAATAAATGCATGATATTTTTAAGAATGGGGCATAAATTAATTTATAACTTATTAAATTCAGATCTTACGATCTGAACCTTCACGATAAGTTAAGTGACATGTATTGTTGTGAAATCTATTGTTAATTCCACACATGTAATTTTTATCTTTCGATTTTTAATTCAAAACGCTAAATCATTTTCACTGTAACAATGTTTGTAAAAGTTACTGATTTCCTGGTTATTTGATATTCAATATTTTAAGTGACTGCCATTTTGAAAATAAGAGATTTTTTTGGAAAAATGTTTTTGAATATTTATGAGCGTGAGGTATTTGCCGAGTTTCAAAAGAATATCTTCAATTGTTTTTGATAATAAATTAATAACAGAAAAAAAACACAAAAAATAGAGGTTTGCCGCTAAACCGCGGTGAGTTCGAAAAAAAAAACTGATGTTACTCACTGACTGATACCACTCACTGACTGACTGACTCATCATCATCCAACCGAAACTATGGAACATGAATTGGGATTGAAAAATTGTATTGGGATCTCGTTTTTTAATGTTAAAAACATAACAGTTTCCCTTTTTCTGAGACATGAAAATTATTATTTAAGTTATACACCATAAAATACGTGTTTCCGAGGGTTTGGAGCTAATTAAGGAAGTGAAACACGGGGTGAGAATTTGTAAGTACAGGTTTTCTCAAGTTAGAGACATGAATATTTTTATTTTGCAAATGAAGAAACTCAGTCCTTAATTGATAGAAATATCATGTTATTCAGTTATAGGTTCTTTACAATTACAATTTTATCAAACGAAGCAGCAACGAGTAATGCTAGTATTAATATATAATAACTTATATTTCTGCCCAACCTTACAGTCTTGCCCGTTCATACCCTAGTTACGTTACTGTCTGCACTGTATCTGTAACTTAGAATTATACACTCCTATATAATAGCTGTTTTATGCCTAATTGTCTGTCATCAATAAATTTTATTGTTTGAATTGTTCAATAAAATTCATTATTTAATCGTGAAAATTATTGATGACGCGTATGTCTCATGTTGTCTGGAAATGTATGTTAAAATTTGTCTCATTATTATTTTAAAGGCAAATTGAAAACTCCTTAATAATTGTAATTTTATCTTTTTGAAGGTTAAAATTGCATCAGAAAAGCTATAGAGCACAGCTATATTATTTAATGTTTATAAAGGAAACAAATTATATTTTTATTCAAAATGTATAAATCGATTTATCGTATTTTTGTATCGTACCGACCGAAGCCTAAACGAGTACTTGACGTTGTTGTGAAACTGGAGGAGATGTAAGGGTGGAGAGATTATCCTATACTAAATGCATTGATATCTCATCCATTGCCAACTCTAAATAAATCTAGATCATACGTGATTATTTTTTGTATATCCTGTATCAATATAATATACAGGAACAGTTAGGTATATATGTAACAATTATCGCGGATATTAATCGCTGATAACAACATTGGTTAACAGCGGTTCATAAAATTACCATTTTCGAAAATCCGTCAAGCTGTCCGTCAACACCGTAACTCTAAAATGAAAAAATACAGCCGAACTCCAAATTATCCGATTTATCCGAACTCCAATTATCCGGATTGATCGTTTTGAGGGTAAAAAAATCATATTGAAGTGGTTTTTGCAATATCGAGGATTATGAAATTCTCTTTCAGGATCGATTTATGATAAAAAGTCAAACTTTCAGCCGAGAAAATCCACAGTTAGAGTTCATTCTTCAACAGTATACACAAATTTAGCTCTATATAGAAGAAATTATCCGAGTATGCGACTATCCGGATCGGGTACGGTTCCAATTAATCCGGATAATTATTTTTATTAGTTTTTATAGATTTTCTTGAAAAAAAAAACAACTTAAAAAAGTAAAATAAACAAATATTTAATTTTTTATATTTTAATTAAAACAATAAAAACTATAGAAAAAATTAAATTATTACCACCCAAAATGATTTGTTGTTTTGTGATTAGCACATTTTTACATATTAAAAAGCTATAGAGATTTAAAGAGAATTCTAATTCGAGGATTCAAATTTTCGTCTCGTCTCTCACTGATTTATTCGTTTCTCTCGCCCGTCGCGGCATCACTCGTATAAATGTACTTCCTATTATTTTTGAATTTGTTTAATTTCTCATGGCCATTTACTTTTTTCACAAAAGGTGAAAATTTATTTTGGAAATAAATATAAATATTGGGCTATAAATATATACAAAATGTCCTTCGAACAATTTGTAAAAATCATGTAAATTATTTTTAAAATAATAATATTCATAATATTTACATATCTATTTAAATGTTTTTAATAGGTATACAAACAACAGCCTTTTATAAAATTGCTTAGAAAATTTTTATCATATTTGTTACTTCTTTTTAAGGATGTTCCAGCATGAAACCACTTGAATTCCTTGTCCTCTACTCACATCATAAAAAATGTACAGTTTAAAAAATTAATAAAGGTTGAAAAATCATGATGCGGGTGACCTCTGTTATAGACCGTGGTGTCTCAGAAATGGAGGTAAAACCCCATTATTATCATTTTCTGACATCAAATGCTTGATATGAAAAATCATACACGTCTAGGGATGGGGATCGAACCCACGACCTCTGCTATTCTAAACCAATGCTCTAGCAACTGAGCTACCTTAGATGTTATGGTAGTTCTATGCATATGATCTCTCACTATCATTTCTGATGCCATTGTATTATTAATTTTGTTTAAACCCCATTATTATTATTATTATTATTATGAAACCACTTTTCGACAGATTTTGCTCTTTTTTTTTTCACAGGCAAAAAATAACGTTTTCTAATTAATTTCGAGCGCGAGATAATTAATAGCAAAGTAATCATTCTCTCTCACTAGAAGCATGTAAAACTTCATGTCCGTCCAATTATTATCTGTTGTAATAAAAAAAATTCGTTACGCAAGAGCTGCGTCAACTTAACGAATTTCTTTAGAATACATAAATCAGTCTCTAGCGGTCATAATTTTAGAGTGATCAAAATGAAATATAATATCTGATATGATTTTAGTATTTGCAAAACTTAAATTTATTAATAGCCAAAATAGAACGATGTATGGCATATATTTGTGTCAAACAAACACAAAATATTAAATATATCTCTTAATATTAGAATTAGGATGTTGAATGAAAATTTTTTTTCACTTCAATTGAAGCATGTTTACTTTACAAATATCAAGGTAAAATTATTTTCTAAATAACTTTAAAAATAAGCGAGATATGAATGATTGAAATTCCCGATTAGACAAAGAGGGTGATAGCCCTCTTAATAGACATTGTGACGTCATAATGTACTATCACCATTTAAAATACACGTAAAACTCCGTTTTGCAAGAAAGAGACAGATAATAATCTTTAAAAGCTTATAGATTCCTTGTTATTTGTCGGCTTTCAATTTAGTTTTTAAATATTATTACAGTATTAACAATATTTTCATATTCTGAAAATAAATATGAAATATTTGGTATCATTCAACTACCCAATTCGATGTATAAGGAGTAAAGTTGTTGAAAATCAAGTTTGCTACAATTCATTGCTTGATCATTTTTCTCAAACTCTAATGTGAACAGTGATATTTAAAATTTTAACTTTCAATCTTTAATTGTAAATATTTCTGTAAATATTATAGTGTAACAGAAAAATGATAAGAAACAAAATTACAGTAAAACTTACAACTTAACTCCTGAAAAGTTTTTCGATTTTTCAAATATTAAGGGAGATAGTCAATTTTGTGTTATCCCCTCCCTCTAAACCCCCTTCCCCCTCGTCGGATTTTACCCATTACGAACTTCCAAACTCAAATACCAAATTTCATTCCAATCAGAAAAAAACTATGACCGATAGAGAGTCCACAGGCATTTTTAAAAAGTATATATATATATATATATATATATATATATATATATATATATATATATATATATATATATATATATATATATATATATATATATATATATAAATATATATATATATATATATTTATATATATATATATATATTTATATATATATATATATATATATTTATATATATATATATATTTATATATATATTTATATATATATATATATATATATATATATATATATATATATACATATATACAAATTTAAGCGATAGTGATTTTTAACATCTAATAGGTAGGATCGATGGACATTTGAAGAAATTTTTACAAAATTCCAACATTGGTGCAAAAACAATAGCTGCATTTCCTTTGGAGAAAATTCGCTAAAACTCGATAGAATTTAAAACAAAAACAACGATAAATAGTAAAAACTACGATTATAGTAAAGATAATAAATATTTATTAAATAAATTTAAAAATTATTCTTTATTTCAAAACTACATTAATTTCTATATATGAATAGTGAATATATCTATGTGTTGTGTGTGTGTGTGTATATGTATTTGTTCTATAATAAAAGCAAACCGGTTATTTGTCCTGGTTATATAAAACAGTGCTGGAACTACCTTAAATGGTTTTGTGTTTAATCTTTGTATCACGATAAATTATTAGAAACCTGTTTTTGTTTTATAATACATTTAGGTCAAATGTCTGGCAAAAATTTTTGTAACACTTTTGTTAGGAATTTATTTAATTTTATTTTTCTTGTTAAAGAGTCATTTGACTAAGCGAATTTTATGGAGATGAGTTATGGTGTATCTCAAGAATTTGGTATATATCAAAGGTATTCAGACAAACTTTGAAATTAGTTGACATTGTTAATATGTGAGCTAATATGTTCTAATGGAAACAACGTAAATAAAAGCAATGTAAAGAAGATTGTATTTAATCTTCCCACATTGCTGACTTATATGAACGAAAAAAAAAATCAGTTAAATGTTCATAATTGTTTACAGAAGCTGGATTCGAAGAAAATTCTATTTTATTGCATCAGAATATTATATTAAATATTTATATGTCATACTTATGTAAAAATATTCTTATCTCAGTGAAATCTTATGGTTTTTTTTGTAAAACCCATAGAATTTCCGGAAAAGATTCTCAGAAGTTTTGAAATTATTATCATCTCAAAGTTAATTTGTACGATTCGAGACCTGATTTAATTATAATCCTGATTTTCGATAAATATTCTAGAGACCGACGAAAATACTCTCTTTCAATCTCTATTAATTGTTAATCTGTAAAAATGTACTACTCACAAAACAGCAAATTATTTTGGGTGATAATGATTTAATTTTTTCCATAGTCTAAAAATAAGAAAAATATGCACTTTAAATTAAAAGAAAAAAACAGATCAATTTTTTCTAAAACAATACAAGAGACATACTACTCTCATCTCTAAATTATTTTCAAAAACTTTTTTATACTTTTATTTATTTGTTTATAAAAATTGTTTATAACAATTTATCATCCTATTTTAGCATCTTCGAAAATCGGGGTTAGCAGATCAAAATACAGCCCTGAATCACATTTGGCTACGAAAATAGTCAAATAAATAAATAAATATATATATATATATATATATATATATATATATATATATATATATATATATATATATATATATATATATGTATATATTAACCAGCCCAAGTAGCCGAGCGATCTAAGGCGTTAGTCTGCACAGTATGCAGTACTTGGAAACTGGGAGGTTATGGGTTCGAATCGCAACATCGCAGTTTGTCAATTATATTTAAAAAAATGGCGGTTAATTGACTAAACTGTCGGCGTAAGAACGAAGTAACCGGTTATGCTTGAGAAGGTTTTCTGCAGTTATATAAATTTTAGTGGTGTTCTTCGATATCTGACTAGGTAGGTTCGATGAACATTTGAAGAAATTTCTTCATTGGTACGAAACCAATAGCTACATTTTCTTCGAAAATTCGCTAAATGCTAGGGTTCAATTGATTTTCTTCGATAATTATTTATATTTTTTGATATTACTTTTATCAAGAATTTATTTTGACCAATCATTCTTAAGACCATCAAGTTTCTAAGATCGAAAAGAACATTACAAACAACCAATGACATTTTGTAATTGACTCATGACTCATAGAAAGCATATCATCTGACAATATTACAGCTTTTATTTATTTTTAACTATAACAAATAAAATATTTCAAATTAAAACAGATTTTTCTAAGGACAAATTATTATAATGAATAAATATTATTTATCCTTCAACTTTAATAACCCTAACATAATGAAATTAAACTCTGATTGATGTACGTAATCGGAGAATCAGACGCACACAAACGAAATGGCTTGTGTTTGCATCATTGCGATAAATAAATAATTCTATAAATATGTAGCAACAAAGTATTAGTAGTATATGTACTTTACTTTATACGAGTATTACTAAGCGCGGAATGGGATGGACACAAGGCACAATGTATGTATATTATTACCACCAGTAGAGTACGAAATGAAATAATATACAATAACATTTGAATGAGATATTCATTGTTTTAATAAAATATTTTTTCATTTAAATAATCAGATTTGATTTTATGATATCATCAACTAAAACTATTTGTTATAGATGTTTAGTTTGATGCACGTACACATTCAAAATAAAAATTAAAAAAATAAAAAATCTAGAAATATATTACTTCATTTTTTTTTAAACAATGACAAAGTATGCCTTTTATATGTTAAAAATAATGTGCCCAATTTTAGCACTTAAAAAAATATTAGGTCCCCAACAATTAATAAAATACCATGCCACAGGTTTTTATAAATAAAAATTCGTTACGCAGGAGCTGCTTCAACTTAGCGAATTTCCTTAGAATAAATAAATCACTCTCTAGCGGTTTTACAATTTTAGTCTGATCAAAATGAAATGTCGTATATGATTTGGTATTTGAAAAGCCAATTTGATTAATAAATGACATACGTCAAGGAGAAATGGGGACATAAGGAAAGAAGAAAACACAAAATATAAAATATCTCTCTTAATATTAGAATAATCAAAAAATGCGTAAGAAATAAAGTTGTAGAAAATAATGTTTGCTACAATTGATCACCTTATCATTTTTGCTCAAACTGTAATGTGTACAGAGATATTGAGGAATTTAATTTTCAATCTTAAACCGTCAATAATTCTGTAAATATTAGGGTAACAAAAAAAATGATACGAAACAAAATTACAGTAAAACTTAGTACCTACAACTTTACTTCTTATAAATTTTTCGATTTTTCGAATATTAAGGGAGATATGTCAAATTTTGTGTTTTCCCCTCTCTCTAAACCATATGTCCATAGATATATATATATAAGTTTTACAGATGGTGATTTTCGACATCTACTAGGTAGGATCGATGGACTTTTAGGAAATTCGCTAAAAAGGCTGCATTTCATCTTAGACGAATAAATTTATTTTTAAATAAAAAGCCTTAAAAATATCTATAAAATGAAAAACAAATTTTTTTAAACTGTATTTTTACCCATTATTTTTCAATTTGTTTATAACGCGCTATAAACAAATTAATTTCTTTATAGATTTTTAAAAATATATATAATGATACTTTTAACTTAACTTTTAAGAGAGTTATCATATTGTACCGAATATTAACCTGGCAGTTGGACACGTATTTTGTAATGAAACTAAGTTACCTGTGATAGTTGAATTGAACAAATTATGTCATGTTTCTGAGACAACGACATATTGATATTGTTTTTGCAGATATATATTTTATTGTCAATACAGATCGAAATATATATCAGTATATATATATATATATATATATATATATATATATATATATATATATATATATATATATATATATATATATATATATATATATATATATATATATATATATATATATATCAATTTACTTCATTGAATAAACGAATCCGGGCAAACCGCTACAATATGTTTTACCTTTTCTTAATTTACTTATAAACAAATTAATATTTTTAGATTTTATAAGCCTTAATCGAAAGCTTTAACACTTACATATCTAAATCCAAAAAATTTTCCGAACAATATGATTAATTTCTTTAAGAAAAACAGGATAAAATTCGTGGGTATTTAATTAAAAAATAATAATTTTATAATTTATATACAGCGTCATCGATTTCGTCAAAATAAGACAGCATGATTGTTTAACCAACGTCCAATATATCTTCATTTCAAATGCTCTATCTTCACAAAAATTTTTATTTTTAGCAAATTCATTAATTTTTTCTAAGAAACTAATTTTTCTCAAACTAAAAAATGTACCTCATCTTTGAAAATCTATTTTTTACGGCTATAAAATAAATAAATATATACAGTGTGTAATCGTTAATGAAAAACACTAATTATCGGGAAGCAAGTAAGATGGTGATATGTTTCAGGCATAAGTTTTAAGGTTTTTCAAGGGCTTAATGAAAAAAAATTGTTCATCGGAATTGATTTAATATGATTAAAACATCACCTTTATATCTCTAATAAATTTAAGTTACAGAAAACAATTTTTCATAAAACACATTTTTTTTCCCGTAAAATACAAATTTCCGTTTCCGTTTCAAAAAAAAAAGATTTCTGTTGAAAAAAGCAAAGTTGTCCTCGATTTGACCTTGAAATTGGTTTCACGGTCAAACGAAAATGACCCCAATAACTGAATTGGAAGTTTAGGAGAACCAGTTGCTGGGTCTCCAGATATTAACAGTTTGGATTTTTATTTGTGGAAGGAAGTAAAAGGAAAAGTGTATGAAACGGATGTTAACACAGAAACGGTCAAATTTTTCGAATTCAGTTAAACCTGTTGTTGGCCGTTTAAATATGTTGATGGTAGGTGATCGATTCGAGCAATTATTGTAATTTATTTTTATTAAATTATTTACTTTGTATCGATTATTTCATTTTATTACTAAAACTATATTTAGTTTTCCAGGGAAATTTTATTTTTTTCTCGAAAAGTGAGCAAGATAGATAGAAAAAAAATTGTATTTTTAATTTGTCAATCTAAAAATAATATGAAACTTGTCGAAAAAACAGTGTCGTCCTCAAATTTGTCTTTAACATATCTAGTTTGGATGCCCCAACCAGTCCAAGTGGCCGAGCGGTCTAATGCGTTATGTCTGCACAGTATGCCTACTTGGAAATTGGGAGGTTATGAGTTCGAATCCTAACATCGGCAATCCTGACATTGTCAATTATAAAAAAAGGGGTGGTTAATTGACTAAACTGACGGCGTATGGACAAGAACGAAGTAACCGGCTATGCTTGAGAAGGTTTTCTGCAGTTTCCTTCACTATCATAGTCTACAATATATCTATCTATCTAGGATGTCCCAGCGAAGCTCCTATCTTGGATGCCCCTGGAATAATAGAATTATCTACTTACATCTAATTATATTTAATTATATGTAATTACATCAGCCACTTACTTATTACTAAAAGCGGACCAAGTGTAATCAAGATCAGCCAAGTAGTTTATGATTAATTCGAAGAAGAAAAAGTTTGTTTAATGAACCAAAACAACCTGTATCTCAAAAACGAAGCTTGAAACCATCCAAATTCATGTGAACTTTTCTACTTATTTTTGGGAGATCTATCGCCTGTTCAATTTTCCGGATTAAAATTTTTGACCCTCTGTATACGTATCTGTATATGAATGAGTAGAAAGAAAAAAACTGATAGGTCAGCGGGTGTTTGACATAATGACCAGACAATGTGATAAATATTGAGGTTTAAATAAGTATTAATTACGTAGCCCGATTTAACTTGTCACTATTCATATTGCCCGGGCATTATAAATAGTGCCCTGATTAATCATTTGGTCCATAACAGATACATTCATAAAGAGGATATTATTGTATATGAGGTATGTTCAAGTTAATCAATATAGCCTATAATTTCAGCCTATTCATATATTTGA
This sequence comes from Nineta flava, assembly GCA_963920215.1. Lineage (NCBI taxonomy): Eukaryota > Metazoa > Arthropoda > Insecta > Neuroptera > Chrysopidae > Nineta > Nineta flava. The sequence continues at coordinate 38,392,997 of OY986041.1, read as the reverse complement.
TGTGAGTTCGGAGTCAATCTTTTTTAACTGGACAACTAAAATGGAACTACCTTAAGGAATATATTAGTGGGTATTTAACTAACATCTTCCACATTTCCCATCGATGCCATCAAATTTCTGTGTCGCATTTTAGTAATTCATAAGTCACGGTAAAAATAGCATTATTTTTCCTAAATTTTATAATTGATTTTTAAATCGAATCAAAAAGGTGGCTATCTTTGTGACCTTGTGACCCATAGTATCTAATTGCAGCCTCCTATTTCTATAACAAATTTTGTCTGCAAATATTTTTACATAATATATTATTAAAGATAACTTTAAAATTTAAAATTTAACGAATCGTAACATGGTTTTCATCAACAACACAAAATAAATTAATATTTTGTATATATATATATATATATATATATATTACATTTTTTCCTCATTTTTATATATATATATATATATTTTTTTTTTTTTTTTTTCCAATAGATGGGTTTAATAATTGTATCTTGCGACGTAAAAGTAAAATTCCGATCGGTTTACACTAGATGGCGTTAGAAAGCTGACATTTGGTACTAAATAAACTTATTTGACAGTTGTGAATGGTTGACTCAGTTTAATTTGTTTATATTACAGTTTTTCTTCGATAAAGGTGAAAACGCAAACCAGGCGGTAGAAAATGTGAATAGTGTTTATGTTTCTGATACTGTAACAGCCAATCAAGCGCACTCTTGGTTTGGTCGATTCTGTTCCGGTAATTTCGATGAAAATGTGGATAAAATCATGGAATTGTCCAAGTCCGACCATCATATAAGCACAAATCTAATGTCCAGGAGCTAAACATTGCACCAAAACAGTTTGGAACTATTTGGAAAAGGCCGGATACAAAAAGAAGCTGGATATATGGGTGCCACACGAGTTAATACAAAAAACTCTCAATGACCGAATTTTCATCTGTGAATCGCTGCTGAATCGCAACAAAGTCGACCCTGAAGCGGATGGTGACTGGCGATGAAAAGTGGTTCACTTACGACAACGTCAATCGAAAACGGTCGTGATCGAAGAGTGGTGAGACGGCGCAAACGGTGTCAAGATTGACAGCCAAGAAGGTTTTGCTGTGCATTTGGTAACTGAACATTTGTGGAACTGAACTATGAACTGAACTATGAACTGCTCTCCTACGGCCAAACTCTTAATTCAAACCTGTATTGTGAATAATTGGACCCCCTGAAGGAAGCAATCGCCCAGAAGCGGCCAACTTTGACCACTAGGACAGGAATTGTGTTTCATCAAGAAAACGCCAGGTCACATACATCGATAGCGACTCGCCAGAAACTCCGGGAGCTTCGTTAGGACGTTCTATTGCATCCACCTTATAGTCCGGACCTGGCACAAAGTGATTACCACCTGTCCCTGTCCATGGCGAACTCTTTTGTGATAAATGCGCCTCAAGAGAGGCTTGTGAAAATTGATTGTCCCAGTTTTTTGCCAATAGGGACAAGGGTTTCTATGAAAGAGGCATATTGAAATTACCCTCAAAATTTAGTTATCCAACAAAACGGCATATGATTGACCTAAATCGCATCATTCTAAGTATGTTAAAAAAATTCTTCAATTTCATGCAAAAATCATGGACTTCTTTTTACTAGACCTAATATATTTAAATTATAAACATGAACTTGACATTGAAAAAAAGACAAAATACTGAACAATAAAAATAATATATTGATGTGTCCCCATCCACTCCTTAAATGATTATTATTTGATGATACAATACAATATATATATATATATATATATATATATATATATATATATATATATATATATATATATATATATGTACTACTTACATATTACATACAAATATATATATATATATATATATATATTACTTATTGATGTCTATAAATTATAAATATGTATTAAAAACTGTCAATATATTCAATTAAACTATGTTTAAATATCAATTTTCAATAATAATATTTAATATTATTAATATACATACAAAAGTGTAATCAATCATAATTATCTAATAAATAATATTATTGAAATGATGACATAATAAATGTATCATAATATAACAAATGTGTTTTATACCAAAAATCGTCCACACAACCTCTATACACAGAGTATGAATTGCACAAGAGTTTATAAAGCTTGTTGCATATGTATTCATTCTAATAAACGAATAATTTCCAGATTCAATCTATTAGGATAAAAAATACTGGTGGAGATTTTTCAATATTTTCGTTTCGGCACTATAAAAATACATGGCTAAAAAATCCTAACGAAATTACGTGTGCCGAAAAAGTTATTATTTCTTAGTTAATTATACACAGAAAAGGCTCTACACAAAAATTCATGTAGGACCAATAGCTCTCGAGATATTCGTAACGTCGCAACATACTGTTAAACTGAGTTTTAAAGAGGCCATAATGTGTCGTCCAATACGTTCATGTAATTTATGTCGAACCGTTAGATTACAATTTATTAATAAGTAAACAATTATTATTATTTTTAAAGCAAAAGTCGGGAAAATTAGTTTTCCTCGAATGGAGGTCTTCGACGTTAATAGAGGTCAGTATCAAATATATTGCCTACTTTATTTTGCATAAAAAAGATCCCGTACAAAATGTACACAGGACCAACAGTTCTCGATATGTACGGTTGTGACCAATTCAAATTGTACTTTTACTTCTTGAAAAATATAAGTGGAGATTTTCCATAGGAATTATTTTATTTTTAAGAGTTAAAAGTACTATTTGACTAGGTCATTATTATTTCACATATTATTCTTATTTAGATTGTATGATGCTTAATTATTTAGATTTTATGATAGTTAATGTACCTCGAGAATCTCTAAGGTTAATTTTAACACCATATGGGATCCGAACATAAATGTAAAAATGTTTCTCTTATAATAGTTTCTCCTTAAAAAGTGATGATACCCCATTAAAGAGCCGAGCTATTTACAAATAGCAACTATAAATAGAACTTGGTAAACTATTTACCAAGAAAATTAATGAAGGGTAAATTGCTTAAATGTAAGAAGAAATTTGGTTGAAATTTATTTCGAAAGTCTTCCCTTAGTATGTTTTTAAAATTGTATAACTTGGCAAGTTATTTCTTCTTTCTTTTTTTTCAAATATTTTAAAAATTGCCACGTTATAAAATTTTAAAAACATACTAAAGGAAAACTTACGAAATCAATTTCAACCAAATTTCTTCTTACATTTAATCAATTAACCCATTAATTTTCTTGGTAACTAGTTTACCGGGCTATTTACTTTGTAAATAGCTCGACTTTTTAATGGGATATCATCAGTTTTTAAGAAGCAACTATTATATGAAGTATTTCCCCGTAAACTCGGTTCTTTTTTACATATATGTTTTTGATCGGATATAACTACTTTTTGCAAGGGTTAAATATACAATGCCGAAGGCTTCGCACAAAACGCTACGCGTTTTGTTATGTTTTGCGTTACTTTACGCTTCGCGTTACATTTCTTTTTAAATACATACACATATGCAAAGGAGACCGCTTCGCGTTTTATAACGTTAACTCGCTCTGCTCGGTAGTTGGTTCCACCTCCGTGAACCTCAAGGCAGCCGTTGGGCTTAGCCTCGCGTCTTAGAAATATTATAAAAAACCGCAACCTTCTAGCATGCATGGAAGTAAAAAAGGTAATTTTTGGTGTTTCTGATAGAGGAGATTGTGTTGAGAAGATTAAAGTTTTCCCATATTCGTCCGATATCCTTCTAGCATAGATTTAAAAAAATGAATTTTAGGTAGTTTTTCCAAATTTCAAGATGGTTGCGTTGAAAAAATTAAAGTTTTTCCGATATTCGTCATAATTTTAAATTATTCTCCGTCGAAGCCATTTTGTGAAATATAAATATGCTAATTTATATCATCATCAAATGCAAAAATACCACATCCTTCTAAAATGTCTGGAAATATGTTAAAATTAAACGCTTAAATGTAATTTTTGGTTTTCAAAAATCTTTCACAACTCTCAACAGTGATGTGTTGCTAAATATTAAGTATATATTTATATATATGTATATATATATATATATATATATATATATATATATATATATATATATATATATATATATATATATATATATATATATATCAACAAATATCAACTTTTAAGGACTTATGGTCTAGGCCCTGGAATTATGATTATGTCTCTCCATGAATAAGGGATGTGTCCATGTTTTTTGGTTTTTTGAACGGAAATAACTTTTCACTATTTATTCCTTAACGGTGATTGAAAAAGTCTCTTATAATTCCCTAAATAAGATATATTCGATAAATCAGCACTGTAGCTCTTTTCGTTCAAAAATTATTTCGAGATCAGATCAACTCTGATTTTTCGATAAGTAATAGTAACTGTAAGCGCAAAGGCAAAAAACCCCTTAAACTCGGCCTGTCGCACTACCGTGTTCTAAATTTTGACTTTAAACTTATGTTTGCTTAGTATTTATTTTTCTAATTTAAAATTACCTCAAACTTTTGTAAAATACAACCGATTAAAACAAATAATGTTTTTTCCAGAAGCTCAAATAGTATGAAAATATGTACAAAACAATATAATGTTCTATTTGAAAACAAAAAGTTGTAGGATGGTGTATAATATTAAGGTTTAAAGAAAGGTGTAAATCCCTGAAAATAAATTAGATTAAAAATAATTAAAGAAATGTTTTTAATTTTTCCAAAATTTTCCGTTGTTTAAGAAAAAAGTGGGTGAAGCATATTACCTAAGTAATATGCTTATCTATATATTGATTTAAAAATTGTTGATATGAAAGAATGTATATATATATATATATATATATATAATATGTGACATTTTTTAAATAATTATTTCAATTAAACTAATTTAGAATTTATTTCAATACAATTATATACGGAAGCTGTTTTTCATATTCTATATAGGTGGTAGAGTTATAAAGTTAGTCTGTACTATAGTATATAATTTAATCGAAACAAAAGTTTATTTCGAATATTTTGTGTGGTATTTGTTTTGAATATTGTGGTATAAGTTTTGTGATATGTATAATTAAATTTGAGAATAGTCATTATAGAAAATAAAAAATAGACGATGCCTCTATCATCACCACACTATAGTTAGAGATATTTAATGTATTCAGAACTTGATCAGACATTTATTAAATTAAACAAATATTTGAGATTTTCGTAACAATATTTGTATTACGAAAATATCCATATTTTTATTTTAATGTAATAATTATAATGGATTTTCGACAAATAACAACCCATTCACTACAAAATTTGATCAGATATAATGTGAATGGAATTTTGAACCATTTAGATGTATAACGACTTTTAAGACGTTCTAACGGCATATCGCTCTATCATTATCTCTAGCGCAGAGGTGGGCGCAGACAGCTCGCCGGAGTCGGACGACTCTCCATAAGCTGGGTGAGAGTAAGTAAAAAAGGTATGTTTTGAAGTAAGACGGAACGATGTTTCAATACAGGTTGCCTACCGATTATTGCCCAATAATTTATTCAATCAATTTAGAATTAGTTTTATAAAATATTTATTGTTTAAAAAATATCTTTTACAATATGGAGAGATACACTAAAAAACATAATAATAATAACAATAATAATAACAATAATAATAATATTAACAATAATGATAGCAATCTCAATAATTACAACAACAACAACAACAACTATATGTATTCCCACTTTATGTAAAATTTAACCATTTAGAAATTAGTAATAAATTACCAACCCTCCACTCCCACCCATCTTTATCATTGGCATATTTTTTGTATCCAGTTTCATCAAATTCCCATGACACTTTACCCCCTACTAAGAAAAAATAATTAAATCAAGTAAATAATTGTTTATTAGTTCTCCGATATGAATAGTTTAGGCAAATTATTCGGAATTTCCTAAAATCTAATTCTAAAATCTAAACTAAAGCCAAATAATCAAAAAATTTACAAGCGGTAAATGTAAAAGATCAAAAGATTTATATTTTATAATTTATACAACATTTATATTTTATTCATACCCAAATATAATAAAAAGGTATATTTTATGCCCCAAATTATCAGCCCAAAATTCCAGAGTATGTATTCAATGTATTGTATGTATTATATTGTATACTTTGAATAATAGTGACCATAAAAAACAGTTGGTATTATTATATTTTTTTCAGAAAATGTTTAAATTAAAAAAAGAAAATAATAATAATTGGTACGTACCCTGTATTTACTCTATCTCTCTTCCTACCTCTCACTCAGAGCTGAGTGCAGTAAAGGTCTGCCCACCTATGCTCTAGCGTCTGTTTACATGCCATAACTTTTAATTACGTGATAACTTTTAATTATTTTGTCTCTCTGGCAAAATGTATAGGCAACTCCCAATCTTCTTCAAGAAGATTAAAAAGTGTTTTTTATAATAAAATTAACTTGGAGCTGAGAAATTGTGAACTTAGTATCTATGCAAATATCTGCAATATGTCTGCAGCTCCCTGACCATTTCTTGTAGTAATCATTTCTTCGTTAAACTGGCCTTTTAGGTTTTGCCATTTAGTTTTTATGTCCTGAGGATCCTTCCCCATTTCAGCGGCAATTTCATTAATTAACGTATTTTTTTATGTACATCCCTATTCTCCCTATTTGTTCATTGATGTGTCCCATAGAACTGAATTTGCTTCATAGATATATAGATACATCTAGGGGTCTAAAAAGTATTTCACTTCGACCTTATGGTCCATTGTGCTACCCCTTCTACTTCAGTCCGACGAGATTCGCTTCTCCCACATGTTGGCAATAGCCTGGAGCTTGCTTATCAGGTCCTCCCGAAGGTTCATATATTCGGAGTGAGATGCACCGAATATCCTGTATCTACTGTAACCTAGAGGTTCGCAGTCAAAGACAGTGTGGCTGTATGTTTCTTCTTCCTCGCCACACAATCTGCACATAATGGACCCGTTATGAAGTCCCATTGTGTGCAGATGTTCGCGCAGGGCATAATGCCCGGTAATGACTCCGGTAACCCTCCGCAGTTGCATCCTGTTCAGTCTCAGTGCATCGAGAGGTTGCACTCTGAAGCAGTACCTTCCCGAGCCGCGGTACCTGCCGCGGTACTTTTTCCCAGTGATCACGGTGTTGAGCATTTCACCACTCGTTGATCACCTGTTTACATGCAGTCCTTGGAATTCCTATAATAGGCTCTGAGCCAACGAAGGGTATTCCGACTCCCTTCTTTACTAAGGTATCTGCATTTTCGTTTCCTTCGAAACCACTTTGACACGGCACCCAGATCAATTTAACATTGTTCCGTTTTGCCAGTTTCAGAAGTTCCTCCAGACAATCCTTGACTACCCTTGAGGTGACTTCAGTTCCAGGCAAGGCTTTTAAAGCAGCTTAACTGTCCGAAAAAATACATACGTTCTGGTTCATATTTACTTATATTTACTTCATAATAATGTATAAACGTCCTTGCCTCGTCTTTCGACCAAGAGTCGTGGATAGTCCTTGACAAAATTTACCCTCAACAAAATTGACCTTCTTTTGATTGTTGGTAATTCGACCGGTGTCGAAAACGACCCCTCACTATCAACAAACACAGGAAATTCTTCACTAGCGAATTTACTCTAGTAAATGTCTGTGACCCAGAGCGACAGAGCAGGCGAACAAATACGCATAAACAGAACAAGTACGCAAACAGAGTGACAAATACGCAACAAATGGAGTGACCGAGAAGGTTTCACGAAGCTTATACGCTAGACAAAAAACTATGACAACTCTGTGAACAGAGCGCTCTGTTATGAACTCTGTCTCTACTCTGTCATGAATATACACGGCTCTGGCCTCTCTGACGTCAGAGCTCTGTAAGCTACTACTAAGCTTACAAGCTACATTTTACACATATAAAAATAGACGATTTCGTGGATAATTGGATACTGAGATATTATAAATATTTTCTGGTGTATTTTGACGTGCAGTCAAAGTATAAATCAGAAAATTGTAGTAGATAATGCCTTAATTATATTTATCCACATAAATTACTCGAAAGTACAAATCATACTATGTTATAAACAAGATCTATCTGAAGGGGTAATAATTTGACACTATCTAAATAACAATCCGCAATTAAGGATAAAAACAAGTTTTGTTTCAAACATTATTAAGGGTAGGTTTTGTCAAAATATCGAGATACGTCATTGAAGTCGATTATCTGGAAAAAATTTTACCAAAGCAATAAATTTTTCAAATTAAAAATTACAATTTCTACCTCTAGAAATTTTAATTTAAAACAATTCAGAATCCATTTAAAATTTTTGTGTTGACCCTCAAGCTCTGCCGAGGGGAAAATGAAGGAGGACCAATTTTATTAATTATTTGGAGTATTGTCATGATATAATCTCATTAGGATTTCTACCTCTGATAAATGCAATATAATATCAACGAATTATCTTTCTTAAGCAAATTCAGTAAGTGGTATCACCAATGAAAAGCAATTTCAGTCAAAATTCTTCAAATGTCCATCGAACCTATCTAGTAGATGTAAAAATATGACCATCATTAAAGGAGAACTTTTTATTCGAAAAAAAATGCTATCATGTCTTCTTTCTTTGAGAAACTTAGAGCTAGTCTACGTTAGAATTAATATCTCCTACGTGACGTGCATTTTCTTAGTATACGATCGTACCGTATATAAGAAAATCAATCCTACTGACTGGTCTATGTATTTTAAAATTGACCCAGTAATTCTTACCATAAAGTAAGTATACCCTCACACAGTTTTTTCCGGTAAAAATAATATATTAATAAAATATAAATATTAAATGAAGCATAAAATTTGTTTAACAAAATTAGTATTTATAAAAGTTTAAATACCACGTATTATATATTTATATCTAATATATGTTTGTACCTAAAATATAAATATACTGTATAGTATTCAAATATTTATAAATTGACTTATAGCAAATCATAATACCGTAATATAAATATATATATATATATATATATAATGCATACATTTGAAAAGTTTTGTAAAAGTTACACAATGAAATTATCCACAGTTAAAACAAATATATATATTTTTATTTATATACACATACATGAATATAGATACAAACATAAATATAGATACATAAAATAAACACTTTTATGTACACAGAGTTACAAAAAATATAGATATATAGCTTTTATTTAATGAACTAAAAAGTAGAAAACATTTTTTTCCCGTAGTCACCAATATGTGAGTCACCAAATAAAAGGTATTTCCTACATAATAAAAGCTAGGCCTTCTCAGATTTTTAAATGTTCGTCCCAAGCTTTTATTAATAACCACATATTAATTAATCGGGGACAAAACTGGTGTTTTTCTACTCTTTATTTCATTAAATGTATCAAAAAAAATCCTTGTATGTTTATATTATTTTCTACTTTTCCAATTCGGATTCTACTTATCAAACACTTTCATTTGGTGCCCATGCCAAGGTGGTTGTGGAGAAAAAGGTAATCCATTGTCTTGGGACTTCCACCATGTAAGATTTACTACATTATCGAATATACTGTATTATGTTGTCCTCAAAATCGAAGCTGCGTGCTAAATTCGACAGCACGGTCGAATATACGGAAGTATTGAAAAATATTTTCCTCCTTAACGAGGGAATGTATGGACTGATTCCGAGCTTTCTCGAAACTGAAGCTCTTTAGAACACGCTTTAGAAATTTAAATTCATTATCTCTTCTCGTTTTTGAGATATCGTGCTGAGAGACAGACTGACAAACATCCAGAAATTGAATTCTTAGAGCATTTTATGAACAGTTGCATCCAAATATTTTTTCTACGATCAATGAGGTGTTTGGCCGAACTGAGTTAATATATTTAAACAGTAAAGTACTCAGTGGACTTTTTTAATTATATTATTTTATTTTTTCAAACTAGAAAAGCTTAAATGGGTGTTTTCTAAGAATACGCACTACTTTGGAATAGGCTAAATATATATCCCACCAAAAACAAAAATGTGAATGGGACCAAGTTTTCGCATACAAAAATTAGTGATATCCCATCTAAAACAAAAAAGTTCGCCTTCAAAAGTAGTGAAATCTAAGTAAAGGCTAAGTTGTTAAACAAAAGTGAGAAACTGATTGGTATAAATTTTTTGTGTTAGTTTATCATATAGAGATTATTTCATATTTTATTTGGCAAGTTTTTTTTCTTTGTATATTAAGTGTATTAAAATTTGACAACTTGAAAGCTAAAATACCCTACACCTGAGAGACTTACACAATAAATTTATATCAATCATTTTCTCACTTTTGTTAAACAACTTGGGCCTTGTAGGTAGATTGTTAAGGCTGCCCTGGACGGGCTACACTTCGACCATAAGGTCCATTATGATGCCTTAGGATGTGAGTGGAGTGGAAAGAATTTGTGAGTACACAAGGAATTGGTAGGATATGCGACTATGATAGGAACTATGCCGATATTCATCTGGAGGTCGTGAAGGAAACTGCAGAAAACCTTCTCAAGTATAGCCGGTTAGTTCGTTCTTGTCCATACGCCGACAGTTTAGTCAATTAACCGCCCCTTTTTTTTATAATTGACAAACTGCCGATGTTGGGATTCGACATAACGCCTTAGACCGCTCGGCTACTTGGACTGGTAACTTGGGCCTTACATAGCTATCACTACTTATTGTATGCAAAAACCTTCCCACTTCCCCCTTTCACATTCGTTTTTGGTGTGATCTCATTACTCTTCGCTAATTTTTTTATGCTCACTGTCAGATAGTTTTCATATAGTCTATGTTTAGAGAAGAAGAAAACACATAACATAGAATATCAGTCTGATTCAGAACATTAGACAAAAAATGTATAAAACTGTAGAATATCAACTTTACTTGAATTCATTTCCTGATCATTTTTGCTCAAACTCCAATATATAAGATAGATAGATAGATAGATAGATTTGGGAGGCTGTCCTGGACGAGACACACTTCGACCATAAGGTCCATTGTGATGCCTAAGGATGCCATGTAATGATGTGAGTGGAGGACAAGGAATTTTCTGTGTAGACTAAGAATTAGTAGGATGTGAAGCTGTAGCCGACTTTGGTAGGAACTATGCCGATACTCATCTGGAGTTCGTGAAGGAAAGCAACAAGCAACTCTAACATATACAAGGATATTTAGATATTTAATCTTAAATTGTAAATATTTCTGTAAATATTAGAGTAACAGAAAAATGATAAGTGATTGTAGCAAAATTAATTTTCTATGACTTTGCTTATTATACATTTTTCGATTTTTTGAGTATTAAGAGCTATAGAAAATTTTGTTTCTCCTTACCTCTAAAAACTCTCCTCCTTTTCTCCCTTGTCCGATTTTGCTTTTTAATGAACTTCACCTCACATTTTTAATGAAACACTTATCGGATTAAAACTGGTTACTAGAGTGACTACAGACACATCACAAAACAGTATGGTGTATGGTGTCTTCTACCTGATAAACGGAGGCATATTTTCCCAAGTTGAGGCTAATGTTTGCCTTAGATCTTTCACCGCTTCGACTCCTTAAAGTTTAGGAGCCGTCTGTACACCAAACGATTCATATCTTGAGATATGGATGTTCTCACGATTCTTGCATGTCCAAACTGGTTTTTTTTAATAATCCAATTATTAATGCAATGTAGTCTATAGGCACTGGACCCTGCTTTGGCTATTATTGGCTATATTATTTCAAAGTTCAGAGAAATCAGCCCTCTTGGCATGATAAATCACTATCCGACTTATTGAATGACTTTCATTCACAAAAAAAAAGATTTTTTATTTGCAACCCGATAATATCTCGAAAGCAAAACACTTCTGAGCTAATGTGTACTGTTTTCTCGTTTTAAAGATTACTATTACTACCCTCAAGGTATGGTATCCCATTTTTGTTACGTCTTGTACAAACTTATTTAAACACAAAGATTATAACATTTATTTTATATATTATAATTCTATTAGATAATATTCTAAATTATATATACGTATATTATATAATATATATCTAATAAACAAATTTACTCAACTAAAGCCTAGGAAAACTTTCGTAAATAAATTCATTAAAATATACATTTTATACAATTTACTATACGATCCCTAAAATCGTTTCGATAATCGTTTAAATCATTTCCAGATATTTATGAAACAAGAAATACACGATATTTGTGATTTCATTTTATGTCAATTCTTGATAAACTAAAAAAACACACAATGTATATTTAACAAACAGCAAATATTTAACAAACAATGGAGGATTAAAAAAAACAGAAGCAGAATTAAATTTTGTTTTTATTTTTCTAAACAATCAATAAATGTACAAAGTATTAATTAATTAAGGCAGCTGGTGTAATAAGTATGGTGGTAAAACATTATGCAAAACTTAAAATAAAAAATCATCAAGGTGTTGGCGCCTCTTAAGGCCCACTTTTGGCAAAATGACTATAAAAACGTAAAATTACGTAATAAACAAATATAAATATAAAGGACCTCGTATATCTGCATATGGAAAATGGCTTTCGGTCAAATGTCGCCAAACTTTGGGAAAATATTCTTGTTGTCATTTTGAACCAATGTCTTCATGGGCACAAACCTCGGCAACGTGCCGTTTCCGAGATATTCCATGTCAAAGTTCCCGTTTTCCATTGAATTTCAAGAGGTGTTATATCCTATGTAATCGCATAATTTACGCCTGAAACGATGTCAGGAATGAATCGGTTTCTGCCAAAGTATCAGATTAGGTTAGCCAACATTCGCAGAGTATCTTTGAATTTTTCCAATTTTTTGGAGCTTCCGGTTTTGAGTTATGGCAACCAGACGGCTCAAAAATTCTTAGGTCCCATAACAAACCTTTGTCAAATCAGAGGTCAAATCAAACGTATCAATCTATATAACTCACTAAATCATCATTAAATAAATATTTTATTATTTAATATTCATGTACTTCGCACAACAGTTGAACTGAAAATAGGCTGGGCCTTGTTAGATCTATTAAAAATATAAACTTCGTTAAAACAAAAAAATACGTTACGCAGGAGCTGCTTCGACTTAGCGAATTTCCTTTGAATACATAAATCACTTTCTAGCGGTCCAATTTTATTAATAAATGACATACGTCGAGGGGAATGGGGGGGGTATAAAGAAAAAAGAAAACACAAAATATAAAATATCTCTCTTAATATTAGAACAATCGAAAAACGCGTAAGGCATAAAGTTGTAGAAAATCAAATTTGTTGGGGGTTTAGAGGGAGGGAGAAACACAAAACTTGACATATCTCCCTTAATATTCGAAAAATCGAAAAATTAATAAGAAGTGAAGTTTTAGGTATTATATTTTACTGTAGTTTTGTTTCTATTCATTTTTTCTGTTACACTAATAACAGAAAGTATAAAATATTAAGGTTTAAGATTGAAAACTAAATTCCTTAATATCACTGTACACATTAGAGTTTGAGGAAAAATAATACAGGGATGATTTTTCGAATATTAAGGGAGATATGCCAGATATGGAATATTAAGGGATATATATATATATATATATATATATATATATATATATATATATATATATATATATATATATATATATATATATATATATATAACTAAGAAATATCGAACATATAAGCAGAAACATCAACATATAAATATGCAACAACACTTTGAGTCAAGTGCGTGTTTGTTTGGACAGCGATGTATCACTTTTTTGAAATTTTTGGTGAATAAAGTGATCTTTTTTATAGTGGTCTCGTACCGACTTCAAAATTTTGCAAAAATTTCTTCAAATGTATATATTACATTTATCACATTTATTACGGGAGTATATATTTATATATATATACTCCCGTTCATAAAAACTGCACCACTATTAATCACATTCTAAGCGTATGTGTTATTAAATATATGTAAATTACACACAATAACACTTAAAATGTTTCAACTGGTTAAATTTTTATGAACGGGAGTGTACATATATAAAAATTTTAACAATAGTGATTTTTAACATCTAGTAGGTAAGTTCGGTGGAAGAAATTTTTATGCAATTCCATCATCGGTACAAAAACAAACTGCATTTTCTTTGGAGAAAATTCGCAAAAAAGGCGACCTCAAAGTTACAAGTTCTCAGGAATATCCATAATATACAATTTTCTCCTTTTTTTCAAAATCTTTTAACTTGCCAAGTTAATATTAAAAAACACACACATTTATACATTATATTATCGAATGATAATTAGTGAGAACTCTAGGTTTTTGAAATAAAATTTAAAATTCGCCCCCTTTACCTAGAACAGTTTTTTGTATTATAAATACGTATTTCGACTACAATGTAGTCATCATCAGTATAAATTAGCTAGTCGTAATTTACTCTTTGACAATTAGTAATAGACAGAAAGCCGAGATCAATAGACAAAAATAAAAATGAATAGAAAATTAACTAAATTAAAATATACTAGATTTAAAATATAACAAATTTTAAATTATGTTGAAATTACTCTTGTTAAAATTTTGGTGACCATTTCACCAAAAACCTGTGAAATGGTCACCAAATTAGCAACAAGTAACATATCCTGAGACAATATAAGAGCAATTTTAATAAGAGTAAAGTTAACAGGAATAAATGTGAAGAAAAACTTTTAACAAGAGTAATTTCAATATAATTTAAAATTTATTATATTTTAAATCTAGTATATTTTAATTTAGTTAATAATCTATTCATTTTTATTTTTGTCTATTGATCTCGACTTTCTATGTATTTCTAATTGTCAAAGAGTAAATTACGACTAGCTAATTTATACTGATGATGACTACATTGTAGTCGAAATGCGTATTTATAATATAAAAAACTAATCTAGGTAAAAGGGGCGAATTTGAAATTTTATTACACACATTTACATTCATATACTTACACTTAGTCAATAACTTGACCATCTCTTCCATATCACTACTTTTTAAGGACAAAATATCCAAAATTATCAATTAATCTTTACAGTGCTCTATATATTATACCAACCACCTTAAATTTGTTTTTTTTAAATTAATTCTATTAAAAAAAGATTTATTTATAGTTATGAAATTAATACTATAATTAAATCAAAATAATTAGCGTATAATATAAACATCATAAATATATAAACCCGTAGTCACTATATATTTATATATAACGACATAACTGCAATATATAATATTTAATAATTATTTATTTATATACATAATTAGGTACCTACAGTCTGTCTTTATTGTTCATATAATAATTCCTAGTACAAATTATAATATTTTTACATTCTACAGAATCATTCAGTAAGATTTTATACGTCTTCGATAAGTATATATATAGTAATAATTTCCGAAATTGGAAATATAGCTGGGTGTATCATGTATAATATAGCAGTACTGAACGCATGTATAATATAGCAGTACTGAACGCATTTGACTTTTAATACATATATTTGTTTAAAAGTTTAATTCATTTCGAGTTATTTATGAAAAACTTTTTATATGTTATACAGGGTGAATTGAACCTGCCGCATATTATTACATACCTCCAATTCCTTCCACGATTTTCACATTCTTCAACAACATCACTCGTGATTGGCTCGAAGACATGGTGAATACCAAAGCACTCAAAATAATGTGCGCATATTTAATCAAATCCGGAAATCAGAGCACCGATGGACAACAAATATACAGTGTAGTATATTAAGTGAACATGTATATTTCATTAATAATATAATATTTATGTTCAATTCCCAAATAAATTACTATCACATAATTTGTTACGATAATTTGTTTAATTATTTATAAATACATAAAAACGAACAAACAATTTTTAAGGTCGAACAATAAAGAACAAACGATGAACAATTAATAAAAAATCGAGAATAACAGAAAAAATCTATGTGAGGCTAAATTAACTGAGCTCTAAAATTATGATTTAACATAAATATTACTTTATTAATGAAATATTCATGTTCACCTAATATACTACACTGTATATTTGTTATCCATCGGTGCTCTGGTTCCCGGATTTGATTATTTATGCGCACATTGTTTTGATTGCTTTGGTATTTACCATGTCTTTGAGCTAATTGCGATTGGTCTTCGATTTATTTCAATTTATCGGTTTCTATTGGATGTTTTTGATGAATTTGAAGATCGTGGAAGGAAGTGGAGATATGGAGACTAATATGCGGCAGGTTCAATTCACTTTGTATATGGTATCATTATGGATTTACATTGACTAATTTTTGGCTTTTCCTTTTTTTTGAACCCTTTCTTGCCAATACGTCATATAATAAATTATAAATATAAAATATATCTTAAAAACGTTTTCCAAATTTAACTAATACTCGAACACACTGTACCACTGTATTGATAGGTATTATAATTATATAGTTTTATTATACGTATATTATTCAATTACAGTAATTATAAATTAATTGAATTAATACGTAAACAACTTTGTCAACAAGAATATATTTAAACTATAATATAAATCAAAATTGTAGACACTAAAAAAAATGTAAACAATATAGCGATTATAATTTTATAGTACTATGGGCCACAAAACTAGCGCTCTTTTATTTAATTGATTTGTACCTTCATTCATTCGGTTTTTAGGAAAATGTTTCGAATAAAAGTTGTTAGTAAACAACTATTAACTGAAGCATCATTTTTTTTCGAAAATCGAATAAATATTAATCAAAGGCACAAATCTATTATACAATTTTAAAAATGAGCGTTACTTTTGTGGCCATAAGTACCGTAAAAGCACGTTAATTGTGTATCGTTTACTCATTGCATATATACGAAATGCTTCTGTGAAGTTGTTTATTGACTTTAGGTACGCTTAAAAAACTGTCGTTAAAAATAATCTATATTATATAAAACAAAAACTTCAGAGAAACATTCAATTGTTTGTCTCCATTACTCCCCTTAAATTCTAAGTCTTTTGTTTAACCCGTATAGATATAGAAAAATTTTCGATTTTTTTCAAAAGCTATAGGGAACTAATTGAACTAGTTCTAAATTTTCAAATTCGCCTCAATACCTAGATCAATTTCTGTATTATAAATACGTATTTCGACCATTTTCATAACTATGAATGATCATTGTCATGACATGACAGTTATGAGAGTTATAACAGTCAGGCAGTTTTGACAGAACGAAACTAGCCGCGGTGAAAATTATATTTTTACAAATAAAAAAAAGTTTTTCAGTGGAATTTGCATATTATTTCTTTAAAATAATTTTTTTAAATGGAATTTCACAAAATAAAACCCAATAATATTAAGGTCGCTTGTCATGTGAAACGCGCTGTCCACGAAATTGGCTGAATATTTGATAAATTATTTTAAATATAAGTATCTAACAACGTTTCAAATTTCAAAATTATTTAAACGGTTTATTTTTAAACGGTAAATAAAAATCGATCACAAAAATTGTAGGATATACATTACAGGTATATAGATACAAAAGTAGTAATTTCACCACACTTTTAATTTTATTTAAAACACGCGATGAGGAATTTGGCTGAAAAACTGGCACAATATAATATGATATTATGATAGTTTAAATAAAAAAATTGTTGACTGTTTAATTATTGTAATAAATTAACGAAACGATTGCCATTTTTATACGCTTTTTATTAGTTTCACCTGTATGTATGTATGTATGTATGTAAACGACCCTTTTGGGCTCGATTTTCTCCTACTTTGAACGATCAGATTTAATTCAAATTTTGCACACCTGTCAAAGACCGATGACAATGAAATAATTCGATTAAAATATCCGATTATCCTGATTAGATTCGCCAGGATTCATCAATTTCTTTCCGCATCCTTTGCATAAGAGTAAGAGAGATAGAGTTAGTGCGCGAACTTCAACTAAAAAATGAAAAATAAATAATAGTTTAAAAAAACTAAAAAAACACGCTTTTATAGAAAATCCAACTAAAAATAGAAAATAAAATTTAATAAATTTGGATTAAGAAAAGTGTAAATAAGAAACAAATGTATATTAATGGAATAATTATTGACACTATGCACCTCACGCTTTTTTCCATTAATATACATTTGTTTCTTATTTACACTTTTCTTAATCCAAATTTATTAAATTTTATTTTCTATTTTTTAGTTGGATTTTCTATAAAAGCGTGTTTTTTTAGTTTTTTTAAACTATTATTTATTTTTTATATAATCCAAGCATACAAGTATACGAGGTACATTCAAGTCATAAAAGTATAGTATACAATCTCAGCCCATTCATATAATTTAAGTGTATTATAAGTTGAAACTGTTTAACACGATTACTGCAAGATAACTACTTTAATAAGATCTGGGCACTAACATCATTATTATATTAATCCCCACCAAATAACATGATTTCAAATACCACATACTTAACGATTTTATTTTATTCTTATTGTTTAAGTATAAACAAGGCACGCAGTTTCAAATAGCTCAGGAGTGATCCAAAGTTATGATAAATTCCAACACAAAGACGCAAAAAATTCCTGCCCACTTATATAAAAGATTTGAAGTTTTGAGCAGGGCTGCCAAGCTAACTCCAATGCATAACGAAAAAAATTAATGATGCAAAAACACACAGGCAGCCAAAGATTTTTAAAATCTATTTTTAAGCATATTTCATTATAATAACCAAATTCAGTAGTAGTACTAGTAGTAGTAGAGAAGGGGAAGTCGAAGCCTGGCAATTAGGTCTTTCTAGACATTTTTACCGCTCCCTCTAAGACAAGGAATTTGTATGTATACTAGGAATTCGTAGGTTGTGCGATTGCAGTCGACTTTGATAGGAAATATGCCGGTATTCTTCTGAAGTTTGTTAAAGGAAACTGCAGAAAACCTCCACAGGCATAGCCGGTTACTTTTGATCTTGTCCATACGCCGACAGTTTAGTCAATTAACCGCCCCTTAATTTTTTTTAAATATTAATTTAATAGACAAACTGCCACCGCTGGCATCGAACCAGCAACCTTCCAGATCCGAGCAGAGTGTCTTTAACAGCTCGACCACTCCATTATGATATCAATATTTTCCATGTACCCAACAGTTTTATTATGAGTATAGATTAATTCGATTTGTCGATCTAGAATTATGATCAGTGTATTACTTTTTCTTACACATAATAAATTTTTTTTCAAACGTAATACAATTTTTTTTTAAATATATTATTAACAAAGAGGAAGGTTTTAAAAAAATATAATATTACTTAAAATAATATTGTGAACATGTTAGAAATATTTATTATACATACTAATAAGCTGGTATATATATTGCCTGTATGGGTATATAAATTATGCTTATAAAATAAACAATATTATGTTGTTATTTATTAATAATAATAATAATAATATGTGAGAATTATTAAGCGCCATGTTTACTTACACGATAGCATCATTTATATTTTAAATTTGTTTCAAGTGAACGTAATGATTATGAGAGTAATCTAAAAAGAAATATACTCTATAAATATTGAAAAACACCCAAGCTTGTCAACTATTACTCGTAAACTAATAGAGTCTAATTTAAGGGAATTGGGGTGTAATTTTTTTACTATCTAAAAACTTATATGATGGAAATAAATACTTGAGTACTGCACGTCCATAGTTTAAGCACAATTCTGTATACAGTTATCGCTAAAAAATTTTACTTACATATAGACGTTACGCTAGTGGTGACATATGCCATCAAAATCACGTATGCGGTTTTTTTTAAATTAATATTTAAATGTATGAATATGCACAATCAACATACAACATTGTTTTCAAAATGCTTACTGCACATGACATTTATGACATTAAAATGAGAGCGAAAAAATTTTATAAACATTAATAAACAAATGCAAACACACTTCTCAGCCTGTCACTCTGTTGTACCAACTGTAAATTAGGTAAGTTGATATTACCACATTACCAGACTTCATACCATGAAAAATGATATTAGAAAAATCAAATTAAATAGAATACAATAAAAATTAATTTTAATTGAACGACATTTATTTATTTATTTAATTTCCAATGTCTTTGACTTTTTTTGAACAATGTTGCAATAATTAGCAAATTTAAATTGTATCAGGTGATTTGGTAATATAGTAGGGAAATATTCTTATGATATAAAATTGCTTCTTGTGATATAAAATGTTAGCGTTGTTTGTAATTTTTTAACTAAAACTACGTCATTATTGTGAGAAAAATACAAACACACACACAAATTTCGTTAGCATGTGACTAAACCCGACGAATATATTAAAAGGAGTCAACCTTTAAATATAATAAGTGTGTAGACTTTATAGACATAATTAAACATAAGTTAGGCGCCCTATAAACAAAATCTACACCACAACGCGGCACACATATACATGTATTGTCATGGTCAATTATTATATTTTGTTTTGGAAAAAAAATATCACAATTATTAATCAGGTTATAAAATATGCATACAAGCATCGGTTGTTAACGCCACACAGCCTCTATATACAGACTAAAATCATTCACAGAAAATTTTTCGGACCATAAAACAGATTAGGACCATAAATTTAATTGAACTCATTTAAACTAGAATCATCCCTCTCATCAATTAGTTCTTCCACATCTTATTCAATCATTATTATTTAATTTGCGAATTTCATCAGGAATTTTGTTGTATATTTTCATGGGGAGTTGTACAGTCCGTCTAAATTCGTAAAATTGATATTTTAAGTCTTATAATCCAAATATAATCTTGTTTTAAAACTAAAGGATTTACACACGAAAGCCATATAAAAGTAGTAACGTATTACGGTGAAGCCTCTAAAAGTGTTAGAAAGGATATGAAAGGTTAAAGCAACACAAAGTATATGGGTAGAATTTAAACCAACGGTAAAACTGAGACATCTTATAGTTAATAATAAAACTACAATCGACGACAATAAAAAATCCGCATTATATAAACTATCTTCCCAAAATTGATCTGGAATATATATAACCAAGCCAAACACCATTCTCGAGATCCTTCACATAGCTAAGAATGGTTTAAAACTTATTCTACTGGAAGTCATGGAAATTCATAAAAACAAGAATAGTCCATAAGTTCTTTTAAATGACCAGAGTGCTGTATTTTACTCAATACTTTTTAACCTAATAGAAGCCCTTAACCAGCCCTTATTTTTTCAATTTTTTTTACAAATTTTATTCTAGTGAACATATTTTTAATTGAAGACTTTCAAAATTTTTTGCGAATTTCCTCCAAAGGAAATGCAGCTATTGTTTTTGCACCAATGTTGGAATTTCGTAAAAATTTATGTATATATATATATATATATATATATATCAAACATCATTACACAAGCAGCCAGATGTTTGTAAGTATTTGTATGTATGTAGGGTTTTATAGTAAATATTTTATTATATATATATATATATATATATATATATATATATATATATATATATATATAGTCTGTTTTTAAAAGCATTTCTAATAGGGAATCAATGTTAAATAAAAAAATAAAATATTTACTATAAAACCCTACATACATACAAATACTTACAAACATCTGGCTGCTTGTGTAATGATGTTTGGTTGATGTCATTCAAGAGTGGGGCTTTAGGGATACCCACTTAATTTATAATATTATTAATCATCACACACACACTACAGACTACAGATTTTATTTCTTTATGAAGCATTGTGTAGTTACTATAGTAAATATTATTTAACATTGATTCTCTATTAGCAAAGCATTCCAGCTGGACAACTTTTAAAAAAACTGGACAACTTTTCCTCGTACTCTTCTCTCGATGACGTCCTACATACTCACGTACCTTTCGTCTTTATATTCCTGTGTTTCTGGGTAAATCCAACTAAAGTCCCACTTCTACCTAATGCTTCCACCTAAATATTTTGTTAAATGTGCTTTTTAGATAAAATAGTTTCAAACATAAGTTGCTTAATATAAAGAGGAAAACGTAATGCAAAACTGATCTTTTAAACGGTGCAATATAGGAATCATCTATAGGGGAACCCGGAATGCAACGGGGCGGAATGGATTTTGAAGATTTTCGGTATCAAGGGCGTGCTACTAGCGAGCGGCAATCCTGTTCAACTACGACATTCATGTCAGTCTAGTTTTCTTAGTCGTTGGTGCGTAAAGTTTTAGTTGTGTGATTTTTTGCTCCTGTGTTGTAATTTAAGATGGTCTTGTTTACATTACAAATACAGTTAGTACATTATTGAAGTACGTTTAATTGTCGTTGATTTGGTGTAATTAAATGTTTGTGTACGTATCTTTTTCGAGTGAACTAACCTTCCTAAACTGAATCGTAACTCTAGGGTGAAATAGGAAACTCCATTCTGCCCAATGGGGCACCCCATTCTGCCGCAATATTTCACAATATCTTCCAGAAGACACAACTGACATCAGACTTGATAGGCAATCAAGAGAAGAGACTAATTTTACTACCCCTGGGTGCTCTTCGATTACAACTGACAACAGAGTCTTTTCGTTTCATTTTTCACCTTCCGGAATAGATACCGAAGATGATGAGACTATCCTAGTTAGCGGATTTCCTCCAAAGAAAATGCAGCTATTGTTTTTGCACCAATGTTGAAATTTCGTAAAAATTTCTTCAAATGTCCATCGATCCTACCTATAATATGTTAAAAATCACTATCGCTAAATAATATATACATTATATTTATATACAGCTAGTATATATATATACATATATACATATGTACTTTATTTAAATGTCTGTGGACTCTCTAATGGTCACAGTTTTATTCCCATTGGAATCAAATTTGGTATTTGAGTCGCTTTTGGTATTCTAAAGGTCAAGTTTTACTGTAATTTTGTTTCTTATCATTTTTCTGTTACACTAATATTTACAGAAATATTTACAATTAAAGATTGTTTAAAATGTCTGTTGGGAGGTTTAGAGGGAGGGGAAACACAAATTTGACTACCTCCCTTAATATTTGAAAAATCGAATAATTTATCAGGAGTTAAATTGTAGGTACAAAGTTTAACTGTAATTTTGTTTCTTATCATTTTTCTGTTACGCTAATATTTACAGAAATATTTACAATTACAGATTGAAAGTTAAAATTCTAAATATCTCTGTTTACATTAGAGTTTGAGAAAAATGATCAAGTAATGAATTGTAGCAAACTTGATTTTCTACAACTTTACTCCTTATACATTTCTCGATTATTCTAATATTAAGAAAGATATTAAATGTTTTGTGTTTGTTTGATACGAATACATGAAATATATTTTATTGTAAAAAATTTTGATTCTCGTTTCCATAGTAACTATAAACTATAATCGTTATACAGTATCGTTCTATTTTGGCTATTAATAAATTTAATTTTGCAAATACTAAAGTCATATCAGATTTTATATTTCATTTTGATCACACTAAAATTATGATCGCTAGAGAGTGATTTATATTTTCTAACGAAATTCGCTAAGTTGACGCAGCTCCTGCGTAACGAACTTTTTTAAATGTGTTTATAATAATCACAAATGGCATAGTTTTCTATTTTTGAAGAAAATAAAATATTATTCTTTTATTTTCTTTTAATATAATTGTATTTTATTTTACATTATTACATTATAATTTGTTCTTAAAATAATTTGCAGCTCTTTTAATAAACCCTTTGTAGCTTTAAATTAACTATTTAAATACTATGGAATGTATGAAAAAATATTTCAAATTAAATTGATTGTTTTTATGAGATAAACAATTTTTATGTTTAAAGATGCTCCCTACCTTCGTTTAAAAGATAAGTTACACCACGAAGTATGGACGCATGAGACAAATATATAATTATTGCATTATGCAAACTTTTCAAATGAACACACGGTATAACATACTACGTTCTATTTCTTTATATATATATATATATAGAGGATATAAAATTATGTATATCAAAACCGTACCTTTATTTTATATCAGGAGAAAAAAAATCAAATTATTAATTAATAATAAATTTATTAATTATAAAATTATTTTTGTAACATATATAATGTGTCCTTGTATTCTTTGCGTAAAATACCACTTTTAACATCATCATTAATTAATTTGAAAATATGATATATATAATTAAAAAAGAATTTATATTAATTAAAAAACTTAAATGTTAGTTTTTATGATTTATGGAAATTAAAAAAATATTAGCTACAGAATTGGATTTTGATCAATTGTTTGAATGTTCACATAAGAATTTTTCCCATAGGTCATTTATTTCATTTCAAATTCGAATTTATTTTTGTTTCAAATGTCCAAAGATCAATGAGTAGAAATGAGTAAGAAATATTTCACGCCTTTGTTCATCCCACCCCCGCTTGCTTTTAAAACCCTATGAAAAAATATTTCGGAAGAGCTCAAAGCATTTGATATGCTTGTATGGCTTTGATGTATAATCATTTTCCATAAATCGTAAGTAAAGATAGAGCCATAAACTGGTTTATGGCTCTGTGAACATAAAACGCTCATTCGATTACTATTTCAAATATCAATTTATACCAAACTCTTTTATGATCATGATGATAAAAACTCTGGCTTGCATCTTACGTACGATTTAAGGGCAATAATTGTACGTACGAATGGCGTCAAAAGTCGAGCAATGATTTCAAAATTTTATAACTGGTTTGTGCCTTATTTATTCGGTTTTCGGAAAAATGTTTCGAATAAAAGTTGTTAGTATAATGAAAAACTTTTATCCGACGCATTTTTTCGAAAACCGAAGACATAAGGCAAAAACAATTATTAAATTTTGAAATTATAGCTCGATTTTTGACACCCTTCATACAATCATTTCCCTTAAATTCTAAGTAAGATGCCAGCCAGAATTTTATCATCATAAAAGGGTTTGGCTTAAATTCGAATTTAAAATAGTAATCGAATGAGATTTTTATGTTCATTGAGCCATAAACCAGTTAATGGCTCTGTCTTTACTTACGATTTAAGGAAAATGATTATATATACATCAAAGCTTTACAAGCATAGCAAATTCTTTGAATTCTTCCGAATATCTTTTTAAAATAAAATTTTGAAACGATAGCTCGACTTTTGACACCATTTGTACATATGTATACTTCAGTTCATAAAAATTGAACTAGTTGTTCAATTTTATAAGAAACAATTTAATTTCTCCTCGTTCTCCGATGTCATAATAGGCTTGGATCCAGGAAGTGGGTCATGGGGTTAAAACACAATATTTTCCATTTTAGATTCGCCAGTAATAAGATCCTTAGGAACTCTTAGTTATCCTACGTTGCGAAACAAATGGCTTCTATAAATTGAATATTTATAGAAGCCATCTTTTAATCACCCAATAAACTACAATTAAGAGATAAACCGTTTAAATTTTTATACAAATCTCTCCCGAAGTATTGTGCATTTTTATCATATTTTTGTTTGTCTCCACAGCTTTATACATAGTCAATATTGATATAACTGTAGCTATTGGTCACAAATTATGATAATCGAGTATACTTGAGGACAATAGTATTTGTGTATGGCAATTTTCATCTGGGCGTTATATTCCGCTTACACAAAGTCCAAACTAAGGCTCCTTCACAAAAGCAGATGGGTCCATCACATGTTGAATTCCATAAATCTTGATGGTTCACAAACATAATTTTCAATCGTGAAAATACACCAATCAATTCGTCTCCAAAGTATATTGGAAAACATTTTCGCCAACCAATAACTAACTGCTACTCGTATATTTATCCATATATATGTTAAAAAAATTCAATTGTGTAGACAACATGAAAATTTTTTATATATCTTTCTTATGTTGTGGAAATTGATTTAAGATTTTTTGGTTGCACAATTAATCTAAATATTTAGTAACACTCTAATTTTAAAATAAATGTTCCATTAATAAGTAGTTCACATTCAATTTTACAAAAACATTATTTTTTGCATAAAAATATACAATACGGAGAATTTGTAAAATAATGAATGAGTTATTGCATTACCTCTAATTATAGGAAATTAGTCGTTTTTCATAGTTTAAGTTGTATTATTTTATTATTTTTATAAAATTTTTACAATTGGAAATATTTAGGATATGTAGCGTCCGATGGGAAAAAACTGTAAAGAGTAATAAAGCCAACGGTATATTATTGATAAAACAACTTATTTAATGTAAAAAAGTTTAAAATTGAGCTAAAAAGTTTTACGTCATCAATATCTCGGATTTAAAATGTCAATACATCCGTTCATGCATGCCAAACTTACAGCTGTCGTATTTTTTCGTAAATATTCCTCTCTTTGTCTAATTAAGATACACAAAGATATATACAAGGTCATATGAATAAACTAAACTAAAACATTTCCACCAGGAGTGTCAGCAGAGGGTGGGCTAAGATGACAAAAGGACACCTAAAACATTACTGGTCTATCCTTAAGCGTACCCAATCTTTTAGTCCGTAACTACGATTCTTTACCTTCTCCAAATACTACAAATGTAACTTGGAGAATCAGAATTGAACATATTCTCCAAGAGCTTTTAAAAAATATAAAATAAAATTTCTTGTTGATATCTGTGTATTGTGTTTAAAAAAATTCTCTTAAAAAATTGACTTACCTTAAATTTATCGAGCTCAATACTGGCCCTCCGAATAAGTAAGACTCGCGGTGCTACTGATTTAAACTGAATATTATAAAATAAATTTTAAATAAAGAAAAACCTATACTATCAGATTTTAAATTAAAACACGGTTTAACCAAGTAGCGCAGCGCACCTATGTAATAAATAAACTACGTCGTGTAAACTCGCGTTCAGCTACAAATGTGATCGGAAATAATCAAATTTATTGGTTTAATAATATTTTATATACCTATATATACTTTTATCACTATAAACGTAGAATCTAGAGGCATTGCTGAAAATCGATATTGAAATTTTACCGAAATTTTAGGTTTTCCCCTGAAGAATCATTAGAGACCCCCTTCATTATCTTGTACATACATGTGTGTCTGTGAACAAGATATCTCAAGAACATAGATAGACATTAAACTTAAGTTTAATATAGTCATCTCGCGTGACTAAAATGTTTTGGCGGCCATAGCAAAACCGGAAATGATCCTTTCTTATTTACGTTTTTGAGTGTTTTGAGAATTTCGCGAAATCGATCCCGACAATTTTGTTTAAACATTGTACCATAATTACACTTCTTAAGACCTAGATTTTCACGTACCACTTGTCACTCCTCAATTTTGTTATGGAGAGTAGTTTACTGATGAGCGACGTACAAAAGAACGACGTTTTTGTGCTCAAGGTACAAAATTTTAAACTTAGATATTATAGCAATAGAATATGCAAAATATGCACCAACCGGTGGTGGCTGGGTGGCACTATACGCCAGTCAGTAGAGGATCAAAACAGGGGTGTATGATGCAAAAGGTGGTGTGGTACTTGTAATTTTTTTAACTTGTATGCATGGGTACAAAACTGTTTAAAAAAATTAAAAATCATAATTTGTTTTAATACGGGCGACATCGGGACAACTATTGACAGCCAAGAATCCTCGAAGTTTTTGTACTTTTTTTGGTTTTTCAACAATAACTCCTTGATAGCACATCCTAGCAAAGAAGTCTAATAACGTTAAAACGGCTGAACCGATTTTTATTCGATTTTCACCAATCGGTACAGAATTTAGTTGAGAGTTACGTTTATGCTATAAAATTTTTTTGTTCCATGCATCTATGGGTGCGAGGCAGATAAATAGACAGATAGGCTGTGTATAGTCTGCCCTGGACGGGCTACACTTCGACCATAAGGTTCATTGTGATGCCTAAGGATGTGAGCATGTGAGTGGCGTGGAAGAAATTTTTGTGTATAGACTAGGAATTGGCAGGATATACGGTTGCAACCGATTATAATAGGAACTATGCCGATATTCATGATGTATGAAAAAATGTTTAAAACAAAAGAAAAGTGGTTTGTTTTTAAATTATAAATATTGTTTTGGGTAAAAATTTACTCTATCTTGCACCATTTAAAAGATAGGTTAAAATAGATGTGCATGGAACAAAAAATGTATATGTGTGTTCATTTGAAAAGTTACCACTTTAATATTACTCTTAGAGTACTCATTTCCAGTTTGTAGACTCATAGATGGTACTAATATTAGTTTTTAACAAAGTTGGAAAAAATCTTCGATATTTGACGGAATAATTAAGTTATAGTACTCGTTCGACGATGAATTTAGTTGTCTTTAATTGGTTATACTAACTAGGACTTTTTCGGTAGGATGCACCAACTAGAAGTTGTAGGCACAAATCCAAAAAAGGTACAAGGTTAAAACATCATGAAAGGTACAACATTCCAAAATTTTTTGACTGCCAAAATTTGTCCCAATATCGCCCGTGCTAGAATTTTTGTTTTAAACATTTCTTATACCCATATATACAAGTTAAAAAAAATAAAAAAATACACACGAATTGAGAACCATCATCCTTTTTGAAGTCGGGTTAAAAAATACTATAGTATCATACAATACCTCTACTGACTGGGGTACTATCTCTTGGGTTTTTTTGACTTTGTTTTTTTTTAATATAATTTTCAGTTTTCGAGAATTAAATGATATAAGTATGTTATAGCCTTTTGATAAACTTTGTATATATTTGTCGAGTCTATCTGACATATAAAATTAAATTTGGGATTGAATCTTCCTATAGTACACTCAAGCTAGAGAGTCCATCCAAAAACATACGAAATCGCGTGATCATAGTACATGATCTAATATGATTGGTTCTTTAGATAGCCTGGACCCTTAAATCTGAATTAACACAAGTCTCAGTTCATTCGATTCGTATACGAATTGTTGTTTACTCCTATCCTTTCTATATATATTTATTTTTAGTTTTTATTGTTATATTTGTTCTTGATATTTTTTGTATTGTTTCCATTCGTTATATTCATATTTATAATAATAATTGTAATAATAATAAAGCTAAGACTATTTATGTCATCATGTTCTTTGCGCCCACAGAAACGAATATAGTCTTGAAAGAAGAGCAAAAATGGAATAAATATCTTGATCTTCTCCAAGACCTACTACACTTTGGCTACTCAGTCAAAATGGTTGTTCTCATTATCGGTTGTCTTGGTGATATACGCGCCACTCTAAAGTCTAATCTTTCCACCATTCCGATTTTGAGGTCTCATCTTCGTCACTTTACCACCTCCATGCAGAAGGCGGTCATCATAGGCACCCTTCGTACATTGAGATCGCATCAGACTGTATTCAAGTTCAATCCCTTGAACTTATTTAATTTATGTAAGTAGTTAAGAGCATGTATTTATTTGTTGACAACTTTTTATTTGTTGGATTCTCTCGCTTGAGTGTACTAAAGTACGTGTATCGTATTCTTACTTCAATATTCTACAAATTACCTATATTATTAGTATCCACTGTTGTAATAATACATTTTTCGTCACAACTGTGATGGATTAACATTAAATAATCGTTTATCATTTTGACAACGTGACAACATAATCATTTAAAAACAATTTTTGTTTTAATAAAATATATTATAAAACGTATTAAAATTTTCCCAACTAACATGACATGTTTTTTACACACTTTCATCACATAAAATAATAACAAATCCAAAGCGAATGAAATGATTTCTTCTGTAATGTTAAGTTAAAAAGAAAAAAATTAGTTATTATATATATATATATATATATATATATATATATATATATATATATATATATATACATATATATATATATAAATCAACAGATAATTGCAATTGTAAGTAAAAATTATAAATAATTTTTATAAAACATTTTATATAAAAAAAAATGAGTTCGTGAGAATAATCTAGTTACAATAATTTCTAATGAAATTCGTTCAACATTGCTTATTCTTATAGTCAATCATTGTTTGTACCTACAAGATTTTGTAAAAGTTTATAGATTTTTAAATGTTAAATATGAGATGTTTAAGTTGAAATGTCTAACTTGGACCAAAAATATACTTTTATACCCGGTACATATAGTGTATACAAGAGTATATTAAGTTTCGTCCCGACCTTGAAACGGTTGAAAAATAGTTAGCTCAATTCGAGTACAATAACTCAAAAACGAAAGAAGTCAACGACCTGAAACTTGTGTGTGTGTTCTAGAGCTAAAAAGTCCCCCGTGCTGGAAAAATATCCATCTTTGAAACCGTAAAAGATTATAAAGACAACCGAAAAAAAATATTTTTTTTTATAAATATATTTTTTCATAAAACCAGTATATACCGAATATTTTAGCAATTTACTCAGTTAGCTGTTAATTTCACTTGATATTATTAAAGTTAATTTTTTAATTGCGGAAAATATTCTTATAAGTAATTAAAAACTGTAAAACCGTAGAGCCAAACATCATAGTATTTCCGGCAGGTCACATTCCCCATTATATTTTAGTCTTTTTTTAATAAAAATCTTTCCAAATTCCAAAAATTGATTTAAGTTATCATATTTTACCAACGCTTCCACCAAAATTAGAACTGGCGAAAGTTAGAACTGGTGAAAAATAAGATGAAATAAATCTAAGCATCTTAAACAAATGTTTGATATAAAAAAGAATATTCATACCATAAAAAAATTATTAAATTTTCTATGACTGATTTTTCTGAATAGTTGGATCAAGTTAGCGAGTGCATTCCTGGGTGGGGGTAAGATATACTCTTCATGCCTGGATCCCAGTAGTGAAATACTGAAGTTCATACACGCATATTACGACATTTGAATAGAAGTAATAGATTAGAAGATGCCGCCCTACAAAGCCTGATGTATTATCATAAAAAATACCTAAACTTGACATATGCACTACCTTGGGCTATGATACAACCTCTTAATTAAACGTTGTGAAATAAATTTGAACTTTCTTGAAATTATGGGAGAGGTGGGCACAGACGGCTCTCGGGAGCCGAACGGCTCTCCATAAGCTGTGTGAGAGTAAGTAAAAGAGGTATGTTTTGAAGTAAGACGGAACGCTGTTTCAATACAGGTTGTCTTACCGATTGTTGCCCAATAATTTATTCAATCAATTTAGAAATACTTTTATAAAATATTTATTGTTTAAGAAATATCTTTAACAATATGGAGAGATACACCAAAAATAATAATAACAACAATAATGATGATAGTAATAACAATAATAACAACAACAACAACTGTATGTATTCCCACTTTATGTAAAATTTAACCATTTAGAAATTAGTAACAAATTACCAACCCCCCCCCCCTCATTATCATTGGCATGTTTATTGTATCCAGTGTCATCAAATTCCCATGACACTATACCCCCTACTATGAAAAATTAATTAAATCAAGTAAATAATTGTTTATTAGTTCTCCGATATGAATAGTTTAGGCAAATTATTCGGAATATCCAAAAATCTAATTCTAAAATCTAAACTAAAGCTAAACCATCAAAAAATTTACAAGCGGTAAACGTAAAAGATCAAAAGATTTATATTTTATAATTTATATAACATTTATATTTTATTCATACCCAAATATATTAAAAAGGTACATTTTTTGCCCAAATTTCGCGCCCAAAATTCCAGAGTATGTATTCAATGTATTGTATGTATTGTATACTTTGAATAACAGTGACCATAAAAAAGAGTTGGTATTATATTTTTTTCAGAAAATGTTTTAATTAAAAATAGAAAATAGTAATATTTGGTAGGTACCCTGTATTTACTGTATCTCTCTTCCTACCTCTCACTCAGAGCTGAGTGCAGTCAAACTTTGCCCACCTATGATAGGGTCTATATTTGTTGAAAGCGAATATTTGTGTAAACTTTCTAAAGGATATTATACATTCAAAATTAAAATCGATGTTCAAAATTGAGTATGGACATTACATCTCTATAATAATTAAGAAGTGTTGATATGATACTCTCAAAATCTTAATCGCAACCATCGTCAACCGATTGATGTTGAGTGATGACGACCAAAACGAGTATTTCGCGAAGAATGGTTTTATGGTCACAGCGAGTGGTTCCAAAAAAAAGACGCCACGACAAACACAAGTAGATTCTGAATAACATACAACGAGAAGTGTGCCCATATAGCATCGTTTTGAGAGGTCCTTTTGTTTCCTATTTATTAAATAAATGGTATTATATTACTTAGAGCCTTACTGACATCACGTGATGACATTCATGACACCGCCGGACTTTTTCGATCAAGACTAAAATAATAATTTCAAGAGATATCTAAAATTTTATAAATAATATTTTTTCGAAATCGATCATATTTTCATTAATCCGTCCCTTCACTAGTATCAGACTTTTTAGTGTTTCTGTAAATGCATATGAAAACAGTATGTATAATACCAACATCTCTCCGATTATGATTTGATATATAATAAAATGAATATGCCGCAGCGTTCATATTAGGTAGTATTATAAATATAATTATGCGTTAAATTATTTTCATAAAATATAAAAATTTAATTTTACTGAAATAAAAAAGTCTGTATTATTAGAGGTACTACGCTTTATTATTGTTATGATCCGAAACAATCAAAAAATTATTTATAATTGAATAGATTGTTTCGAACTTAAATTGAAAATCATAAATTTATTTCTGCCAACTTTTATATATTTTTAACACGCTTTTATTAACTTTGTATGTGTCTATGCATCTGTGTAACGGAATCTTTGAAGTCAATTTTAACCAACTTCTAATTATCGTATCAAATAGAAACTTTGCATGTATATGTAGTTCGAATGACAATGCATTTTTATGGTAAGTATGACCGGAATCGGTAAGGGTAAAGGAGCGTTTAGAGCGAGGGGGAAATACACAATTTTGTATATCTCTCTTAATATTGAAATAATCGAAAACACATAAGTAGTAAAGTTGTAGAAAATTAGTTTTACTATAATTAAGTTCCTTATCATTTTTTCTGTTTCTCTAATATTTTCAAAGATATTGATGGTTTAAGATTGAAAATTTAAATCCAAAAGTTCGTTTCAAGACTAAAAAGCAAAAATAAATAAAAGTTTAAAAAAACTTAAAAACACGCTTTTATAGCTAGCTGAACTAAAAAGTAGAAAATAATTTTTATCAACAAAATAATTAATTTGATTGTAAAAAAGCGTCGGGTGCTTTTTACTATAATTTGATATTAAGGATATTGATATGATATTATAATTTGATGTTAAGCACCCCACACTTTTTTACAATCAAATTAATTATTTTGTTGATAAAAATTATTTTCTACTTTTTCGTTCCGCTAGCCATAAAAGCGTGTTTTTTAGTGTTTTTAAACTATTATTTATTTTATTTTAACAAAATTAAACTTTAAAATAATAAGAGAATCTAAGGCGTTATGTCTGAGTCGTTATGTCTACTTGGAGCTGGGAGGTTATGGGTTCGAATCCTGACATCGGCAGTTTGTCACTTATTAAGAAAAAAACGGACGGTTAATTGACTAAACTGTTGACGTATGGACAAGAACAAAGTAACCGGCTATGCTTGTGAAGGTTTTCTGCAGATTCCTTTACGAACTCCAGATGAATATCGAAATAGATTCTATCAGAGTCAGCTGCAGCCGACTCTTTCCTTCCACTCACTCACATTCTCACATCCTTAGGCAATACAATGAACCTTATGGTCGAGGTGTAGCCAGTCCAAGGCAGCCGCTATAATCTATCTATCCATAATAAATCCATCCAGTTAAAAGTATCACTTCAAAAATGTTTTGACCATACATAATGACCTTTAAAAATATATAAACTTCATATTTGTTGAAAAGTATAAAAGCTCGGTCCCACAAAAGGGGGTCTATCACAGCGGAAAACGATACTGACCACTACGCAGTTAAGTAGCAATTTTTTAAACTCCTTTTTAAACCTTAATAAAGGTAATTTTCTTATATTAATTTGTACTTTATTATATATTCGTATCATGGCATTTCGTGCGTTATTGTCAAATGTAGTCAGCTTTAAATAAATATGAAACAAAAATATAAAACACTATACCCGCGGTTTCGCTCGCTTTTTGTCGTTATATCTTCGGCTCCTGTCATTTTAAGACTAAAAACCATAAGCTATTTTCCACCGCTTCCACTGCTTTCAAATATTCGTTCCCACCGCTTCCACTACTTCAAATATTTATCAACACTTCCAACAGATTTGTATATCTGTGAATATTTTCGAATTATATCTATCGTAGCAAGACAACCAGTTTTTTAGACTTATAATAAGCTTTTAAACAAAAAAAATGTCATCATAATCGGTCTAACAGTTTTTGCGTATGCTCGAACAGACATTTTACCGATTAGACATTTTATCAATTTTATAATAGTAGAGATTACTAACATATGTATGGGAATTTAAGAATTTTGTTAATTCCGACAAATTATACGCAGTATGAGAATATAAATGAGTTAAAAATAATGGAAATGGAAAGCCATTAAAATATACTATTGAAATTATATAGAATAGCCATTAAAATAAGTGAACTGAAGTTAAGCTGAAAAATTTATAGACACTTCTATTGTTTGGAGATTGACTTTGTGAAATATTATTAATATGTAGAAATAAAACAAACACGCTTACTTTGCGTCAATTTCATCGCTATTAATTATTGTTGACATATGTTTCAATCTATCCATATGTATGTATGCCCATCCATATGTATGCCCATTTTCAAAACATCTGTGAAATATATATTTGTCGAAATAGCAGAAAAATAGTTGTTCTTTGTTTGCGCTTATAATAACAGTATAAAAGAAAAATTAAACTAAGAAAACGCGATACACATTTTCTAGAATAAAGCAACCAAACTGTAAAAGCATTTTTGACATTTTTGGTAGAAAATGTCTTCAAAGAAACTATGATGGTTAGTTAGATTTCATCATAAAGCACCCCATGCTTTTGCACTTAACTATTTAATTATTTTGTATTCTTTATTGGGTTACCTACTGTGTATTTCAGACTATTTGGAAAATGTAATATTTTTTTAAAAGAAATATTCATTTAGTTTATACTATTTTACTAGCGCCTTCTCCAAATTGGCATTTTTCGTAGAAAATTTCTTCAAGGAAACTATGATGGTTAATTAGATTTCATCATAAAGCTACCCACACTTTTGCAGTTAACTATTTAATTATTTTGTGATGTTTACCTACTATTACCTACTATATATTTTAGACTATTTGGAAATGTAATATAACTTTTAACAACTTTTAATTACTTTTCGACAGATTTTGCTCTTTTTTTTCATAGGCTAAAAATAACGTTTTCTAATAAATCACAAAGTTTCAGAAATGTTGACCGTTTAGAACGCGATGTAATTAAAAGCAAAGTAATCATTCTCTCTCACTCTCTATCATTAGAAGCATGTAAAACTTCATGCGCCCAACTATTATCTGTTGTCTTAAAAAAAATACTCGACATAATTTAAAATGAAACTAGGAGAGTAAAATAAAT
The DNA here is from genome assembly GCA_963920215.1 of Nineta flava. Classification (NCBI taxonomy): domain Eukaryota; kingdom Metazoa; phylum Arthropoda; class Insecta; order Neuroptera; family Chrysopidae; genus Nineta; species Nineta flava. The sequence goes on along the minus strand of OY986041.1, from coordinate 38,357,483 downwards.
ATTTATTTATTAAATTTAAAAAATAAAATCGCGTTTTACCGTTTTGTTTTCGAAATACAAAAGTTTAAAATTATTTACATTTATTTGTATATATGAATAGTGAATATATCTATGTGTTGTTTGTGTGTATACATTTATTTGTTCTACAATAAAAGCAAACCGGTTTTTTGTCCTTTTTATATAAGACAGTGCTGGAACCTCCTTAAATGAAATATTCATTTAGTTTATCCTATTTTTCCAGTACCTTCACCAAATTAAGAAATTAATTTAATCCTCATACGCTACTAATTACTTACATCAAATTTGTAATTTCTATCTTATAGCATATTTTCGCTTTCTACCATGAGTTCATCGAGAGTTCATCTAGATGGTGCTATTATCATTAATATTCCATAAATTTTTAAACTTTTAAATTGATACGATAATCAGAAGTGGATGAAAAGTGATTTACAAGATTTGCTTACAAAATTGTTACAAGTCAAACGAATAAAATAGTGTGAAAAAATTGATAGCCTTGTTAAAATCGATATTTGTTTTTATGACTGTATACGTGAGGATCAAGATTTCTAGTAAATCTAGAACATCTGGTATACCTATTTCAATAAAAAAAATACCATAAAATATTTTTAATTTCATGTATATTGAATATTGAGAATATGCATTCTCTATTTACAGGATGTCCTACTAAAATACCTGACTAAATATGAATAAACAGAAGAAATTTTAACGGTTCCGATTTTAAAATTATCTACTATATAATAATCTAAAAAGCGTACAGAATCCTTCCATGGGTACAATGAGAGATGAATAGGAGGAGAAAAAACCGTTTTTATCCAAATACTTCGAAAACCATGAAGTTTATCACAAACATGGTATGGTTTCCAAATTTTTGGACTCAAAGGTAGATTTAATATGTTTGAACATATTACCGACGATTTGTGGAAATAGCTGATGTCATAAATCTGATATTGTGTTAAAATTATTGGATATTTAGTAATTTCAAATTAGTTAATGAACCCAATTGACTCACACCATCCCTCATCCCTAAATTATATTTGTTCCTTATAAACTAACAACTTTTGTTCGAAACCTTTTTTTTTTAAAATCGCATGTTAAAATAATATTTGCAATAAATCTTATAATTTTTTAGATTTATAACTTCTCAAGACGACTTTTAAAAAAGAAGATTTGGGATTACATCCTATTTCAACATGCTTTTATTAACTTTACCAGTAACAACTATATAAGCAAATGTTTCAGTTCATTTTTTACCCACTTCAAATTGTCGTGGGTGAATTTCGTTCGTGGTCGATTTAAAAAAAAAATGCAATTGTATTGCGTCATCTATGCCACATAATAGAAATTTTTAAATTTGGTGGCAGCGTTGGTAATACATGAGAAAGAAAAATTAATTTTCTAAGTACAAATTTGGTAGAATATGATACATTGACCTACTATTAAAAACGTGTTTTTTGCACTTTCGGGACTAAAATGACAACTTTACTCCTTCTAAATAGGTACTAAAGTAGTATTTTTTCTCCCATGGGAGAAATGAATTTATGTTCATATTATATTTACTATAGGCAAAAAAATTACCGCTTATATTTCAAAATTTCATAGTCAATTTGTGCCTGCCTTATTCATTCGAATTTTTGAAAAAATGTTTTCGAATAAAAGGTTTTCGAAAACCGAATGAATTAGATTCAAATTACTTACAAATTTTTTTTTATATTAGCTCTACTTTTGTGCTACAAAATTTTAAAAAGAAATAATAAAATAATCCAAAATCTCGTATATAAAATGATCAGTATTTTCATGGAGGGACTGATAATATATGGCATTTCGTTTGACTATTTATTAGTTTAAAAAAATTTAAGTAATATTATGTACACAATTTTATTCTGAAATAAATTAATTTAACATAAAATGCAAAGATTCATGTAAATTGATCGCTTAGCCCCCGCACTATAGATTTAACGCCATCCTATATATATATATATATATATATATATATATATATATATATATATATATATATATATATATATATATATATATATATATAAATGTACTTATAATGCACACAATATATATATATATATATATATATATATATATTTATATGAGAATGAGATTTAGATTTCAATTTATGATCTTGTGGGTGGAGTGAGGCATTTGAAATCGTATATATTATATATTTGTTTGTATGTATGTGTGTAGACTTGTCGAGTTCCTTAATATAACTAACGCCATATGTGCGATAAATAAAATTTATATATTTATTCAATATGTTCGATGACTTGAAAATTTCTATCAATCATATTTATTATTGTTATTTGAAAATAAAAATAAAAAATAAATTTTATATAATAAAAATGACAATCTTTGGAAAAAATTTTAAATTATGTTTAATAATTATAATCATAACTCCCTTTTCTTATTTAGACAAGGTGAAAACTTATTCGCATTCGTAAAATAAATTTTCTTATTCGGTTTCTTTGCATATGTTTTAAAGTTTGAAAGAACACAAAGAACGGTCGTTTTCAAGACTGAAAAACAATATTAAAAACTGAAATTTTTTAATATTGTAAATAATCTAAAAAAAATCAATCTTTTAATATCTCTTAACAAAAACTTGCGGAGTATTCTTCATAATTGTGGAGTTAAATTGAATTTTTTTTTTATCAAATCGAATAGTCGAATAGGTTTTAGTAGAATCACAAAATTTTTTGTTTTAATTTTTGTTTCTTAAATCAAATGCGTGTTGTTCCGATCAAGATAAATTAAGTAAATTTTTACTAATATTTACTGTTTTTTTGTGTGGGACGATTATCAGGATTTGTTTTAGGTTCTAAAGCGCTCCTTGGAAGTTAAAAAGAGCCAAGACCGTGACAAGACCAGAGACGCAAAAAAAAGCATCTACAATGCCAAACCACAACGTTCCCATGCAACGACTTCGTGGTATATTAGAAGCAGAAGGACTGGACAATACCAGAGAGGCGTTACACCTGAGAAGAAAAGAACATCAACGTAGGGCCCAGGAACATCTTTGACCATGAACCTCACAACAGAATGGCGAAGAAGTGCGGGGTTCGACCCGGACGAGCTAGACAACTATGGAGAAGATGTTCGCGGCGATGATGGAGGATCAACACAACAAAGTTGTGTGTGACATCACATGGTTCGAGCTGCGCCCGGGGGTGGAAATTGGTGCTGAAGTAGACATAACCTCCATAAAACCGCACAATATCAGCGTGAACACTATCAATTACCTGTTTGTCTATCGACAATGGAGGCGAAGAACTCAGACCAGAATGGGCCAATTGTGTATGTTAATGTGTGTGGCAAATCAATATTGGCATTAATTGATAGTCAGGCATCACACAATTTTATAAGTGAAGAAAAGGCGATAACTATGCACCATGTCAAAGATAGTACAGGGGCTGGAGCCACATGCATCAATATCTTCAAGATTCTAGGAAAAATGTGTATGGATGTGATGATATCAAGATTGAGGTTCAATATTGAAGTAAAGGTTGTAACTGGCCTACGGAACCATTTGATACTTTGTCACGAATTTTTTATGAAAAATGGTGTGAGTATTGAATACCGGAGTGGTATAATTTACTTAGGGTGTGATAAGAGAGTCCGCATTGCTTGGAGAAAACCTGATGGAGTACACAGAGAAATGGCCGTTACAAATAAAACTCCTTGAGAACCAAGATCCGTTAAAAGATGTCATTCGGCGACATCCCAGCGTTTTTGGCAAAGTTGGAAGAAAGAAAACCGTCACACACAAAATTGAAATAAGGAAGAATTCCCCCTTTAAATTACGACCATACCTGTACAACAATGAAAAACAACGGGTAATGAAAGAAATAATTGAAGAGGCGGAATGCGATGGCATTATAGAACCATCCTCATCACCCCCGTGAACTTAGCAGAGCACTTATAGCAGTCCCTTCCCAAACCCATCCAACAAATTTGTTGGTCGTGTGTTGGACATTGGTGAAACATTTTAAAAATTTCTTGAACCTCATTACAAAAGTTATAAACATTTTTCCAAATGCTCTGCTAGGTTCACGATAACAGAGCAATGTTTGAAAACTGACCAAATAAGTATCCAAATATGTTCCTTGGGACTTATTGGACATTGTTGAAACATGTTTAAAATTTTTTGGAACTTGGCGTACGCCTACAGAGCCATGTTTAACAAATGACCAACAAATTTGTTGGATGGGTTTGGTAGGGGACTACTATAAGTGCTCTGCTAAGTTCACGGGGGTATCCACATCCCCCTGATTATATAAAATTGAACGATCTTACCAAGAGCAATGCATCCGATTCCAGATCTGCAAGAGTGGTGGAGAAAATTAAATGGTTCAAAATATTTTCTACATTGGACCTGCGACTGGTTATTACCAAATTTAAATGGATCCACAATCGAATACAATAGTATTTACTACCCCAAGGGGTCTCTATCAGTTCCACGTCATTCTGTTTAATTTGAAGAATGCTCCAGCTACGTTCCAGAGCATAATGAATGAAATTTATCTGGATACATAGATGATTTTTGTCAAGTTTACCTGGACGACATACTCATATACAGTCGATCAGTCAAGGAACATTAACACCACTTGAACCTTATTAGAAAGACTCAAACACCATGAGTTAATATGTAAATGAGATAGCTTGGCAAATAATGTTGGACCATGCCGAGGGAAACGACCAAGTGGAGACGAGACTCGTTCATCATCCTGGAGAGTCCGCCTGGATGCGAAACCAAGTGTTCAGCAGTAAGGTGGAAGGTGTCCATGCTGGATCAGCACCGAAGTGGAAAGGCCCTTACAGGTTCCTGAGAATTTTACGAGCTGGTGTCTATATACTGGATACAGTACCCCCCACGAAGATATATAGAGGTCTCTTGATGCCGGCCAGTGCTTGGACCGCCACCAATGGGAATCTGGGTAGATTGAATGTGGGGAACGAGGAGTTCGGCCAATTACTTCCGGATCGATTGGCGGGTCAGAGGAATGAAGGTGATGGAAAACGGCGGAATGTTCCAAGTGTGAATGAGCCAGAGGCTAGGGCTATAGAACCAGAGTACAACTTGTGGCTCAAACGGCTGGCAATGAACAACAAGAATGTGTACGATGTTGAGTTAGCTAACTGTACTTTTCTAAATTTAGTTCTTAAGCAAAATTTGGTCTACCAAAAATTTGAGAGAAACAGAAAATACGTGTTGAGGTCCAAAGGGGGAGATTTTGTTGTGTTGAAAATTATTGAAACAATTTTTAGAACCTCAACACATAATTCGAAGTACAAAAGGATAATAAGACTTGAACAAAAAGAAGATCTCTATTTTGATTTTTTTTCGTTTTAAAATAAATTTTGTTTTAATCAAATGAAATATTATTTATTTTATAAAAATGAATAATTAGAACGTGTTAGTACAAATGAATTATTTTTAAATAAATATAAACAAGTTGAAAACAATTATTATATTATATATGTAAATATAGAATCGGTGGATGTAAATTTGTATGGCCGAGCGCACCAAGTGGTTGCTCAGAGGGGTATCATATCTATATTATACTTGGTTTGTATCTCAGCCAAACTGATATATTTTTTAATAAATTTTATCTATAACCGACTCCTCTGAATGCGACCGTGGCTGACAAGTAAGTAATTGTTCTAGAAGAATCTACAAAAAAATGTGTTTTTAAAAAACAATATTTTCGATTAGTTTAAACTAGTATTCTTCTAGGACGGTCCACGGCAATATAAAAGCAAAAGCGATTCACCAATTCTAAATCAGTTAAAAATTGACATTTGATCAATTAACATCAGTTATAAATTTGATATTACAGTCAAAATCGAAATGTTTGTAAAATTGTATTGTATCGAGAAATAGACTCATAATTTATTATGGAGTTAAATTGAATTAAACTTATAAATATAGTCAGATTTGAGTAGAATCACATAATTTTTGTTTTAATTATTTTTTCTTAAATCAAGTGTTGTTCTGGAATAAATTTACTAAACTTTTAATAAATTATGCTTTTAAACTTTGTCTTTTTTATGTGTGACAAGTATCGGGTTGTGTTTTAGGTTCTACAGCGCTCCTTTGAAAATGGAGAGCTAAGATACAATTCATAAAACTCACTTTCGTTACTTTCTGTATAATGTATAATATTATTATTATATGCACCAATATATTTGATCCCAATCGTATTAAGTGTTTGAATACTGTGCTTATTGTATTGATATCAATATATATATATATATATATATATATATATATATATATATATATATATATATATATATATATATATATATATATATATATCTTAATATATATAATTATTCTGTACGTGTGTTTGTCACCTAACTCCTCCTAAACGGATGGGCCGATTTGGATGAAATTTTGTGTGTATATTTCAATGGGTTCCTGGATGGTTTGAAAACACAATTGGACCCGGTTGAAATTACGGCTCGACTGATTTGGATCAAATTCTATAAAATTTTATTAAAATTTTGTTTTAATTTTGAAATGTCAATTTTGATTGTCGTTTCCATAGTAACTATAAACATTATCGTTTTATCTTCTTGAGTTTTTTATTTATTTTTTCATAAGATAATTCATAAGTATTAAGTATTTTCATAAGTATTAATCATAGATTTAATACTTTTTTTTACAAGAATTTCATTTTATTGACTAAAGAATCACAAAAGTATTTGGCCAAGACTAATGAACTATATTTATAAAAAATTTTCCAAAACACCGATCAAGAATTTTAGTTTCTTCGCTCAACTAAACATTTGTTTTTGGTGCGACTGTTTAGTATTGAATGAAAACAATGGTCATCATTAATGAAGCAAATATTTTGAAAAAAAATGTTTTCTTGAAAAAGAAATTCCTCCTATCGGTGTATATATATTATAATAGATTTTTATACCCGAATACAAAAGGAAAGTCAATCGTTATATATCGTTGTAGTTTGGCTATTCATAAATTTAATTTTTGCAAATACTAAAATCATATCAAATATTATAATTCAATTTGATCACACTAAAATTATGATCGCTAGAGAGTGATTTATGTATTCTTAGGAAATTCGCTAAGTTAAAGCAGCTCCTGTGTAACGAATTTTTTTTCCAATGAATTTTTGTTTTTAAAAATGCCAGCAATTAGACGTACAAACTTAAGTCGCAGAACTCGAAAAGCTAGATGTGAAAGATATACAAGAGCAAGCCAAACTAACGAGAAACTCGAAACGCGGAATGAAGTTGAACGGAATCGATGGAATCGAAATCAACAACATAGAAATGTTGCGTTTAACCCCTATTGAGCTGCGTTTAATTATAATGTGGAAATCGATTACAGTTCACAGCAAATCGTTGTTATTGGACCATTGAACGTTGTGTGTCAATATTGAAAGGCATTGAAAGGCATTCATTGGTTTCGGAAAATGGACCAGATTCTAAACATTTTTTAACTCATATCGAGCCGTAAAATAATTGGTTTCAAATGACGTCGTTTGGCGCAACAAAATTTATTCGAGAAAAATTTAAGCCAAGTTTCAAGGTAAGTATATTGGAAAACAATAAATTTTACCACCACGTGCCTGATGCAAAATACGTTGGCAGCTTTCAATTGAAATGGTGTATCAATTGAAATGGCTTAAAGTACATTTGTAGCTCGATAAATTGCCAAAAGCAGAAAGAAGTGAGTGTGTTTAAAAAAGTTTATGGTGGAATGGGAGTGCTGAGAAAGTATTTTGCGAGCAACATGGGAGAGCCCCATGGTGGTACAATCAATTCGCTATAAAATATCCTATATTACATCTATTTATTATCTATTTACCATTGCAGATTCAGGGTCAAATATATCATCTAACAGGTTCTTTATTGCGAACGGGGGATAGTGACTAAAAATTTTTGCGGATTTATTTTATGGGCGATTCAACAAGACAAGTCGATCAGGTTTGTGCACACAACACTTCGGTGAAAAGACTAATTGTGAATCAACTCCAAATGTTTTTCCATCAACACAACAAATTGGTTGTATTATTCACGACCGCATTAGACCGCATGTCATCAAAGCCGATAAGACGCCTGCAGGACAACACGCAAGACGTTTTAATTCGCCAAAAATTGATTAAATCGCTAGAAAATAAACCTAAGAATGTTGTGTATCATAAAGCATTAGAATAATAAACAATATGTTTTTGGAATAATTATTATTTTTTATTAATTATACCAATTCGAATTCAATATTCAAAATTATATATGAAAAATTTTCGCCGCTTTTATTTCTGCATAATTATGTTTAACTGCGTTAAATAAAAAAACGAATATTTCTCAGGTCTACGTTAGTCCAATGAAAAAGGAAATAACGTTTTATAGACCGTTTAATCAAATTTTAACTCCAAAAACTAAAATTTAGGTTCGATTAAAACAACTTTATTTTCATGGGTGGTAGTAAAAATTAGACGAAGGTTTATTGCATTTCGCTTGATTATTTTTAAAGGTCTAAAACTCAATCCCATACTACAGACAGAAAATGATGATTTCTTCAAATGTGTAAAATGACCATTGTTAGATATATATATATATATATATATATATATATATATATATATATATATATATATATATATATATATATTATTTTTGTATTGAATGGGTCGTTACTTGACGAAAATACATTATAATCATTAAATAAATCAAATATTTGAAATCATTTTAAAATCACTTTACTTGACTAGTTTCGAGACACAGTTCCTTCTTCAAAAATAAAAAATGAACAAACAAAAAATGGTTTTTGAAAAAGAAACAATTTTTTTTTCTGATGAAGGAACTGTGTTCCGAAACTAGTCAAATAAAGTGGTTTCATGAAAATTTCAAATACTTGTTTCTTTGAATAAGTTATAACTTAATTTAATAGGTGTGTATGATTTTTTATATTAAGCATTTGATGCCAAAGAATGCAATAACAAATTTAATTATAAGACTAATAAACTCAATTTAATTTCCCAGTAAGAGCCAAAAAAAATTTCAAAGCTGTTGCTCAAGATTGTTCCCTCACAAACAAACTGAAAGTGAAGTTAAATAAAGCTTGTAAAAACTTTATATTTAAATATTGAAATGATTGCTTCGCATACAATTTAATTAATGATTTCTAACATAAATACAATTATTGCCAGAATATTTCCACCAATCCACAGTATGAATGGTAATGTTAACTGTTCTAATGACAAAGTTACAAATTTACTACCGGATCTTATTCGATCAACAAATTTATAATCCTCTTCCCATTTCGAAACCAAACCACTCTGTACTAAAATACCCAAAACATTATTTACACTTTCAAAAATTGGATGACCTTTGAGTACCAACATATGTAAACCATAAGAAAGTACATCGTCCTCCAATTTATAAACTAATCTACTCCCACCAGAATGATTATACATGGTTTGCAAAGCATATATTGTAGGGCGAGCTGATTTTGCCAGCATTATATCACGTTGTTTAACTAAACGATCCAGACATGACGTGCCAACATCGCAGATAATTCCATTTTGTACGATACGATTACTAATTGTCGTGTTATCCAATAGCAAGGTTGTCGTTATAGTTTGCATAAATCCAAATTTCAATTTTTGCTCTAAAGCATCTTTAAGTGACTTAATTTGTGACGTATAAATCGGTTCTGTTAAAATACTAACTAATTCACCTTGATAAGCTGCACTTATTATAAAACTAAAGAATATCCATAATATTCGAAATGATCGTATCATATATCGGCATAAAGGTGGACTATCTTCTAGAAACAATCCAAATATATACAATGATAGTTTTGCTGGGTCGTGATTAAATAATTTATATTCAATATATATCCAAATACATCCAAAACTAACGAATGTTATTGCAAAATAAATCCATAATTCTTTTGGAAAAACATAAACCATATTTTGCCACTCTGCGATTGGATTTGCCACTGGTGCAAACCATTTTAGTTCATCGTGTGAATATGAAACAGTACTATCAAAATCTGAATTTTCAGAAACGTTTCCATACCATCCACCAACTAATAAATCGGCTTCCCTACGATATAATATTCCCATTGCATCCTTATATTGACCACCTTGCTTATAGCCCCATGCATCATTGATCAATGGATTATTAATCCATTCGATAGTTAAATTTAAAATTTGTGAAACATTTTTTATGATTTCTGCTTCAATTCCAAAACATTTATCCCCGGTAATAATCATACTCGGAGGAAAATTTACCGGTAAAATTCGAACTGTTAAAAAATTAAAATTTGAGTAGTTTTTCTCTTTAAATAATAATATTTCCTTTATATTTAATATTATTTTATTATTTTCACTGCACTGACCGATATCTTTTATGAAACTTTCATTATTATTTAGATAAATATCGGTTAAATCATTGATTGTCCATTTTAAAATTTTAGTAACTCCTTCATTTTCTGGCATTAAACAAATAAAATTATTAATGTAATAACTTTTTAAAAATAGTTCAAAATTCATTAAAACAATTTTATGATTTAATTGAAAAATAAATATAAAATTTGCACGTGGATTCCACGATGAATTATAAATAAAATAATTCATTATTTTAAGATAATCATCGGTAATTAAAATTAAATAAAAAGTTGCTCTGGAAATTATCGCATCTGAATTAAAATATTTTTTAAAATTTTTATTAAATATTGCAATATTTTCGTAAATAATTTTAATATAATTAATATTAAATAAATCCATATCAATGTAAATCAAATCATATTTATTATCTGAATATTTTTTTAATATCTTTGAAGCACATTTCCAGCTATTAATTGATTCTAGTCTTGTTGGATTTGGTAAAATAAAATTACATTGAATTTCTACGATATTTATAAATAATATTAATAGAAATAAATTTTTTAAAACTTTATTCATTTTTTTATGAAATAAAGTAACACATTATTGATATTCCAAAATTTTTGATAAAATTGTTATTTATAAATTATATCGTTAAAATTTTTATTACTTTAGCTAATTTATATGTTTTATGCTATAGGTAGGTTTTTATTATACTATGTAGAACAAGAAGTTAAAACGCGTCTGCTTTATTATTAGTTAAAACTCGTTGAAAAAACCACGTTGCCCTCTTTTTTTAATCTAAATTATATGCAGTGTCGTTCTGTAAAGTACATAAACATGAAATATATTTATGTACAGAGCGAACAAACACATTAATTGTTTTCCAAAACTTGTCAAATACTATTTTTTTTAAATAATTGAAAGCACCAGGATTTGATTTAATTATTCGTTATTTTTTATTTCTTGAGCGGGTGTTAATATAACTAATATAAATATGAGCGGGCGTAAATATAACTAAAATTTTAAATAATGAATTATAATTAATTATATATTTCTAGCACACTATATTTTGTTCTAGTCACACCACAAACTGTGACGGATGTACAAACTATACAAATTTTCCAATATGGATTCGTTTTTATATATTTCTATCGATTTCAACAATATTAACAAATTCATATGTTTTGTTTAAAACACTTATAATTGGGATGTTGAATGAAAATTTTTTTTCACTTCAATTGAACCATGTTTACTTGACAAATATCAAGGTAAAATTACTTTTTAAATAACTTTAAAAATAAGCGAGATATGAATGATTGAAATTTCCGATTAGACAAAGAGGATGATAGCCCTCTTGATAGACATTATGACGTCATAATGTGCTATCACCATTTAAAATACACGTAAAACTCCGTTTTTAGTATTTTTGCAAGAAAGAGACAGATAATAATCTTTTAAAGCTTATAGCTTCCTTGATATTTGTCCGATTTTAATTTCGTTTTTAAATATTATTACAGTATTAATAGTATTTTCATATTCTGAAAATAAATGTGAAAAAAAATTTTCATTCATATTCCCTATTAACAATTATTTCAATACTTATTTTATAATTTTAATTAGAAAAAATTTCACTGGGCAAAAGGCGTCAATTCCACTTTGTTGTACTACTTTGATAAAAACGTACTGTATCGTGTAAAAATGTAAATTTTAGGTAATATCTATCTTCCCAGGCCTTATATAAGTTTTGGGATATTCAAGAAAATTGTTCTTCATGATTTAATGTATGTAATTAGTATACACGGTGCTCAAAAAATTATGGAAAGTCTAAATATTTCAAAAACAAAGTGTATCCAAATTATGTCATTAAATTTAAATAGTTTCGTTTTCTGCGAAAATTCGCAAAAGCCACTTATTGTTACCCTTTACTTTTCATCTTGATCTTAATGAAAAGCTATCGCTCTATGATGGATCTTTAAAATAGGCTATCAACTTTTTAATACCACATATTTCATAAATATTCACATATAAATAAATATCATGGCAAAATTTTAAAACCAACTAGAGGGATAGCTGGATGCTTTAGAAACTAAGTGTTTTAGTAAAATAAATAAGGTCTCTTAAGCTAGCGGACTAAAAATGTAGGCTACAAATGGGACCTAGTTGGGCATTTGTAGCCTATTTGTAGCCAATTTGTTACGCTATTCATGTTAAGCCATTTTATGAATAGTAAATTTGAAATTTGTTGCCTTAGCAGCTACCCATTTTCAGTGAAAAAAATATTGTCATTATTAAATAATACTCCTGAAATTTGTTGCCGTAGCCGCTGCCGGTTTTGATCGACAAAAAATACTTATTTAGAAAAAAATAAATTGATTGAATTCATTTCAAATTTGTTGTCATAGTGGCTACCCATTAACAGTGAAAAAAAATTTGGTTTTGTAGAATTATACTACAGAATTTTGTTACCGTAGATTATAAGTTTTAATTCAAAAACATCTAAATTTATAAAAACAGAATAATTATGTAATTTGTAGCCGTAGTGCCTTACTGTTGTTTAGTCTGTTTGAAATTTGTTGCCATAGCGGCTACCCGTTTATAGTGAACAAAAAATTGTTGTTTAACTAAAACAATACCCTTGAAAGTAGTTGCCGAACGGCTACCCGTTTTCAGTTAATAAAAACTGTTTTTATTGTGCAACAATACTGTTGGACTTTGTATCAATAACCGCTTCCCTGTTTTAGTTAAGAAAAACTGTTTTATTGTAAAACGAAATTTATGACATTTGTTGCCATAGCTGCTTCCCCATTTAAATAAAAACCATTTTTTTATTGAACAAAATTACCTTGAAATTTTATGACATTGTGGCTACTCTTGTTTAGTCAATTTGAAATTTGTAGCCATAGCAGCTACCCGTTGTTAGTTTAAGCAAATCTACCTTCGTGTAAAACAATTCTTTCGATACTTGTAGCCATAGCGGCTATCTGGTTTTAGTCTAAAAAAACTATTTTGATTGAAAAAAAATACTTTTGAAATTTTAATCCTTAGCGGCTGCATGTTAAATTACACTATTTTTACTGTAAAATGCATTTTTGCATTTGGAATACATTTAAATTGTTTCTATCTCACAGATCTAGATCGGCTACAAATTTGTATGCACTTACAATTGTAATTCGAAGATTCCAAATATTGATTATTGTGGTATCCGCTTGCTTCATGTTAAGCTAGCTAATTTTTTTAATTTTGGCTACGGCTACAAATTTTTTAATGGCGTAACAAATTGGCAAATTGGCGTCCCATTTGTTGCCTACATTTTTAGTCCACTAGCTTAAGAGACATAAATAAATACCCTGATCAAAATATCATCTATTTTTAGAGTTGGGTGTAGATATTAAATCCATAGATGCACGTAGATACATAGATACATAATTCCATCATTTAATTACATAATAATTTGTTTTTTGCACTTTCGGGACTAAAATGACAACTTTACTCTCTCCAAATAGGTAATAAAGTAGAGCTTTTTCTCCCATAGGTTTTGTTGCTAGGAGTTTTGTTGCTAGGATACGTATTAAATTTAGTTTTTCTCCCATGTACCTATTTGGAGGGAGTAAAGTTGTCATTTTAGTCCCGAAAGTGCAAAAAATAGTGTATTTAACGTGGGACTAAAGTGCCTTAAATCCCTTGAGTGGTTGTTCCAAGGGAACAACCGCGAGAGGAGGAACAAAATCAACTCGCGAGATTAAAAGAGTCACTTTAGTCCCATGGTTAATAATATAATATTGTATTGTGACTAAAATATAAATATTGTTGTAGACCAGTTTACTAAAGTGTTATGTTATCATCAGCATTGACTTACAAAGTATATATTCCAATGTCATGGTCATTACGATAAAGAAAGATATTTAATTAGGAAAAAAGTTTATAGCGAAAAAATGAATGGCATTAACCATTAATATCTATAGTTTTTGTTGGTCTTTTTTAACGAAGCAGAAAACCCTGTGCCGGCTCCTATGATACTGGCACCTTGTTCGAGAGTGCTCAAATGCGCATCCTCCCTCCAAATTGCATAGTACGGAAAAATATATGAATACAAATTATCGTACAAATATGGAGAATGAATTTTAGGGTTTTTCGAGTAGAAGTATAGCAGTACAAACGACGAAAATTATGGTAGAAACATAGATATTTAGTACATGTAATAACATAGATACATTTCACAGACTGTGAAATTTGACTGTGAAAAGTATACTAATTGAGGGCTTGAATTTAGTTAAGTTTTTTTTGAAAAAATAGACCCCTCCTTGTATTTTGGCGTTCCGCCTTGCACTGGATATACAAAAAATTAATCTATAACGAATCTATTTTACTTTATATGAACCCATATATCTTAAATTTTACAGAGATCAGTTTCCACAGAGAATATCTCATGTACTTCTTTGATAGAAGATCTACCGTATGTAAAATTTCAATTTCAAAGATCTTCATCGATGTATCGAATAGTAATTGGTATTGGGAACACCTAGTATTCAAAGAAACATGGTTTTATTTCGATTTCATATCTCATAACATAAGTAACTAGTGTTTTATTATACCCAGTATATTTGTAAATATACAAGGAATATTAAGTTTAGTCTCGACTTCGTAACGCTTGAGAATATTAATCTTTGACAAAAATACTTCACAATGGTATTCATAAAATGACCTTGTTCAGCCATTTCCGCATGTCCGTCCGTCTGTCTGTCTGTGAACCCGATAACTCAAAAACGAAAACAGATAACAGATAACGAGATTAATTTTTTGTGTGTGTTCTAGAGCAAACAAGTAAGGTCAAATTCGTTAATGAGCAAAATCGGAACGTGTTTCCCCCCGCCAGGGAGGAATTCTCTTTTAAATAAGCCACTTTTGTTTGAACATTTTTTTCATAAACTCAATAGTTATCTCATAATTTGTGCTCAAAAAAGAAAATAAGTTGACTTGCTTATTGACGATTTGCTTTAGCTTACGCTTTGCGTTGGTTAACGCTTTGCGTTTACCAACGCTTCACGTAAACTAGCGCCTCGCGTTGATTAACTAAAGCTTCGCTTTGTCTTTCATACGTGCGCGTCAACTAGTGCCGCGTCTTGACTGACGCTCCGCGTGATCTCTCGTTTCACGTTGAATGACTGATGATTCGCTTTGAACAACTCACGCTTCGCGTTCACTCACTTACGCATTGATTTATTTTAACGCTTCGCCTTATCTAACACTTCAGGTTTTCAGGTTTACTAACATTTAACTTCGCATTTACTAAATAACGCTTCCAAACTGCGTTGACGCGTTGACTAAACACCACTTCGCGTCGACTAACGCTTCACGTCACCTAACGCTTCCAATTGGCTGACTTACGATCCGCTTTAGCTTACGCTTCGCGTTGGTTAACTCTTTGCGTTTACCGACGCTTCGCGTAAACTAGTGCTACGTTGATTAACTAACGCTTCGCGTTTACTTTCTTACTCTCCGCTTTAACCTCCTCTTTGCGTTTACTAGTGCCATGTGTTGACTGACACTTCGCGTTGAACCACTGACGTTTTGCTTTGACTAACAAACGCTTCGCATTCACTCACCTACGCTTCGATTTATATTAACGTTTCGTGTTGACTCGCTTAAGCTGTGCGTTACCTTAACGCTTCGCGTTAACTAACGCTTCAGGTTTACTAACGCTTCGGGTTTACTAGAGCTCCGCGTCCACTAACACTTAGCGTTAACTGAAATTTCGTGTCGACTAACGCTTCGCGTTGACTAACTTACGCTTAGCTTTAACCGACGCTTCGAGGTTACAACTGCTGTACGTTTACTTACGCTTCGCGTCGACTAAATCTTCGCGTTGTGAAACTTACGCAAACTAACGCTTCACGTTAACTAATGTTTCGATTTGACTGACTTTTCGCGTCGCCTAACAGCTCGCGTTGACCAACGCTGTGCGTCAACAGGCGCTTAAAAATATAAAAATCGCAAGAACATTAATATATATTATTTTAAACGTAAGAACATGTTTACTGTTTCAATATTATTAACACAAAACAAGCATTTACAAATAATTCATATTTTATAAAATTTGAATAGGCAGAAATAATAACAATTCAAACATTGATATACAACTCAGTATATACTGGGTATTTAAACAATTAACTCAGTTAGTTGTTACATTACTTGTTTTATTTACTTTTCACAACACTTGCTTGAGGAGTAGTCATAAAAATATTAATACGTGTTCAAAAGTCGCCAAAACATTTACATTACTCATAAATATAACAAAAGTCGCGCGCTTGTTAATTCTCCAAACTTATTTCAGAGACGGTAGTTATCAGGGGAAACCAGTGAAATTTAAACACTTCTGTTGATGTCTTTAAAGGGATAGATAGATACATAGAATGTAGCGGCTGCCCAGGACGGGCTTCACTTCGTCCATAAGGTTCATTGTGATGCCAAAGGATGTGATGATGTGAGTGGAGTGGAAGGAATTTTTGTGTGTAGACTAGGAATTGATAGGATGTGCGGCTGCAGCCGACTCTGATAGGAACTATGCCGATATTAACGTGGAGTTCGTGAAGGAAACTGCATAAAACCTTCACAAACACAGCCGGTTACTTCGTTCTTGTCCATACGCCGACAGTTTAGTCAATTAACTGACCCCCCCTTTTTTTTCTTAATAATTTACAAACTGCCGATATTGGGATTCAAACCCATAACCTCCTTGTTCCAAGTAGACATAACGCCTCAGACATACGCCTTAGACTGCTCAGCCACTTGGACTGTTCTTTAAAGGGACACTGCAAGAACTGACTACAAGAGGAAAGCAACAAATATTTTGAATGAATAATGAAATTTTGAGTCGCTAATTTAGTGAATTTTTTATAATAAATCAATGCTTTTCATTTTAAACCGGATGTGATTTGACTATTATAAACCTTAATTGAGCTGGCGATATCATTATTACATACTGTGAAGCGAGTATTAAATAACACGGTTCAATGATTCCAGTGTTACACTTGTAACTTTTGCTGTCTTATAGTACCATTGTTGCTATATCCAAAAGTTTTTTCCGCATGTTACTTTGAAACCAGATATTTGATCATTTCACTTAATTAAATAATTAATTTATAAATACTAGGGTTTAGGTATAAAGGATTTCACAAGATCAATTTATGGTTCTTCTTCATAATTCATATCATAGAAATGATAAACTTTTATAATTCATATTCATTCAAATATGAATAGTATGTACGTGTATGTTTCAACATCTTCAAACATTAAAATTTATGAAACGTGATAATATTTTAGCCTATTTTATCTTTGGCTCCCGCGGTAAAACAATTACTTACCTGTAGTATTTCGTGGTCAGCTTTGTTGTTCACATGAACTTTTAATCATAAATGGCACGATATTTTTTCGAATTAATTTCAATGCAGAATATTTTACATCAATTCTCAATTAACCTAAATTGATTTTTTGAAAGAGTTCTTCCTATTAATGTGATAGCTGTTGTGAATATATACTACGCTTATTTGAAAAAGTAGTTTCAATAAAATATGAGTTGATATTGTCGGACTGGCCATAGAGTCCAGTTCTATATTCCAGTGTCTGCAACCTGAGCCGAAACCTTCGTGGGACCCAGAGCCCTACTACCTACACGCAATAGTTCATACACAGAAATGGAGAAATGAAGATAAACAACAGGAAACCGGCGAAGATGGTTTAGGTCAAACAGCAAAGAATGCTATTTGTTTGAATCAAAGAGATTCGGATATTTTCTAAAGTTGCATACCATGTGCATGTAAACTTTTATCCCAATACAACAAACACATAAGTGCGTACTCTAACTTATATATCGCCTACAGCGTAATCCCCACAACATAGTGTAAACAAGTAACTTGCGAGAAACTATTTTCCGCACTGAGGCATATTAAAAAAATGCTTCGTTCTCTACTAAAAGAAGAAGTTCTGTACTCGTTGATTATCCTCAACATAGAATAGGATTGTAGGATCTTATCAAGGATAACGAGGACCGCAGGTTTTATGAATGATTTATTGACAATCTAGCTGAAAATTTTTCTCTAATAAAAAAATGTTAATTGGCTACCTGCAATTGTAGCTAATGAAATTTTAATATAAAAATGTACGTCTTTGAAAATAAAAACTTCCAAAAACTCTTGCCTCTTTGATTATTATTATCATTTGGTTTGGCGGACGGCGGGATCTTACAGCTATAACGCCAAGCGAGTCCCTTAGGCCCAGTCCGATACCGTGAGTTGATACTCACGACTGTTATTTCATTTTTAACCCAACTTCAAAAAGGAGGATGGTTCTCAATTCGACTGTATTTTTTTTTTTATGTGTGTTACCTCAGAACTCCGTCATTTATGAACCGATTTTGAATTTTTTGTTTTTGTTTTAAAAAGTTTGGTTTCCCATTGGTCCCATTGGCAACAAATCGCATTCTGATGAGGGGATCCTCGGGAAATCGAGGAAAATCCTCATTTTATATGTGATAACCCATTTCTGCGAAATTATTTTTTTTAAAAGGGTATACTCATTCATAATGAAAAAATAAGAAAATTTTTTTTAAAACCGACTTTTTTACAAAACGAAATTTTTTACAAAAAAAAACCGACCCTAAAAAAACAATTTTTACAAAAAAAAACAAAATGCGTGTAAAAAAAACTAAAAATCTGTTATAAAAAATGCACTAAAAATTAAAAAAAAAAAAAAAAAAAACGGCTAAAAAAAATTTTTGATAAAAAATGCATTAAAAATTAGTAGGTCGTTTAGTACAGAGGTGGGCACAGACAGCTCGTCTGAGCCTTACGAGCTCTCCATAAGCTGGGTGAGAGTAAGTAAAGAAGGTATGTTTTGAAGCAAGACGGAACGATGTTTCAATACAGGTTGTCCTACCGATTATTGCCCAATAATATTTTCAATCAATTTAGAAATAGTTTTATAAAATATTTATTGTTTAAATAATATCTTTTACAGTATGGAGAGATACACCAAAAAACATAATAATAATAATAATAATAATAATAATAATAATAATAACAATAATGATAATAATAACAATAATAATAATAATAATCTGAACTTATCCAAGACTGCTTGCGATGTCTTCTCCGTTATTAAATTCACTACTTTTATTTTTTTTGAAAAGCAAATTATGCGAAAAATAATTTCCACTACTACAAATAGTACTTTTCACTTTTTCAATTCAAAGTAGACTAACTCGAAGAACTCAAATTCCCACTTTATGTAAAATTTAACTTAATTCATCAAGTTCCCATGACACTATACTGAGCATACTCCATACGAAGAAAAAATAATTAAATCAGGTAAATAATTCTTTATTAGTTCTCGGATATGAATAGTAAAATATTTAGACAAATCATTTGGAATTTCCAAAACTTTAATTCTATTTAAATTATCCTTTGCAAAAATTTCCCTCTTTTATTACAATGGTCCAGCGGTAAACTTAAAGGTTCAAAAGATTTATATATATTTTTTATATATTTTTATTTTATTCATACACAAATATGATATATACTAAAAAGGTACATTTTATGACCCTAATTACCAGCCCAAAATTCCAGAGTATGTATTGAATGATTGCTTGTATTATTTACTTTGTATAATAGTGACCATAAAAAAGATTTGGTATTATTATATTTTTTTCAGAAAATGTTTTAATTAAAAAAAGAAAATATTAATAATTGGTAGATTACCCTGTATTAACTCTATCTCTCTTCCCTACCTCTCACTCAGAGCTTGGCCGAGTCATCTCCTGCCCACCTCTGGTTTAGTAGGTCTACCCATATTTAGACAAATAAAATCAGTTATAGAACTTCAAAGTCACTAAAAAGCGAGAAAAAAACCATATTTTGACAAAATGGAAACCCGACTTCAAAAATCAAATTTTTTATAACAAAAAATGCACTAAAAAGCAAAAAAGTATGGTTGAGTTGGTGAATGGACAAAATCGGACCATGTTTGGGCAAAATGGGCAAAACTGTCCATCTTTGAAATCATAAAAGATAGAACAGAAATGTAAAGACAATAAACCATATTTTGACAAAATGGAAACCCGACTACAAAAATTAAATATTCTATAACAAAAAATGCACTAAAAAGTAAAAAAATAATTGCATATTCTTGTGCCAATTTTAGTTCACCTAAGCAAAAATTTTTAAAAATATATATACAATTATTGTTATTTTTGGAGGCGGTGTCAGCATAGAGAAATTTACATAACTTTTGGTCACCGCCCCCAAAAATAACAATAATTGTACATATATTTTTAAAAATTTTTGCTTAGGTGAACTTAAATTGGCACAATAATATGCAATTATTTTTTTACTTTTTAGTGCATTTTTTGTCATAAAAAATTTGATTTTTGAAGTCGGGTTTCCATTTTGTCAAAATATGGTTTATTATATCAGGCATTGTATGATTGATGGTAGGCTGATCAAATTTCATCAGTCTAACTGCAGTCTACTGGTATTATACATAATGTTCATATAAATTAATTGTCACTTTGATAAAATGAGAAACTGTCTTTCAATTCTTAACTTATACATAAAGTTTATATCTCTTGAAGCCGGCCAGTGCTTGGACCGCCACCAATGGGAATCTGGGAATTGAGTGTGGGGAATGGGAGTTCGCCCAATAACTTCTGGATCGATTGGGGGTCAGAGGCATGAAGGTGATGGAAAATGATGGAAAATGATGGAATGTACCAAATGGTGGAATGTTTTGGACGAGCCAGAGCGCAGGACAATAGAATCAGAGTACTACTCGTGGCTCAGATGACTGGCAATGACCAACTGACGCCGTTGAAAAATTGAAGAATGTGTACGAACGATGTTGAGTTAGCTAACTGTACTTGTACAAGTCTAAATTTAGCTCTTAAGCAAAATTTGGTCGACCAAAAATAAAAGAGAAATAGAAAATATGTGTTGAGGTTTATAAGGGGAGATTTTGTAGTGTTGAAAATTATTGAAATAATTTTTAGAACCTCAACACATAATTCGAAGTACAAAAGGATAATAAGACTTAAACAAAAATAAGATCTCAATTTTGATTTTTCTTTCTTTTAAAAAAAGTTTTGTTTCAGTCAAATGAAGTATTATTTATTTTATAAAATTAATAATTAGAACGTATAGTACAAATGAATTTTTTAATAAATATAAACAAGTTGAAAACAATTATTATACTATATATGCAGATATAGAATCAGTGGATCTAAATTCGTATAGCCAACCGCGCCTAGTGGTTACTCATAGGGGTATCATATCAATATTATACTTGTTTCGTATCCCAGTCAAACTAATATAACTTTTAATAAATTTTATCTATAACAGACTCCTCTGAATGCGACCGTGGCTGATGAGTAACTAATTGCTCTAGAAGAATCTACAAAAAAAAATGTTTTTCAAAAACAATATTTTCGATTAGTTTAAACAAGTATTCTTCTAGAACGGTCCACGGCAATATAAAAGCAGATGGATTCACCAATTCTAAATCAATTAAAAATTGACATATGATCAATTAACATCAGTTTTAAATTTGATATTACAGTCAAAATCGAAATGTAAGTAAAATTGTATTGTATCGAGAAATAGACTCATAAATTATGGTGGAGATAAATTGAATTACACTTTTTTTTATCAAATCGGAAATAGTCAGAATATGTTTCAATTATTTTTTCTTAAATCAAGTGCGTGTTGTTCCGATTGGGATAAATTTAGTAAACTTTTACTAAATTTTGCTTTTAAACTTTGTGTTTTTTGTGTGTGTCGAGTATCGGGGTCTGTTTTAGATTCTACAGCGCTCCTTTGAAAACGGAGCGCTAAGTTACCATTAATAAAACTCCTCACTTTTGTTACTCTCTGTATAATGTATAATATGATTATTATATGCACCAAATATATTTAATCCCAATCGTATTAAGAATGTTCCAGCATACCACCACTTTTCGACAGAATTTGATCTTTTTTTTCACAGTTTAAGAATAGCGATTTCTAATAAATCCGGAAGTTTCAAAATTTTTGACCGTTTAGAACGCGAGATAATTAATATCAAAGTTGTCATTCTCCCTCACTCTCTCTTATTTGAAGCATGTAAAACTTCATGCCACACTGTTGTATTAGAAAAAATACTCGACATAATTTTAAAAAAAACTAGGAGTAACGATAAACATTTATTCTAATTTAAAAAATAAAATCGTTTGTTACTGTCTTGTTTTCGAAAGTTTAAAATTAATTTTCTTCTTCAAAATAACATTATTTTGTATATGTGAATAGTGTATTTGTCTATGTGTTGTATATATGTGTTTATGTATTTGGTGATTTTTTCAGTAAATTGGCTGGACTAATTGTTATTTTATTATTTTAAAAAAAAATAAAAATTAGATTTTTATTACATTTCTGTTTCCCTACTATTCCAGGGGCGAATCAAGAAATTTTCACTGGGGGGCGCATATATACAAATATGATATATTATATATGGTAAGTTGTAGCTTAAGGACTTTCCAGCACTGTGTTATATAATCAGGACAAAAAACCGGTTTGATTTTATTATAGCACAAACACATAAACACACATACACAACACATAGACAAGTACACTGTTCACATACTGTGTGTTTTGGACATCTTTTCCTATAGAGAATTAACGTTAAATATTATTTATTACTGCCTGGCCGTCTGGTACTGTTTGAAGTCAGTTTTAACAAATTGTTTTTTTTCTTTTACAGTTTTTTTTTTCTACTTATTTTATTTAAAAAGAAGCTCAGTTATTGAACCTCAACCCAATTTGCCCGAGATAGGGATTTAAGTGAATATTAGAAAAGAAAAAAGGAATACGATGAAATAAATGTCTGGTACACTACCTTTTGAGCTGGATGTAGAACCTTTTTGGTACCCCCCGCAACAGATGCACTCAGCCCACCAATGATTGTAATCGCTCCGAATATTTCGGTGATTTTTTTCTTCGTCGACGAGATGGTGTTGAAAACTAATAAATGATGGTGAGTAGGTTTTATTATTTCCTTTTTTTCTTCGTCCCGGTTCGAGTGGTAGCTTGTCCGCTTTCTGTTGGTTTTGGTTGAAATTTATTCTTTTCAAAAAACTAAATAGTGCTGAAGCTCGATCCAATCTCTATCGGTGTCGACTATATAATGAATTTTTTTTTTTTCAAAAACAGAATCGATCCACTCCAACATTATAGTAAGATGGCGTATTCTCGTTGGATCCTGTTCAATCCAGTCCGTTGAATCCGTTGTTTTTTTGAAATTTGGTTGGCCGATACAAGTGTGCGGGGGAACCAGACCTAGGTTTGTGTTACTTCGTTTTTTATTTTATATTATGTTGGGGTCCGTTTTCCCTGTTCACAATATTTTATTCAATGTATCCTACTTATTTAATTTCACTTAATTGATTTTAACTTAAGTAATTAATATTCTACTCAATCAATCACTCGGTTGACAATAAAATGATAATTATTCATTTTTATTTTATTTTACCTTTTTATTTATTTTAAGTCAAGTAATCCTCGTCAATTGTGGCGAAACGCCACACAAAATAATGTTGTTTTGAAGAAAAAAAATAAACGGTAACATTTTTTTTTTTAATTTATATAATAAATATTTAGCTTTACTCTCCTAGTTTTGTTTTTTTTAATTCTGTCGAGTATTTTTTCTAATACAACAGATAATAGTTGGGCGGGCATGAAGTTTTACATGCTTCAAATGAGAGAGAGTGAGGCAGAATGATCACTTTGATATTAATTATCTCGCGTTCTAAAAATTCTGAAACTTCGGGATTTATTAGAAAACGTTATTTTTAACCTGTGAAATGAGCAAAATCTGTCGAAAAGTAGGGGTATGCTGGAACATCCTAAAGGAGCAAAGGAAATCTGTCTTTAGAAAATCTGTCGATATTTTTACAATCTGACAATATTTTGCTAAAAATAGTCGAAAGCCGACTGCCGCTATATAAATATTGATAATGAAAATAACATTAAAATATAATTGACACATTTTCTAAAGAAAAACAACGAAAACTTGACTTTGACTTATGAACCTAAAATATATTATTAATTTGTTTTACCATAATATTATGTTAATTTGTTTCTTAAGCTACAACTAACCATATATAATATATCCATATGTGCCCGCAGTGATAAATGTCTATATTCGCCCCTGGAGTGTTGTTGAATCATAACATTTGTAATAAAAACATATTATTGTTTTTAACAAGTATTATTATTTTAACAAGTATTTAACAAGTTTTATGTCTTCCTAATCGTTCAAATAAAATTTGTTTGCCCATCGCTGCTTACGTTCCCGGATTTGATTATTTTGAATTTGGAAAGGTGCCCGCCTGCTGTATTTTTGTGCGCAGTTTGATTTGAGTGTTTTGATTGTGGCTTATATCATGTCTTTGGGTGGTCTTCGTTTTTTTAGAATGTATTGTATTGGATGTTGTAGAAAAATGGGAGAATCGTGAAAGAAAGTGGAGGTGTGTGCTATTATCCACTTGGTTCGACTCAGCCTGTATATATTTATATATATATATATGTATATACTTATATATATATATATATATATATATATATATATATATATATAATAGCACACACCTCCACTTTCTTTCACGATTCTCCCATTTTTCTACAACATCCAATAGAATACAATACATTCTAAAAAACGAAGACCACCCAAAGACATGATATAAGCCACAATCAAAACACTCAAATCAATCTGCGCACAAAAATACAGCAGGCGGGCACCTTTCCAAATTCAAAATAATCAAATCCGGGAACGTAAGCAGCGATGGGCAAACAAATTTTATTTGAACGATTAGGAAGATATATATATATATATATATATATATATATATATATATATATATATATATATATATATATATTTATATATATTATATATATATTATATATATATATAATATATATATTATTATATAATATATATATATTAATAATTAATATATATATTAATAATTAATATAATTATTATATATATAAATATATATATTATTATATATATATTTATATATATATATATATATATTTATATATATATATAAATGAACCAACCTGAACCATATTAGTAATCCATAATTTTGGTTATTCTTGTAGTGAATAAAGTGGACAGATACAACATATTATTGAATTTTTATATGTAAGAGAGACAAATGTAAATTTACTATCGATTAATCGATGAACAATTTAGGAAATTAACATTTCTTTCTACATTTTCTTTCTGTACAGTGGGATTGAGTTTTAGACCTTTAAAAACAATCAAGCGTAATGCAATAAACCTTCGCCAAGGTTTTACTACTACCCAAGAAAATAAAATTGTTTTTAATCGATCTTAAATTTTTCCAGTTCAAATTAAATTAAACGGTATATAAAACATTATTTTACCAGTTTTCTGTTTTTATTGGACTAACGTAGCCATGAGAAATATTCGTTCTTTTATTTAACACGCATAATTAAACATAATTATGCAGAAATAAAAACATTTCATATATATACTCGACTACGGCAAAGCAAAAAAAAACACACGCATCATTGGCAAAATTAAAAATATGATTAATTGATATTAAATAAATTTTTCCACAAGTAAGATAAATTTTATAGTACCTAAGTGGATTAATTTTGTAAATAAAAATTATTTTAAAAGAACCTTTTTTTCTGTATTGAATGGGTCGTTACTTGACGAAAATACATTTGAATTATTAAATTAATTATTAAACAAATATTTGAAATTTTTGTAAAATCACTTTATAGTTCCCACTGTTCCTTCTTCAGAAATAAAAAAGGAACAATTAAAAAAGGTTTTTGAAAAAAAAACTATTTTTATTTCTGAACAAGGAACTGTTTTCTGAAACTAGTCAAATAAATTTCAAATATTTGTTTACATTAACTATATTTTTCTTTAAATATAATATTTGTTTGTGCCCTCACAAACAAACTGAAAGTGAAGTTAAATGAAAGCTTGTAAAAACATTATATTTAAATATTAAAATGATTGCTTTGCATACAATTTAATTAATGATTTCTAACATAAATACAATTACTGCCAAAATATTTCCACCAATCCACAGTATGAATGGTAATGTTAACTGTTCTAATGACAATGTTACTAATTTACTACCGGATCTTATTCGATCAACAAATTTATAATCCTCTTCCCATTCAAAAACCAAACCACTCTGTACTAAAATACCCAAAACATTATTTAAACTTTCAAAAATTGGATGACCTTTGAGTACCAACATATGTACACCATAAAAAAATACATCGTCCTCCAATTTATAAACTAATCTACTCCCACCATAATGTTTATAATTGGTTTGCAGAACATAAATTGTAGCACGAGCTGATTTTGCCAGCATTATATCACGTTTTTTAACTAACTTATCAATACATGACGTCCCCATATCGCAGAGAATTCCATTTTGTACGATACGCCTACTAATTGTCGTGTTATCCAACAGCAGGGTTGTCGTTATAGTTTGCATAAATCCAAATTTCAATTTTTGCTCTAAAGCATCTTTAAGTGACTTAATTTGTGACGTATAAATCGGTTCTGTTAAAATACTAGCTAATTCACCTTGATAAGCTGCACTTATTATAAAACTAAAGAATACCCATAATATTCGAAATCGTATCATATATCGGAGTGAAGGTGGACTATCTTCTAGAAACAATCCAAATACATACAAAGTTATTTTTGCTGGGTCGTGATTAAATAATTTATATTCAATATATATCCAAATACATCCAAAACTAACAAATGTTATTGCAAAATAAATCCATAATTCTTTTGAAAAAACATAAACCATATTTTGCCACTCTGCGATTGGATTTGCCACTGGTGCAAACCATTTTAATTCATCGTTTAAATATGAGACAGTACCATCAAAATCTGAATTTTCAGAATCGTTTCCATGCCATCCACCTACTAATAAGTCGGCTTCCCTACGATATAATATTCCCATTGGATCCTTATATTGACCACCTTGCTTATAGCCCCACGCTTCGTTGATTAATGGACTATTTATCCATTCGATAGTTAAATTTAAAATTTGTGAAACAGTTTTTATAATTTTTGTTTCTATTCCAAAACATTTATCCACGGTAATAATCATAGACGGAGGATAATTTACCGGTAAAATTCGAACTGTTAAAAAATTAAGACTTGAGTAGTTTTTCTCTTTAAATAATAATATTTCCTTTATATTTAATATTATTTTATTATTTTCACTGCACTGACCGATATCTTTTATGAAACTTTCATTATTATTTAGATAAATATCTGTTAAATCATTGAGTGTCCATTTTAAAATTCTAGTAACTCCTTCATTTTCTGACATTAAACAAATAAAATTATTTATGTAATAACTTTTTAAAAATTGTTCAAAATTCAATAAAACAATTTTATGATTTAATTCAAAAATAAATATAAATTTTGCACGTGGATTCCACGATGAATTATAAATAAAATAATTCATTATTTTAAGATAATCATCGGTAATTAAAATTAAATAAAAAGTTGCTCTGGAAATTATCGCATCTGAATTAATATATTTTTTAAAATTTTTATTAAATATTGCAATATTTTCGTAAATAATTTTAAGATAATTAATATTAAATAAATCCATATCAATGTAAATCAAATCATATTTATTATCTGAATATTTTTTTAATATCTTTGAAGCACATTTCCAGCTATTAATTGATTCTAGTCTTGTTGGATTTGGTAAAACAAAATTACATTGAATTTCTACGATATTTATAAATAATATTAATAGAAATAAATTTTTTAAGACTGTATTCATGTTTTTATGAAATAAAGTAACACATTATTGATATTCCAAAATTTTTTATAAAATTGTTATTTATAAATTGTATCGTTTACGATTTTTATTATTATAGCTAATTTATATGTTTTATCCTATAGGTAGACTTTTATTATATTATGTAGAACAAGAAGTTAAAACGCGTCAGCTTTATTATTAGTTAAAACTCGTTGAAAAAACAACGTTGCCCTCTTTTTTTAATCTAAATTATATGCAGTGTCGTTCTGTAAAGTACATAAACATAAAATAATTTTACTTACAGAACGAACATACACATTTATTATTTTCCCAAACTTCACAAATACTATTTTTATAATAATAAGCACCAGGGCAGAAATATTTAGAATAGTGATGGTTTTGATTTAATTTTTCGTTGTTTTGTATTTCTAGAGCAAGTGTTAGATACAATTGAATTCGAAATTTTGAATAATAATTAATTATGTATATGTAGAGCACACTATATTTTGTACCAGTCACATAACAAACTGTGACGGATGTACAAACTATACAAATTTTCCAATAAAGATTCGTTTTTATATATTTCTATCGATTTCAACAATATTAACAAATTCATATGTTTTATTTAAAACACTTATAATTAACAATTATTTCAATACTTATTTTATAATTTTAATTAGAAAAAATTTTACTGGGCAAAAGGCGTCAATTCCACTTTGTTGTACTACTTTGATAAAAACGTACTGTATCGTGTAAAAATGTAAATTTTAGATAATATCTACTTTCACAGACCTTATATATTTTTGGGATATTTTTTATGAAACATAGTACATCGGACACTCAAGAAAATTGTTCTACATTATTTAATGTATGTAATTAGTATACACGTTGTTCAAAAAATTATGGAACGTCTAAATATTTCAAAAATAAAGTGTATCCAAATAATGTTATGAAATTTAAATAGTTTTGTTTTTTTCGAAAATTCGCTAAAGCGACTTATTGCTACTCTTTACTTTTCATCTTGTTCTTAATGAAAAGCAGTCGCTCTTTGGTGGATCTTTAAAATAGGGTCTCAACTTTTTAATACTACATATTTCATAAATATTCATATTTAAATTAATGCCATGGTAAACTTTTAAAACCAACTAGAGGAATAGCTGGATGCCTTAGAAACTAAG
Organism: Nineta flava; assembly: GCA_963920215.1. Classification (NCBI taxonomy): domain Eukaryota; kingdom Metazoa; phylum Arthropoda; class Insecta; order Neuroptera; family Chrysopidae; genus Nineta; species Nineta flava. The sequence continues at coordinate 38,328,036 of OY986041.1, read as the reverse complement.
TGTTTTAGTAAAATAAATACCCTGATAAAAGTAACATCTATTTTTAGAGTTGGGTGTAGATATTAAATCCATAGATGCACGTAGCCGTTGCATAACATTTTGAACACTTCGTATATAATTTGATGATACATATTATTGATTTATTTATAAAATATAAACAACACAGTAAAATACATAATTCCATCATTTAATTACAAAATAATTTGTTTTGTATTGTGAATGAAATATAATATATGTTATAGACCAGTTTACTAAAGTATGAAGTTATCATCAGCATTAAAATACAAAGTATATATTCCAATGTCATAGTCATTACGATAAAGAAAGATATTTAATTAGAAAAAAGTTTATAGCGAAAAATGAATGGCATCAACCATTAATATCTATAGTTTTTGTTGGTCTTTTTTAACGAAGCAGAAAACCCTGTGCCGGCTCCTATGATATTGGCACCTTGTTCGAGAGTGCTCAAATGCGCATCCTCCCTCCAAATTGCATAGTACGGAAAAATATATAAACACAAATTATCGTACAAATATGTACAATATATAAATACAAAAATCGAGTAAAAAGGCTGTGGAATTTCAAAGTACACTAATTGTGGACTTGAATTTAATTCAGTTTTTTTCGGGAAAATAGACCCCTCTTTATATTTTGGCGTCCCGCCATGCACTGAATATACAGAAACATAATCTATAACGAATCTATTTTACTTTATATGAACCCATATAGAATTGCATACTTTTATAATTTGTTCAGAGTAAAGTATGGTTCTTTAAAAGTTTATGTCCTCTTAAATTTTACGGGGATCAGTTTCCACAGAGAATATATCTCAAGTACTTCTTTGAGAGAAGATCTACCGTATGTAAAATTTAAATTTCATAAATCCTCATCAATGTATCGAATAGTTATTGGTTTTGGGAACACCTAGTATTCAAAGAAACAAGGTTATATTTCGATTTCATATCTCATAACATAAGTGTTTTATTTTATTTACTTTTTGCAACACTTGCTTGAAGAGTAGTCATAAAAATATTGATACGTGTTCAAAGGTCACCAAAACATTTACATTACTCATTAATATGTCAAATACCGCGCGCAGATTAATTCTCCTAACTTATTTCAGAGGTGTTATCAGGGTAGATGGAAACCAATCAGATTTACACACTTCTATTGATGTCTTTAAAGGGATACTGCAAGAACTAACTACAAGAGGAAAGCAAAAAATATTTTGAATGAATGAAAAAATTTGGAGTCGCTAATTTAGTGAATTTTTTTAAATAAATCAAACGCTTCTCATTTTAAACTGGATATGATGTGACTATTATATACCATAATTTAGCTGGCGATATCATTATTACATATTGTGAAGCCAGTGTTATATAACACGGATCAATGATTACAGTGTTATACATTGTAACTTTTGCTAGTCTTATAGTACCATTGTTACTATATCCATAAGTTTTTTTCCGCATGTAACTTTTAAACCACAGATATTTAACCATTTCACTTAATTTAATAAATAATTTATAAATATCAGGGTTTAGATACGATGGATTTTACAAGATCAATTTATGGTCCTTCTTCATAATTCATATCAAAGGAATGATAGACTTTGAAAATTCTTAATCATTCAAATATGTACCTCCGTAACCTAAATTGATTTTTTAAAACAGTGGCCTCATTCTTCCTATTAATGTGATAGCTATTGTGAATATAGAACCTGGAAACTATACTATGCTTATTTGAACAAGTATTTTCAATAAAATATGAGCTGATAGTGTCGGACTTGCCATAGAGTCCAATTCTATAGGAGTCAAGTTCTATTCCAGTGTCTGTCACCATGGCCCTTCGTGGGACCATGAGCCCTACTAACTACATGCGGTAGTGCATACATGGAAAAGGAGAAAATAAGATAAACAAAAGGAAACTGGTGAAGATTGTTTAAGTCAAACAGCAAAGAATACTATTTGTTTGTATCGAAGTGATTCAGATATTTGCCAAAGTTGCATACCATGTACATGCACATAAGTACGTACACAACTTTATCCCAATATAACAAGTACATAAGTACGTACTCTAATTTATATATCGCCTACTGCGTAATCCCCACAATCTAGTTAAAGTAACTTGCGACAAACTATTTTCCGCACTGAGGCACATTAAAAAAATGCTTCGTTCTCTACTAAAAGAAGAAGTTCTGTACTCGTTGATTATCATCAACATAGAATAGGATTATAGGATCTTATCAAGGATAACGAGGACAACCGCTTTTATGATCGATTTATTGACAATCTAGCTGAAGTTTTTTCTCTAATAAGAAAATATTAATTGGCTACCGGCAGTTGTAGCTAATGAAATTTTTATATAAAAATGTACGTCTTTGAAAATAAAAACTTCCAAAAACTCTTGCCTTTTTGATTATTATTATTATCATTTGGTTTGGCGGACGGCGGGCTCTTATAGCTATAACCCCACCCAAGTCCCTTAGGTCCTGTCCGATACCGTGAGTTGATACTCTCGATAGTCATTTCATTTTTATATCAGGCATTGTAATTTCATCAGTCTACCTGGTATTATACATAATCTTCATATAAATAAATTGTGACTTCGATAAAATGATAAACTGTCTTTCAATTTCTAACTTATACATAAAGATTCTATGTAGAATTTTATCCACATTGTATTAAGGTTAACTGATTTCATATTAACACTCTGAACTGATCGTATAACCGTTATACGATACGTTATACTATAACGCGATGCTTTCACTTCATTAATTTACCATCAAGTAATAATAATGGGGTTTTACCTCCGTTTCTGAGACACCACGGTCTATAACAGAGGCCACCCACATCATTACTTTTCAACCTTTATTAATTTTTTAAACTGTACATTTTTTATGATGTGAGTTATTGTTTTTGCTGGAAGATAAATATTCAATACTTCTAAATTGAATTTTTTCAAGAAAATCTTCGATTGTAAAAACGAGACGAGACGAGACTATAGAAAGGTTTTACATGTCAATACAATACAGGAGATTTGCTACTCGCGTCTTATCATTACTATTGATGTTATACTGGATATGTTCAATTGGCGTAACTGTAATAAGTGAGATTATTGTACTGTATTGTATACTTTTTTCTTTGACTGTCGCGAGTCATCTATCGTAAGTAAATTACCTGGTCTATAAAATAATAAAATAAAAACTATAAAATACTATTTGAGCATAGTTTACATTTTATACAACTATTAATTACTTTTATCATTTATATCGTAATTTCAATACAATGTTATGTCATATAATATCAATGACTAAATGAGGGATAGTTATAATTAAGGTCAAAACAATATTTGACTAATATTATGACTAAAGAGAGAAGCAATCGGTAATAAAAACAAGTGAAAATAACAATTAACTGAGTTAATTGTTTAAATACTCATATATATACTCATATATATATATATATAAGTTTATGAAAAAAGTTTCAAACAAAATATGTTTATTTCTTAAAATGGAACACTTTTTTTCATTAGATTTTTTTATATCTTACCGATTCAAAGATGATTAATGGGGGGAAACCCAAAGGTTCCGTATGGATCCTTATGTTGCTACTAGTTCAAAAATTGTTTTAAGAAGACTTTTTGAAATAAACTTACGACCCAGAAGGCCAGAATACCTAGCCTCAGAAAGACATTAAATCATTTAATGTTCATTATGAATATGTAAAAAAATCGAATTGGAAAATTTATTGTACGAATGCGAAGTTTCCGTCTTGTCTCATTTGTCGGCACGTTGAATGGTGGCGTATTTTTATAATAAATTGAAATAAATTGGTGATATATAAGTCTTCTTGAACAGATGATAATATTTCATAGACTTTAATGTCTATGTGTTGAGTTTTAATATACGAAAACGCTCATTGGATAATTAAACTGTTGCTGCAAGACGAGATGAGAATATTTCAGATGATAATATTTCATAGACTTTAATGTCTATGTGTTGAGTTTTAATATACGAAAACGCTCATTGGATAATTAAACTGTTGCCGCAAGACGAGATGAGACAAAAATATCACCTTTCTCGTCCCACCTAAAATTTTGTTAGACTCTCTTCTTGTATGTCGAACGAAAAACTGATCTCGCTCTCGTCAACATTGAGACGCGCTTGATTTTATTAGATATTATCCGGACTCTGACTCTATTGTAATGCATTCTTTCAAATCTAATTCTTTAAAAAATTGCTGCTTTTAAACTACACTATAAACTTCCTTACTTTTAAAAAGGTCCATGCATATAAAGGTTTAAAAAAACTAAACTAAATATTCCTTAAATTTAAATAGGTCTACGTATATAGAGGTTATTTCACTTTATGTGGTTGTTTATAGTTAACAAATGTCAAAATGAATTAAGGATGTTCCAGCATACCACCACTTTTCGACTGATTTTGTTCATTTTTTGTTCACAGGCTAAAAATAACGTTTTCTAATAAATCTCGAAGTTTCAGAATTTTTTACCGTTTAGACCGCGAGATAGCTAACATCAAAGTTATCATTCTTTCTCACTCAATCTCTCATTAGAAGCATGTAAAACTTCCTTTGCCCGCCCAACTATTATCTGTTGTATTAGAAAAAATACTCGACAGAATTTAAAAAAAAAACTAGGAGAGTAAAGCTCAATATTTATTTTATGAATTTTTTTTTTAATCGTGTGTCACCGTTTTGTTTTCGAAATATAAAAGTTTAAAATTATTCCTTTTCTTCAACGTAACATTATTTTCTATATGTGAACAGTGTTTTGGTCTATATGTTGTATATGTGTGTTTATGTACTGGTGCTATAATAAAATCAAACTGGTTTGTTGTACTGATTGCATAACAGAGTGCTGTAGCTTCCTTAACCAAAAAATTACACGTGTGAATTAAAATAAAATATTTTAAAGTATTTAAATGTTTTTATTTAATTAAATAATAAATTAATTTTAAAATGAATATTCATGAACATTAATCAGGTATATATTATTATGTGTTTTACACTAGAATTTTACACAAATTGTACTCACAATTTTTTTTACAAGTTACGAATATTACGAATATTTTTACAACAAGATTATAACTAACATTAAACATTAAACTGAATTAAATACAGAAAACGATTAACGAAGAACAATAATTAACACGAATTATTACAATAATTAACAAAAATACGTAGAGGTAGAGGTAGATTGTAAAGGCTGCCCTGGACGGGCTACACTTCGACCATAAGGTCCATTGTGATGCCTTAGGATGTGAAGATGTGAGCGGAGTGGAAGGAATTTGTGAGTAGACTAGGAATAGGTAGGATATGCGACTGCAGCCGACTATGATAGGAACTATGTCGATATTCATCTTCGAGTTCGTGAAGAAAACTGCAGAAAACCTTCTCAAGCATAGCCGGTTACTTCGTTCTTGTCCATACGCCGACAGTTTAGTCAATTAACCGTCCCTTTTTTTTATTTTTATAATTGACAAACTGCCGATGTCGGGACTCGAATCCATTACCTACCAGTTTCCAAGTACTGCCTACTGCACAGACATAACGCCTTAGACCGCTCGGCTACTTGAACTGGTAACAAAAATACGTACAACAATAAATAATCTAATTATCAATGAATTGCTTCCTACTAATGGAATGTAATAAATTTCCCGTAATAGGACCGTACAACCATTCCAGGTCAAAGCAAAAATGCAAGATATATTTGATATATTCTCTTATAAGGCAAATGTTTAATTTGGTATTATTCCATAAATTTCAGACAGTTGATTGATCTTTTAGATTCGAAACCTGTATACCAATACCCGAACTAAAGAAGCTCCGAAATAGCGGTCATTCCACATCTGACATAAAGAACATGAAAAATACATCATTAAGCACAAATTGACTTGAATAAATAAATATATCCTTTTAACAATTAGTTTGTGCAAAATAAAACGTAAGTATTAATTGATTTATTAACTAGCCCCAATCTCCAACAATATAATAAAACGCGTGGTTTTAGAATTTTTGGAATGAAAATCCTATTTTGTTTTCCCGAACGATTGCACCAGAATTGAGACGCGCTTGATTTTATTAGATATTATCGGCACTGTGATTCTATTCTAATGACTTCTTTCAAATTTAATTCTTTTAAAAATTCCCGCTTTTAAACTACACTATAAATTGTCTTACTTTTAAAAAGGTCCATGCATATAGATCTGATTGCAATAAAATTAGCACCATTCGATTCAGCATCGTCCCTAATATCAAATTTTCAGGTAACAACCAAGAAAGTGGCTTTTCTTATTTTTTACTGGTCTAATATTTGAAGTTCTTTGATTTCTAAAAAGTTGTTAAAATTTGATTTAAAGTTTACATGAACTATAAAATATATAAATTAATCTATTTTTTAAATAAAACTTGTGGAAATAACAAGAAGCTGAGTTAATTGCTTAAATACCCGGTGTATACTGAGTTTATAAAAATGTTTCAAAAAAAAGTTGTTTATTTTAAAAAAATAAACATTTTTGGTATTTAAAATTTTGTTCTGTCTATTACGGCTGCAATGGTGAATAAACCCTCCCACCGTTTAATTGTTAGCTCTAAAATACACACAAAATTTCGATTCATTATTTCTTTCCGTTGTTGAGTTATCATGTTTATAGACACGCAGTCAGACAAACAGACAAGTGTATGGAAATGATCTAATTAGGTCATTTTATGAACACCTATACCAAAATTAGTTTTTCTTAATAGTTTTAACCGTTACAAAGTCGGGACTAAACCTGATGTACCCTTGTACATATCATACATACCGGATATAAAAATAATGGGCATGTACCCGATGAAAAGGGATGTGTGATTAAAAATTTTAAATATTGTTTTAATACATTTTCTTGTTGTAACCGGGGTTTTTGTTACACCTGTGTGTATGATTCTAGAAAATTTGTTAATGTACTTATAGATATATAACAAACTTACCCCCACACAGGTATACAAATAGGTTTACTACATATTATTATAAAAGTATGTTGATGTTATTAAATTATATAAATAATTTATGCAATTTGTCATATTGTTGTCAACATTGTGTCTGCCTTATAAACAAGAGAAATTTATATGATAAATAAAAATATTATAAAATTTTTGTACAGTATGCTTTAAGTACATTGCAATAATGAAGTAGTAGTTAAGATCGTTCACTCGTGACGATCGAAACAAGTATAAAATACAATATAATAAACTTACTTATTATAATATATCTTTTAAAACAAACATAGTGTTTCAACATTTATGATACAATGTACTATAATAAGTAACACAGCCACAAAAGTAACGATCTTTTTCTAATATTGTATAATTGATTTATACTTTATTCATTTGGTTTCGAAAAAATGCTTTGAATTAAAGTTCTTCATTATTTATATGCAACCAAGTTTTATTCGAGACATTTTCCCAAAAACCGAAGAAGATACAAATCAACGATAAAATTTTGTCGTATTCAGCAACACTTATGTTGATAGTGATAATTCATTATTTTTAGTGGCGCAATTGCATACTTTCAATATTAATATCTTGTTTTTAAACCGTAGCAGTTTTATAAAAAAATATTTAAATGAAAAATTAATTTTTAATTTTAGTTGTGTTGGGTTGGGTTTGGATGGGTTGTGTTGGGTTCGGTTGGATTAGTTTAGCAGTGGGTTATTTTATTGGAGGGTATTGAGTTGGGATAGTTTAGCGGGGGGTTGGTTTACAATTAAATATTGTAAAAAAAATTGTTTGTAAAAACCCTTAAAAACAAAAATTAAACATTTTTTATTTCAAGTATTTTAAAGACAAAAAGGACTTTTTGCTCCTTGGAATCACTTCCTATGGTCCTAACAAACCATTTTCACCCATTTTTACTGGGGGGGGGGGGGTGAAATAGATCCATAATTTTTCCCAGCCTCATACAGATTTATAACTCCATACTGATTGTCCCGAAAATATTATATTTTAATTTGTAATAACTGCGAAAATATTAAAGTATAAGTTGCTGTAAATTAAATATGTTATAAAAAAAGTCAATAGGAATTTATTGGTATTCTTCAAAATGTTAGTGCAAATGTATTTTTTTGTTTTTTTTTTATATTGAAAATCATACTTTCAACATTGGGTCTTATGGAGAAACTACCAATCTAATCTTTATAATCGAATAAAACTGCGTCAATTTAGCTAATTTCCATAGAATACATAAATTACTCTTTAGCAGTCACAATTTTAGTCTGATCAAAATGAAATGTCGTATCTGATATGATTTTGATATTTGCAAAGCTAATTTTATTATTAAATGGCATAGAGAATGAAGAAAACAAAATATAAAATTTCTCTCGAAATATTAGAACAATCGAAAAATGTATATGAAGTAAAGTTGTAGAAAATCATGTTTGCTACAACTCATTACATAAACTTTTTTTTTGAAACTTTAATGTGTACAAAGATAATTGGAATTTTGATTTTCAATTTTCAATGGTCAATATATCTGTAAATATTAGAGTAACAGAAAAATGATAAGAAACAAAATTGTCGTAAATTTTCTATAACTTTATTTTTTATGTATTTTTCGATTTTTCAAACATTAAGGGAGATAAGCCAAATTTTGCAAAAATTTTTCAAGAAATTCGCTAAAACGTAAGGCGCATGCAATAGATAATAGTAAGGAGTGTAGATAGTAGCTGTCGGTAAAAACCTACTAATATATCGACGATATAAAATTCCTACGATATAAAATTCCCACCTATTATAAAAATGTTTTAAGAGTTAAATGTTTTTAAGTTCTCTGACCGACACCACAATTCTCTAACGACTCCGAGATTTATTTCCAGGTTTTTAATGTTTTGTAAGTCGTACGCCAGCCTGTAAATGTTCCGTTCATAATAATACACTCTTTCTTAGAAATTTTTGAAATAAGATACTTTGAAATATGAAAATATCATTTTCCTTATACAGAGTGGCGCATAAGTAACGTTATGATTTATTTAATGAATAAGTTTTTTCTTTCTGATTTTATTGAACGTTGGCATTTATTAAAATTTAGATTACAGTTTGGAAATATGTTCATGTTTTGACGATAGTATCTTTCAAATGATGCTCTTCGACCTGACGTGCTCTTTCCAAAGCATTTTTCGTAACTTGTCTTAGAATTTTAGGTCCCAGCGCCCTCACACTTCTCGGATATTGGCCTTAAGCTCTTGGATGGATTTGGCTTAGTGGCTTACACCTTACCCTTTAGGTATCCCAAAGAAAAAAATGGGAGCCATTAAATCGGACGAACGTGGTGGCCAGTTAAAATCAGAAAAACGCGATATTATCATCAATTGCTAAGAACATCGCCTGGTGGAAGTTTTGGGGTTGTCCTGACACTTGCCTGCACCCGAGGAATGTTCACATCGTTTCGAACTGCACGAGGTCTTGCGCCACCTTATAGATTAAAAATATTTTTTATTGGCATGTGGACGGACAGAGAAAATCGTCTTTTCAAAAAATATGGAATTCTACAATTTTGATGATATAGTATTCAAAAAATATGGAATTCAATAAATATTCAAAAAGATCGATATTTGAATCCCTTTCTAAGGATTCTAAGGATTGTTCTAGGATAAGTTCTAAGGTTTGCAATTAATTAAACTTCTCCCACACAAATATAGACAAAGTTGTTTTAATTTGTTCAGAATGTGTATAAAAATCAGATCGTGTGAAATATTATACTTTAAAGGTCGTTTGAGTGACTTAAATTTGTAATAAATTAAATAAACTTATACATAAATATATATATATACATATATATATATATATATATATATATATATATATATATATATATATAAATATATATATATATATATTCCCCACAAAAATTCCAATAAATAATCTTCTAATTTATTATATATACCATATTAAATATTTATTTTATGGTATTATAAATTCCACGAAACATCCTGTAAATAACATTCCACATTCCTTTAATACCACATCAGATGACATCTCATTTCTTTATGACACATTCATTGCAAATAATTTGCATATTTCTTCATTTTATTATTGTTAACCTACTCAGTCTCTATAAGTCTGTACATAGTACGAGCATATATACAAAAACCATTAGGTATACAAGAAAATATTGTGGGTATTACAAATAACAAGTGATCTATATTATTTCATATTATTATAATAATTGGTTTTTAACGATGCTGATTTTCGACATCTACTAGATATTCTCATGTTATTATTTGTTACGAATTAAGGTTACGTAAGACAGTATGGACGGTTCGAAGCACTGTATGGACTCCATACAGCAACAAACGCTGTAGAGGTCACCCACTTAAAAGATGGAGAGACGAAATTGTAGGGTTTGCAGGACATCAATGGATGAGATTGGCAAATGAGAGACCAGAATGGAAATCTCTTGGAGAGGCCTTTGCCCAGTAATTGGGATATTTTATAGGCTTATTATTATTATATTATTATTATAAGACAGTATGGAAGAACTGACGTATACTATTTAGACATACATGTCACTGAATTTTTAATTAAATATTAATATGAAAAAATTAACTCGTCAACCAGGAATTGAACCTCAGACGTCTGGATTTCTAGACTAGCGTGCTTACCGCTACAAGACAATTCTGACGTAAGAGTCAACTTTCCACAACATTGACAGTATTACTTTGTAGTCAAATATCAACATAATTATTCACATATTATTATTTGTGTATACTTAGGCGTCACAATGCAATACTTCAAATTCCATTAAGGTTACGAAAGACATAGTATGGAAGAACGTAGATAGGTTCGGAGAACTTTTTCTGAAATTGTACTGAAAGATCTTCATCGGTACAATAGCAGTAGCTGAGTTTTCTCAAGAATATTCGCCAGTTAACAAATGTAATACAAAATATGTTCAGTGGAGTTTCCTTGATTTTTGATGATTTTTTTGGTAAACGTTTCGTACATTCGTAAACATTTCGCACATATTTTTATACAATTTCAAAAAACAAATAGCTGACCACATGTGTTTTTGAATTTAATTTTTGGAAATGGCTATGTATATATATATATATATATATATATATGTATATATATATATAGAAATATATATATATATATAGAAATATATATATATATATATATAAAATTGGTTATAATCTTGGTAAAAGATTACTTTAAATAAATGATTTTATTTAAATTCAAAACTTGGTTACAATAAATTTATAAATACAATAATACTTCAAAATTTAAAGTTACAACAATTAACTATTATAGTGCATTAATTATTTCTGAGATGAAATCTCTATAAAAATTTCTCCTCCAAGTAATGGTCATTTTTTAAATATAGTTAAAATAAGTTGCCCTTCTACTTTGGTAGTTGCCCTTCTATATGTTCTCCTTACGCGAGTATAAGGTTTAGTACATTTGAATTTGATTCTACGAGACATTTAACTACTTTAGACAACAGTTATAGATCTTACAGTACATCCTATACAAGCTCTAAACAATTACCAATTGTTTCTTCTTACTGTTGTTGCAATTTTGTACTGTTGTTGCCTTTTTATTTTTGACGTTCCTATACAAACAATAACAAATCATAATAATAATATAATTTTAATAATAGGAACAATATGAAAACAGATAATAATAACGAATTAAAAAAACATAAAAATAAAAATAAACACAGACCGAATACCGTACAGCTTAACTAACGTTCGTTCCATACACAAGAATGTGGTTCCATCTAGTTAATATAATAATATATTTTACATATTAATAAATGGTTTTTGTTCAATTTGTATTAGGTATATACCATATAAAAATATTTTATAAATTCTGTTTTTGTATTACATGGAAGACAGCCGTAATGGTTTTTGTTGTTTTTTTTTTTTTTATATAAATTTATTGATTATTACTAATAAACTGAACAAACATCTTATTAATAATTTTTTCCCAAATGAAAACAAAGCGTTTTCATTGGTAAAAGAGTTCCGCTGATATATTATTTTGACATTTGACTCACACACTTTGGCCGGGGATTAAACCCAAGACCTCTGGCATTACAGACCAGTGCTCTGCCAACTCAACTACCCAGATGCTATAGTAGAACGTGTATAGTTTCTAACTATCTGATGTATATGTATTTTATTCCTTGTTATGGTTGCCTTTCAGTTATGTTATACTGACGTAGGTAACTAACGTTTACTTAATTTGTTTTTTTTTTTATTAAATGTCCACTGAATTCGGTTTTATCTTCGGTTAAAGCCTTGTTTTTGACAGATGGACATTTTGACAGGGGTTAATACTGGAAAACCAAAATCCAAAGTTTCAAAGAGTTTGTCAGAGATTCATTTCATTTCATTTGGAAAAAAAACCCCAACTCCAGTATAACATAAAATTTAGCTTCTTTAACCCTCAACACCCATTGAATTTACTGAAAAAATGACTTTTTTATCGAAAATTCAAAGGCAGTAAAGGTTTGGACAGGATCGGATTACAGATTATTAGGCCTAAGACTTTTTTGTTATTTTATTTTCAAATTTAATGATTTCCACGAAAATTGTAAGCACCTAAATTTTACTATACTATACTAATTTTACTAAACTACACTAATCCAACGATTTGAATGGCATATATTATAGTTACTAAACAGTTCGACCATAAGGTCCATTGTGATGCCTAAGGATGTGAGGATGTGAGTGGAGTGAAAGGAATTTTGTGTGTAGACTAGGAATCGGTAAGATGTGCTGCTACAGCCGACTCTGATAGGAACTATGCCTATATTCATCTGGAGTTCGCGAAGGAAATTTGCAGAAAATCTTCACAAGCATAGCCGGTTACTCCGTTCTTGTACATACGCTGACAGTTTAGTCAATTAATCGTCCCTTTTTTTTCTTCTTAATAATTGACAAACTTCCAATGTCGGGATTCTAACCCCCCAGTTCCAAGTAGACATAACGCCTTAGACCGCTCAGCTACTTGGACAGTAATAGAGTCAAGATATTAATATCATTTATTTGTCGTCATGGAGGGCCGAAATTTGCAGGACCTAAAACTAGAGACTTTTTAGCTTTATGGTTAATGGTTAATCCGAAATGAACCCCTTTACAATTTATCTTGAGATCAGTATCTCAATTAGTTTTTGAAATATAAGTGCAAAAAAATCAATTTTAGTATAATGCATATCTTCACAACCAGTGACTGAAGCTAAATAAATGTTAAACCAATTTTATTTGAAATTTGTTGTACTTTTATTAACCCGACTTCAAAAAGGAGGATGGTTCTCAATTCGTCTGTATTTTTTTTTATGCGTGTCACCTCAGAACTCCGTCATTTATGAACCGATTATGAATTTTTGTTTTGTTTTAAAGGGTTTGGTTTCCCATTGGTCCCATCGGCACCAAATCGCATTCTGATGAGTGGATCCCCGGGAAATCGAGGAAAATCCTCTTTTTATATGTGATAAATGATTTCTGCGAAATTTTTTTTTTTTTTTTGAGGGTATACTCATTCATAATGAGCAAATAAGAAATTTTTTTTAAAAACCGACTTCAAAAAAATTTTTTGCAAAAAAAAACCGACCCCAAAAAAAAAATTTTTACAAAAAATAAACAAAATACATGTAATAAAAACTGAAAATCTGTTATGTAAAAATGCACTAAATATTGAAAAAAAAAAAAAAACGTATTAAAAAAAAATGTGTTAATAATAAAGAAATGCACTAAAAGTTAGTAGGTCGTTTAGTTGGTCTACCCATATTTAGACAAATAAAATAAGTTACAGAACTTCAAAGTCACTAAAAAGCGAGAAATAAAACTGGCGGTGTCCAAATTAATTGTACATATGTATTTAAAAAATTTTGCTTAGGTGAACTAAAATTGGCACAAGAATATGCAATTATTTTTTTTCTTTTTAGTGCATTTTTTGTTATAGAATATTTGATTTTTGAATTCGGGTTTCCATTTTGTCAAAATAGGTTTTATTGTGACTTTAATAGGTTTTAAGCTCATGGTTTACTAGATACAGATTTTATCCTGTTATTATCTCTGAAATTACGGTACTACCAATCTAGCACCCTGATTCTCCTGACTTCTTAAAAAGGTTGTCAACAACTGTACAATGTTTCATAATCCTTATGCTGTCACAAAATGCAGAGTGATTCATGATGCTTGTCCATAAAACCTACACTTTTTCATTATCTTTATATTTTCATTATATTTATATCATTATATTTTATTATTTTCATTAAGTATCTTGTAGATGAAAAGGGTCAATCTAGGGTACTAACTCAAAATTTTAGAAAATCCAGAGATTGATCTCATTCGTTCGGAGATATTTACTGATGTACGTAATTACTAAAACATTAGCTATTTATGTACTTATGCGCAAGCGTAAACATTCAAAATAACGCTCAGTTGCTCACTCTGTGTAAAAAAGTTAGTATTGTAACTATATTCTGAGCCACTTTCAATAGTGAGAACATTATAAATAAAAATAAATTTCTGGCGATAATAAATTAAATAATTATTCATAAACAATTGGTATTTTCTTTTCATAAGAATGCAAAAATCCAGAGAAAACTTAATTTTTTCGGAGTCTCCGGTCTAAAACTGGGGAGTTGGTAACCCTAGGGCAATCAGTAATCAAAAATTATGTAAAAAATGTCGGCAAAAATTTTCACTATGAATTTCTAGCGGCAACCAATGGCCTGTCAGTAGGGTATGTATGTTTTACAAATTTTGAATAGTTTTTAGCGAATTTCCTCCAAAGGAGATACAGCTATTGTTTTTGCACCAATGTTGGAATTTCGTAAAAATTTCTTCAAATGTCCATCGATCCTACCTATAAAATGTTAAAAATCACTATCGCTAAAATTTGTATATATATATAAATATATATATATATATATATATATATATATATATATATATATATATATATATATATATATATATATATATATTTATATATATATACATATCGATGGACATTTGAAAAAATTTTTGCAAATTTAATTTTTTTTATTTTTTAATATTTTGCAAATATTAAGGATAGTCAAATTTTGTGTTTTCCCCTCCCTCTAAACTCCCTTTCCCCTCGCCCGATTTTACCCATTAACTTGACCTTTAGAATACCAAAAGCTACTCAAATATCAAATTTCATTCCAATGGGAATAAAACTGTGACCACTAGAGAGTCCACAGACATTTAAAAAAGTACATATGTATATATATATATATAATGGGTAAAATCGGGCGAGGGGAAAGGGAATTTAGAGGGAGGGGAAAACACAAAATTGGACTATCCTTAATATTTGCAAAATCGAATAATTTGTGAGTAGACTAGCAATTGATAGGATATGATAGGAACTATGCCGATATTCATCTGGAGTTCGAGAAGGAAACTGCAGAAAACCTTCTCAAGCATAGCCGGTTACTGCGTTCTTGTCCATACGCCGACAGTTTAGTCGATACGAATTCATGAAATATATTTTATTGTAAAAAATTTTGATTGTCGTTTCCATAGTAACTATAAACTATAATCGTTATACAACATCGTTCTATTTTGGCTATTAATAAATTTAATTTTTGAAAATACTAAAGTCATATCAGATATTATATTTCATTTTGATCACACTAAAATTATGACCGCTAGAGAGTGATTTGTATATTCTAAGGAAATTCGCTAATTTGACGCAGCTCCTGCGTAACGAATTTTTTATTGATTTTAAGTGTTTATTTTGAATGTCCACATAATTTGATTGCTTTTAGGTATCCATTCCCATTGTATATTTAAGAGCAATAAAACTATAAAATAAATTAAAACAACCATACACTCTGCTCATTGGTTGCCCGCTAGAAATAAATACTGAATATATTTACCAATATTTTCCACACATCTTTCGATTACTGATTATACCATCGTTCTTCATGTACTATTCTACAAGTAAAGTGTATACATAAAACTTCGATCAAATCATTATAATCAGTTCAAATTATAAAAACTAAACAATGTTCTGTTCGGAACAAAATAATATATACCTATATAATTTAGTTTTTTTTTTTTTTTGTGGTAGAAAGCACCATAATATCAGTTAAAAACCACACCTTTTGCTATCACCTCACACGTGTATATGTATAAGTAAGTATGTGAGTATATGTTTGAATATCTAAATAATATTACAAAGGAGTGCAAGAACCAACCAAATAACATTGTATTATAACAATATCTCACGTACAAATAAAATACTATAAGATGCCGTCAATCTGATAAAAATAATATCATTTATAGGGTTCAGTAATGTTAGAAGTATGAAATAATATCCATTATGCGTGTGTTTTAAATGAATCATTTCAATAATCTTTTTCTTTTACATAAGACTAGCTGAAAAAGCCGGCGATGGCCGGGCTTCAAAAATTTATACGCTAGTATAAATAGTATTTTTGGCGGGTGACCTCTCGTATTTTTATTTTAAATTTTGGTTCTGTCAAAACCTTAGTGTTATATATTACAAATGCGTTTTAATTATTGAATAAAAATAAATATTATAATAAATATAATATTTTATTAGTTATTTTATTTTCTTTGTTATTGAATAAAATGGGGAAAAAACTATTAAATTGGAAGTGTTGTATTGTTGATTGTGAAAATACACCAACTTTTTTATGTATATAACAATCAGAAAAGCATTTTGGCCATATATACTTGTTGATCGTCAAGGTATAATCATAAGTGTTCTCTACCTGTTATATCAATGTAAGTGGCATACGTGTAATTTTTGTAATAAATGTGATTATTACATTGTAAAACATATATATATATACATATATATATATATATATATATATATATATATATATATATATATATATATATATATATATATATATGTATATTTATTATATATATATATTTATATATATTTATATATATATATATATATATATGTATATATATATATATATGTTTTACAATGTAATAATCACATTTATTACAAAAATTACACGTATGCCACTTACATTGATATAACAGGTAGAGAACACTTATGATTATACCTTGACGATCAACAAGATTAAGTTATTAGCGACTTGAATATAATTATTATTTATTGTGAAATTTGGCGACCCAACTACGCTACGCCACTGTAATAAACACCAGGTATATCTATAGAAACAATATTAAATATCTATCCGCCAGAAAACGTTATTGCCATCAGAAAACGGCTATAACTTTGGAATAACCAACCATTTTGTATCTAAAAGTACTTTCTATAATATTGGTATAGCGACGGGCACATATATATATTTACAAAAATATATTTTAAAGATTAAACAACATTATATATAGCATTTTGTTGGAAATTTGCAACAGCAACAGTCATACGTAAAGCGGTCCCCGGTTGTTATGTTGGCCGCCTCCAAAACCACCACAAAAATGTACCTATTAGTGAATTTCCTATACAAGATATTGGAGCATTTAGCATTAATTGTATCAAATATCGAAAGATGGAAGATTGCTTCCAATCTAGCTATCACAGTTTTAATCTGATCGAAATGAAATTTGTATTATTGTGCTTTCTTCTTTCTCTAAACCTCCCTTTTGACTCATATAACACGGATGTATACCAAACATATGAAAATCGGATAAAATTTAGATTGTGATTCTTAAAGAAGATAAACTCTAATTTATATAGACGAGTCACGTTCATTATTTTGGTATAGTTGACAAGAATAATTTCGAACAATATTGTTTACAAGAATAGTACGGAACCTTTAATATTTAAAATCTAAAATACAAACTTACTTTAAAGTTTTTTTTTTCTTCAAAATATCTAGAAGTGTTTTTTGGTAACTGGGTACTATAATATATATTAAAGTCCAATATTATTGTAAGACAAATTCGGCTTGTAATAAGTACAATGCATGCAAATATTTGGTAAAGGGTGTCCCAAAATTAATCGACATTTTAAATGTTTCATATTTTAACTTGTATTGAATAGTTGATAATATTTCATCTTAGTAGAAATTAGTGATATGATAATATCTGACAAATTGGCGCCCTAACTTGACGTGTGAGGTGATAGCCTTGAGTTGAATAAAAGAGGGCGGCGCTTTTTGGCGTGACAAAAATACACTAATATAATAAATTGAAATCTACATATTAAATCACGTTTAGAGTTGAAAAAATAACGTTCCTTCGTTCCTGACGTACCCGACCAATTTTTTTTTCTTCTCTAAAATAAGAATATGCAGTCGATCAACAAAATAAAAATAATACATTTACTTTTCTTTAAGAAATTTGCAAACCGGCGATGAACAAATTTATGATTATTATTATGACAAGTAATCATGGCATAAAATTTCTTTTTCCTTTAAAATGCATCTAATCTATTTATTGCTTCATGTTTTTTGTAAAAATACATGATACTATATATTTTTATTTTTTTATTTGCTTTTCGTAACTTTTCCTCGGCCGAGGCGAGGATTTTGGGACATTATACCTTGCCTCGCCTCGGTTTGTAACGAGGATTAAAATTTTGAACCTCGCCTAGCCTCGCCTCGTGCCTCGTAACCGAGGACTGATGCGAGTAAATTTGATACTGACTTACTTATATTATCGTTAATGACCTATATTCATGAAAAACTAATTTTCACGACTTTTGACCTTTAAAAAATTAATTTTAGTTACTTATCAATAAATTGTAATCTAACGGGTCGATATTAACCTAGGCGTATTGGACGACATATTTTGTTCCTTTTAAGACACAGTTTAACAGTTTATTGCAACGTTGCGAAAAACGTTACACAGCTGTATATCTGGAGAGCTATTGGTCCTACGTTAATTTTATATAGGACATTTTCTGTGTAGAATTAGCTAAGAAATAAATTTAATAATGCCCTCTGTTAAACGTAAAGTCAGGTTTTCATAGTGTCAAAACGAAGATAATTCGAAGATAATATTTTATCATTGAAGGCATAATTTCGATAAATGTACACCCATGAAAAATATCAGCTTTATTGTACTAAAAGAGTGGATAAAATATATAAATTTGTACAAATCCAGTCTCTCTCATAAAATAATAAAGACATATTTTATAATACCTACAAATCTCTCTTTCATTATTTTTAATATCGTTTTGCATATATTTATATATACATATTTAGGGATATCGTACAAAATTAATAATGATTTGCATGAATTTGATATTTCCACGAACGCTGGCAATGAATAGAAAATTACAGCATATCATAAAATGTTCTAGATTGTAAAAAGAAGCTTAATTTTTGGCAGGTTTTGCGATCGAATATTCATATTTTATAGTTTTTTTAAACAATCGTATAAAATCACTTTCATGTATTAACAATGTGTGATGTCATATAAACCATATTTAAATATACCTAAAGAATATTACAACTACGTAGCTACACATAAACCACGTAATACAGTTATCACATTTTTGATTAAGATAATAATATATATTAATATATTTTAGGACGAAATATGAATGATCGTTATTATTTTAGTAAATAGAGACACCGCAAACTCTTACATTAGAACATTTAAATTTGATTATACAGTTGAAACTAGGTACAGGAATGTCTTCATCATTATTACTCTATGTTTGTGATAAAAGAAGAAAATGTGAAATACGGGCCACAATAGCAAGGATATCATTTTTATGGGCTCTATAACCTTGTATCTTAAATGTATATATTGATAAACCTGGGATGGTCTTGATATATTTCACTAACTCTGATTCAAATGTAAATAATGGATTCAATGCCAGACTTTCAAATTCTAATTTTAACGAAAGAAGTAACGCCGACTATGCAACAATCTAACTAAGTATAATGCTGGTTCTGTTCTACGATATGATAAAATGTAGATTCATTACTTTCAGATACAATATATAATTTTTCTATTCTAGTTTTTCACGACTATATCATTTTATTAAACTTTTGTGTCTTAATAGTGCTGTTGACCTTACTTAATATTATTTTAACAAATTATTTTAAAAGAAGTATAACTTCTTACGTGCGTACATAAGTACACAAACACTTTTTTTAAACAAGCCGCAGAGTAGATTTGTCCCGAAGTGCTACATTTTTAAGGGAAATTTCTAAGATCGTATTTGTTTTTTAATCTGAAAACTTATCGTAAATTTTTAAGGGTGAGCCATTTCAATAAGTTTTTGCGAAATCATTTCACTAAAACACACAGATTTATGTAATCTTAGATAGATTGTAGGCGCTGCCCTAGACGGGGTACACTTCGACCATAAGGTCCCCTGTGATGCCCTAGGATGTGAGGATGTGAGTGGAGTGGAAGAAATTTGTGTGTATAGACTCTGATACCAATTTGAAGTTCATGAAGGAAACTGCAGAAAACCTTCTCAAGCATAACCGGTTACTTCGTTCTTGTCCATACGCCGACAGTTTAGTCAATTAACCGCCCTTTTTTATCCTAATAATTGACAAACTGCCGATGTCGAGATTCGAACCCATAACCTCACTGTTTCCAAGTAGGCATTATTATTGCGCAGACATAACGTCTAGACCACTCGGCCACTTGGTCTAATACTCTATGTAATCTATCACTTGTTTTACTTTTCTTTTTTTTTTTAATTATAATTATTACAATAATTACAAAATAATTAATAATGGCAATACTTATTAGTATACAACGCGAATTTTACGAGAACATGAAATCGGTAATACTTCTATATATTCGAGTTACAGAAAAAATGTTGTGTAGATAAATTGTTGTAAATTTTATTCGCTCCAAGTTTACTTATGATAAATTTGTATTAAGAGAGTTATTTCAAACTTTGTGTTTCCCAGCCACTCTAAGCCCAACTTCCCCCTTGACTGAATTAGATAAAATTTCTTTCAGATTTTATTGACGTTAATGCGTTCGATCAGTATCCCAACGAAGTTACTACCATTTTTAGTTCTCATGAATTCGTGCACGAAAAATATGTGTACTTAAAGTTTAAGAACGCCCACATACACACACACACATACACACACACACACACACACACACACACACACACACACACACACACACACACACACACACACACACACACACACGCACACAGACATCTTTCTAAAAATGGTGTTAATAGAATCTGGGGACCTCAAAACGAGGTTATATGGGAAAAATTTTTATTTTGATTTTCGGACCAATAATTAACATAACTTCCCTGTTCAGAGAAGGGAAGGAATAAAATAAATAATTAATGTAGAAATGTTCAAATAAAGTTTTCGCATTTTTTTCACGTTGCCTCCACCAATTTTATGTGGACTGTTGAATTTTTCCATTACCGGTAACCATTTTTTAAATAGTATTTATGAATGCGTGAGAGTGTGGAAACTAGTGTGGTTTTACATTTTGGCCCAACAAGTATCTCAAATGGTTTTGAACTCGATATTTCAATTTGTATCAGAAATAAACAACCAATTTTGGTATAGTTTATTATAAATTACCCCCCCCCCCCCCCGTTCCTTCCCTTTCATACACACGATAACTCAAAAACGAAAACAATTGTTTGTACTTTATAACAACTATATTTTTAAAGTAGAAACCATAATAAATAATGTTTATAAATATTCTTTGAAACATGCACTTTATATAATTGCATTAGAAAATGGTGTTGACGAACGTTTGAATTAATTATTTAATGAAGTTAAAACTATTTTGTTAGGTTTGTTTTTGCCATCATATTTTAAAAACAGGCGACAGCGCACAGTAAAAAAATATACATATACATATATGCATACATACACTGTGAACGCCATAACAAAACACAGTTTATTGTCAGATCTGTCAAATCAATTTCTGATTTACATTTTCTGATATTTTACAATCAATACTTTTGAAATATTTAAGACAAATAAAAAAAGGTTATAAATCGTTGTAAGATTATTGATATACTTTATTTAAATCCTAAATAAATGTTATTTAAGATAGTACTCATTTGACTCAAGCGTAGCACATGAACGTCCTTAAAGTTGAGGTAAAGTTCGTGAATGAGCCAAATTGGACAGTGCATCCCTCGCCAGGGGCGAAGTATCCATCTTTGAAACTGTAGCCAATAGAATACAAGTTAATAGACAAAAAAGTTTAATTTTTATAAATAAGCCACTTTTATTTGAAGCGTTTTTTTGCCACAAGAATAGTTTTGCCACAATTTTCAGCTTAAAATCTAAAATAAACAGTTGCAACACGCTTTAATAATTAACTCAATATATACCGGGTATTTAAGTAATTTACCACTGTTGTTATTTTCATTTGTTTGTAGCTGCATGTGACATGAGTATTTATATATTTTTATTTAACTAAATTTGTTTATAACATAAACGTTCGAAATCCAGTGTTACTCAAAATTCACAAATATATAAACTTTAATAATTTATATATAATATTACAAAACACATTTTTTTGAGTTTATTTTATATAAAATTAAAATATAAAATAAACATATGTAATCCAGTCAGAATAAACAAATATTTACCCGCGTCAAAATATGTATTTAGTTATTTCAATAGCCTTCGAATCCGAATTAAAAATCTGTCAATCCACCGTACGCCGTCCCAAATTCGTAATCATCCAGCTTTCTCCTAAACAATTGAAACAAATAAGTAAAAAATAGTATGTAAAAATGTAGGCAGCTTGACCCCAAGGCCTAGATCAGGGGTCCAAAGCCCGACCCATGTTCGAATTATCGTTCTTGTCCAACCGATAGTCTAGAATGTAATCTTAGGTACAACAAGTAATATTACAACTAACTGAGTTAATTGTTTGAATACCAGTATATACTGAGTTTGAATGACAATGTTAGAATTGTTAACAATTTTCGAATTGTCCCAGAATTTAGAAAAAAACTCTTATTAAAGTTTTAAAGATAGGCATATTTTTATGTCCATTAAGCTAGCAGAGCAACCTGAGAAGAGCACAATTATAATTGTCTCATAATGAGACGCTAATTAAATGCTAATTAAATGCTCTAATTAAAAATTAACTGCTCTTTGTTGTATCGTGTAACCGCATGCTCTGCTAGTTGTATCGTGAAATGCGGTTACATGATACAACAAAGAGCAGTTAATTTTTAATTAGAGCATTTAATTAGCATTTAATTAGCTTAATAATTTGATATTAAGTACGATATAATTAATTGATTTTTTAAACATTGCTCTGCTAGCTTAACATTAAGCTGGCAGAGCATGCGGTAACACAATACAACAAAGAGCATTTAATTGTGTTCTGCTTTGGTTGCTCTGCTAGCTTAATGGACATCATATTTTTCGCTTTCCGAGGAACAGTTGAGCACAAAATATGGAAATATGGAAAAATTTTCAAAAAAAAATTGTTTATTTTAAAAAGAAGAAGATTTTTCGTTATTAAATTTGTGTTATATCTCTTACGGTTTCGTAAAATTATGGAGATGCAACGGAGAAGTCTGCTTTGATGTTTTGCACTTGATATACAGTGTGTTCATATGAAAAGTTTCCACCTAAATACTTACATAATGTAATAATTATATTCTTGTTCCATACATCCGTGTCGCGCGTGGCATAACTTATCTTTTAAGCGGTGCAAGATAGGGAAAATCTTTTGTTTGAAACTTTTTTTCGTGCATGCAATATTTCTGGCATAAATACAAAATTTACGCAGTATTGACACACCAAAACTATGGGATGAATAAAATAATGTTTCAAACAAAAATTGTTTGTTTTTATAATACTACACGAACACAAATGCTTGGAAGAAAAATAAAATTATTGCATTACATGTACCCGTTTAAACTAAGCATCTTTTGTTTTAAACAAAAATTTTAACAAATATTTTGGTGGATACCTTTCAAATGAACATCTCGTATGAAATAAACTCATGTGTAAGTCATTTACAACGTTTTTTTATATCCATGTAATAATATCTATAATTCTATACGCCAGAGTATAATAGGATTATAATATCATAAAAAAAAACAACAACGGAACGTTCGTATTTACTAGCTAAAAGTAAGGATTAACCACACCACCATAAAAATTGTTTTCATAGAATTGTTATGTTCATTACGACTGTGAAAAAAAAAACTTTTTATTCGTTTTCATTGTTCCGTCCCATTTTTTTTTTTTTTTCATTTTGAAATTTTTATAAAAGTATTGTACTTTGTTATAATAAAAGCGATATATTTTATCTGTTAAAATAGCATTGCTAATAGATCTGTTAAGATAGGAAAAACTTGTTTGATGACATTATTTTAGTGTTTCACCGAGGCTACAAAGTAACCTCGTTTCGCCTCGGTCCTAGGTTACGAGGCACGAGGTGAAGTTCAAAATATTGATCCTCGTTACTAACGCGGGCGAGACGAGGTATATCGTCCCAAAAACCTCGCCTCGGCCGAGATAAATTTACGAAAAGTAAATTTTTTTTTGTAAAATAATATAGTTTTTACAAAAAAAACATGAAGCAATAGATAGTTGCATTTCAAAGAAAAAAGAAATTTTATGCTATGATTAGTTTTAATAATAATAATCATAAATTTGATCATCGTCGGTTTGCAAATTTTATAGAGAAAGTAAATGTATTATTATTATTTTGTTGATCGACTGCATACTTTTATTTTAGAGAAAAAAAAATTTTGCGGTCGGAGACCCCGTCAGGAACGAAGTAATTTACGTTCTTTTTTCAACTCTAAACGTGACTTAATATGTAGATTTCTATTGATTATATTAGTGTATTTTTGTCACGCCAAAAAGCGCAGCCCATAATCTTTTATTCAACACACTCTCTCTCTAATTTGTATATTTTATTTTATTTTAGAGCTAATTGGTCTCGTACGAAGTCAAAATTTTGCAAATAATTTTTCAAATGTCCATCTATCCTACCTAGTAGATGTCGAAAATCATCGTCTTAAATTTATATATATATATATATATATATATATATATATATATATATATATATATATATATATATATATATATATATATATATATATAATATATGTGTGCCTGTAATCGCTCTAGCGGTTTCAAAAAGACATTTAATTTCTAACAAGTTTTTTTTACCATATTATGTACAATCTTGCAAAATAAGTTTAAGTTAGTAAAAATTTTACCGAGAGGCCGAGGCGAGGCAAGGCAAGGATGATAGCTAACCCAACCGAGGCGAGGCTAGTCAACATTCGAGTTGATACCAATACCTCGCCTCACCTCGTACCTCGTGAAACACTACATTATTTTGATATCAATGTTTTGATTGAACCCAAACTAAGATATCCAGATGCTATGCAGACTTGTGTAATGGTTTCGATTTTCGTTTGTAAATGAATGTATGTATATAGATATGTATGTAGGTATGTATGTATGTCTGGATGGATATATGCCTGCGAATAAGATATCAAAAAAACGGCAAATTAAGAAACATTAAATTTTATATATAAGTCGCAATACAATACTGATGTCAATTTCGATTAAGGTTACGTAAGACATAGTATGAACGAACTAGCGTATATAGTAATAAAATTCAATGACATGTTTGTCTACATAGTAGATGCTAGTTCTTTCTTACTATGTCATACGTTCGCTAAATGGAAATTGACATTAGTATTGTATTGTGATGCCTGAGAACACACTAATAATAAAATGTGAATAATAAGTTGCTGTTGACAACAAACTAATACCATGATATAAAAAAATTAATTCATTTACCAGAGTCATCTGTGGTGAAACGGTTAGCACACTGGACTAGAAATCTACAGACCCTTATTCGATTCCTGGTGAATTAATCAATTTTTACATATCAATATTTAAATTAAAAAAATCAATGGATTGTCTATATAGTAAACGCAAGTTCTTTCATACTATATCTTATGAACCTTAATAGAAATTGACATTAGTATTGAATTGTGGTGCCTTAGTATACATAAATAATAATATGTAGAATAATAAGTTGATGTTGACAAGAAAGTAATACTGTCAATGATATGAGAAAAAAAATTGATTCCAGTGTCATCCGTGTCAGTAAGGGTTACTACACTGGGCTAGAAATTCAGAGATCCGGGATCGATTCTTGGTAGATGAAGAAATCTTTACATATCAATATTTCAATAAACTTTAGATTAATATTATCATCTTACGCGACTGCAATGTTGTATGCTAAACCTTTATTCTTGATGTTTTTGAGTTTTAGAGAATTTTTTTTAAATCCGGTGTTTTTTTTTTGATACTACTCTAATTTTGTTAGAAAGAGTTTACTATCGAGCAAAGCAAAAAGAAAATTTTATTATGTAAAATATAGATTATGTGTGAAATCCACAAACCGGAAATGACACTTTACTCTATGCATTTTTTGTGTTTTTCAAATTTTCTCAAAACAATACGATATAAAGCAAAATTTCAAATTCCAAAATTATTCCTTACGGAAATATGAACAACTTTTTTATGAAGCATTTTTTCGTAAATAAAATAAATTAGGCTGAATTTAAGCTCGATAATTTACTTGAAACTTGGGAGAACCGAAAAATTGTGTAGAGCTGCGCACGTTATTGGGAACAACCACAAAATTGACAAATCAAATTTAAAACTACTGAAATCGGTACAAAACCCCACAGAATTAGATGCATACGAAAGTATCTACATACATAAATTGAGAAAACAGATAATGAATTTAGACAATGACCCAATTCCAAATTGTGATTTAATAAAATTAAACCATTTTAAAAAAATCGAATACCTTAATATCAAGGTTAACTTCGATCAACACCCTCACTTTAGTGACAAAAACAACGCCGCATAGTCACAAAAGGATGCCGTCAATAAATAGCTGGGGTTCTTTACACACCTAATCCTTTAGTCAGTCAACCCAAATAATCCTTCAGGTCAAATCATACTCTCAGTCAAATCATATAAAAGACAAAACTTTTTTAATATCATTGTGAGACACGCTGCAAATTAGCAACAAGCAATATATCCCTGAATCCATATCCCAGAGATAGTTACGATTAGCTAATTCATATTGATGATGACTACATTGTAGGAATTGGGGCAAAATTTGAAATGTATTTTCAAAAAACCTAGAGTTCTCTTTGATTATTTTAATAATCTTTACCATTAAGGAAGGATATATTCTACTCCAATGTTGAATTCAACGATAAATGTCAAATCCATTTGTTGAACTGTGTAAGCGGCACATTATTTCTTTTATTTTACTTTTTAATTCGTTACCTTTCGAATCAAATCGTGAAATTTAGTTTGTTAGAAAATATAATTGTTTTCTTCAGACTAAAAAGAGGGTGTTAAAAGTGTCGATAGTGAAATATATCCGAAAATGGTAAAACTGACAAGTTGAATTGGCGTCAAAGTATAATTTAGGCATGGAAATGAAGAACCCATCAAAATCTAGGGTTTTTCTGGGAGACGGAGCGAGATGACCCACAGTGCCACGTCGTAACAGTATTTTTTATCTTTTCCGATCAATGCCTTGCCTACTAAAAAACCTGTGTATTTTAGTTTTCTTATAAAACAAAATGTTATTTGTTTAGTACTGCTTACTAATTGCCCTGTGCTAGCTTAAAAGACACAATTCTAAGAAATAAATTTTTTTTTACATATTATTTGGATTTGTCTGCGATAGTTAAAAAATATTTTTATTAATTTTTCATAACTTGTCAAAAATCTGTAGAATGGTGTATAAATAAATAAAATAAATATCTGTATAGAATCATTAAAACGATAAATTCATAGATCAACTTTTTTTCTTAGAAGTTTTCTTTCAAATAAGAATAATGATTGAATTTTTTTTTAAACGAATAAAATCAACAAAGTTTATTACACAAAGCATTCGATCTTATGGCGCCATTATTAAGCTTTCTTGTTTGTGTAAGTTTGTATTTGAAATTCCGTACCAAAAAATAAATAAAAAAATTAATTCCGTACCAAAATTATTATATTCTGAAAACTATACAGTCAATGGCAAAACTATCTTAGAATATTTTTAAAAAATTTTGGACTTTTATTTACTAAATGTGCAACTTTAACAATTAATAAAATAATCGAATTATTTGATTTTTGGTGAAGAAATGCGTAATGTTTCGAAGATTTGACTGTGTCAATTTTGAATAATCCGTAACATTTTAAGAATGGTATCGAAACTCCTTATGTACCAACCCATTATTTAACGTCCTGCAGTATGTGTCATCTTTAGGCCTTGGCTAAATAATCCATTTTGACAAATGCCGTGTTATTATAATTTTTTAGCGAACAAACCACAACGGGTATCTACAATAATGTGTCAAGTTCAAGTTTATACCATGAAAATTACGAAATAAAAAGGGGGGGGGGAAATTATTTACTTTTTAATTATCGTATGATTAAGTATAATGTACCTATCCTTGATCTTGTAATGTACTCAATTCTAAATCTTAGATTTGTTTCTGTAATATTTGGATTGATTTCCGAACTTATCTTACAACGGGAAAAATTCAGAACACTTATGATACTAAACTTGATGCATACTTAATCGAAACCTTTTAAGATGAATTCAATTTTGATGAATGTCAATATCCCAAATCAAGACTATATATTGATAGGAAATTCAAACCACTTTGAACAATCAAACAGATTTAGATTTGATGTCAATGTGCGGTGCGGCATAACTTTAAGTATTAAGCAAGATTGATCTGAACAATAATAGACATAATTAATTCTTATCAAATCGATAGATCTTAAACCAACCCTTTTAATAATAATATTTCCGACCACCTTCGTGGATACTTTTAAATAGAATTATTGTCAAAATTACGTTAAATTTTTCTCACCCTAATTAAACTGTTACAGGAAGATGTCATTGGCAATCAATGCTAATATTAACGTCTTTCGTAGGATTGTAAATGGAGTGTTTTTAATCTCCCCATTGACGAGATCAAAAGAACCATTTTTGAGACATTTTATTCAATATAGATAAGACCATTGATATTTTCATATTAAAAAACCACAGTATATATTTTTTATTTTTATATCTCGAGCACGGAAGTGCGTAAGGCCGAATTTAAGGGGCATTTGGCCTTCTCACTTACAGTGCTATTACTACAGGAAATATCAGAGGTTATCTGACCTGGAAATATCTTCTGAACAAAAAGAGCTACAGTGCTGATTTTTTGAATATGGAATATTTAGGGAATTATAAGTTTTTGCTTTTCGTTAAGAAATAAACGGTTAAAAAGTTATTTCAGTTCAAAAATGCAAAATTAGCGGGAACGCCTTTTGATTTTTTAGGAAGTTAAGATTTATAGAGACACCTGAGGGGCGAAGGGAAACGTCCCATGTTAATGTATAGCCCGTGTTAGTTATATTAAACTTTACAAAAACGAAATTTATACGAACAAACTTTGATATTCATAGCTAATAAAGAGTCAAAGGAAATATTTGATTTGATTATACTTAAATCTAATTCATGGTATTTAGGTATGTAATATCAACATACCGAACGTACAGTTGGTACAACTGAGTGACAAGCTGAGAAGTGTGTTCGGATTGGTATAATTCATAGACATAGTATAAATACTAGACTAGACCATAGATGGGCAGACCTTGACTGAACTCGGCTCTGAGTGAGAGGTAGGAAGAGAGATTGAGTAAATATAGGGTATACTACCAATTATTATTTTCTTTTTATAATTAAAACATTTTCTGAAAAAAATATAATAATACCAACTATTTTTTATGGTCACTATTATTCAAAGTATACAATACATACAATACATTGAATACATACTCTGGAATTTTGGGCTGGTAATTTGGGGCACAAAATGTACCTTTTTATATATTTGGGTATGAATAAAATATAAATGTTATATAAATTATAAAATATAAATCTTTTGATCTTGTACATTTACCGCTTGTTAATTATTTTTTCTTAGTAGGGGGTATAGTGTCATGGGAATTTGATGACACTGGATACAAAAAAGATGCCAATGATAAAGCTGGGTGGGGGGAAGGTTTTGGTAATTTGTTACTTATTTCTAAATAGTTAAATTTTACATAAAGTGGAAATACATATAGTTGTTGTTGTTGTAATTATTGTTATTGCTATCATCATTATTGTTGTTATTATTGTTATTATTATTATTATTATATTTTTTGATGTATCTCTCCATATTGTAAAAGATATTTTTTAAACAATAAATATTTTGTAAAACTAATTCTAAATTGATTGAATAAATTATTGGGCAATAATCGGTAGGCAACCTGTATTGAAACATCGTTCCGTCTTACTTCAAAACATACCTTTTTTACTTACTCTCACCCAGCTTATGGAGAGTCCGTTCGATTCCGGCGAGCCGTCTGCGCCCACCTCTGCTAGACTGCGCATTCAATGAAATTCATGTTCCAATATTAGAAAGAGATACAAAGAAAGTTACGGCAGAGCTATCTCTGTCGTTCATTCACAGTGGAACAAAGATAACTATACTGTAGATCAGAGGCTATCTGTTTCTAAAGTTGGCACAACTTTTCAATACAGAAAGTATATGAATCGCGCAGTCTAGTAATACTATGTCTATGGTATAATTAGTGTTTATGTATTTTTTCCTACATTCGAGCTCATTTGAATGTCCTGTACAATGCACATTTTAAAAACAATGTTGAATGTCTGCATACTATAATGGCCGCGGTCAATATATAATTGTTTATATTCACACATTAAAAAATATTAATTTTTTTTAACTGTATACGTGATTTTAATGGCGTTTGGCACACGTCACCACTAACGCTCCGTCTATATATAAGTGAAATTTTGTAATTTTCTGATCGCTGTAACAATAATAAAAAATAGTTATTCATTACTATTTCGGATTTCTCTATTTAAGCTAATGATAAAAGAGCTAAATTAGATAATTTTTTTCGCGATAACTGTATACATAATTGTGTTTAAACTCTGTACGTGCATTACTAAATTGTTTATTTCCATCATGTACTTTTTTAAAGATTTTCTGATCGTAAACGAATTACACTCCAACTTCCTTTTGAACCCCCGTGAACTTAGCAGAGCACTTTTAGCAGATCCCTCCCAAAACCATCCAACAAATTTGTTGGACATTGTTGGACAACGTGAACCTAGCAGCGCATTTTAAAAGCTTTATAACTTTTGAAAGAAGCTCCAACAAATTTTAAAAATGTTCCAACAATGTCCAACAAGTCCCAAGGAACATTTTTGGATACTTTCTTGGTCAATTTTCAAACATGCTCGGTTAGCGTGAACCTAGCAGAGCATTTTAAAATCTTTATAACTTTTGAAAGAAGGTCCAACAAATTTTAAAATTGTTCCAACAATGTCCAACAAGTCCTAAGGAACATTTTTGGATACTTTTTTGGTCAGTTTTCAAACATTGCTCTGCTAGCGTGAACCTAGCAGAGCATTTGGAAAAACGGTTATAACTTTTGAAATAGGGTCCAACCAATTTTTAAAATGTTCAAACAATGGTCAACAAATCACCAACAAATTTGTTGGATGGTTTTGGGAGGGATTTGCTAAAATTGCTCTGCTAAGTTCACGGGGGTTATACATGAATCGTTTATACCGTCCATGATTAAAATCTCAACCTTGATTGCGAATAATGTTAAGTGTAACATGGTTTTTGAACCTTTTTAAATTAAATTGTTTATAACAATTGACACCTAAAAAGCTTTTATTGACACCCCACACACTCAAAATTCGAACTTTAAATCGCATATCCATATTTAGATAACTGCATATTACAACTATGCAAAAGTTTGAATCACTTATGGGAAATAATAGTCTCTGAGCAACACGACAGATACGGAGATGGTTCTATAGGGTGGGCATAAGTAATCGAATGCTAACATTTAAAATAAATGTATATCCGACCAAAAACATAAATGTAAGAAAGGGCCGAGTTTTCGGGAAAATCCTTAATGTTATAGTTCCTTCTTAAAAAGTGATGATATGAGAGTAAGGACCGAGCTATTTACAAAGTAAATAGCTCTAGACTTCATATAATAGTTGCTTCTTAAAAAGTGATGATATGGAAGAAAGGACCGAGCTATTTACAAAGTAAATAGCTCTAGACTTCAGATAATAGTTGCTCTTTGAAAAGTGATGATATCCCATTAAAGAGCCGAGCTATTTACAAAGTAAATAGCTCGGTAAACTATTAACTAAAAAAAAATAATGAGGGGTAAATTGATTAAATGTAAGAAAAAATTTGGTTGAAATTTATTTCATAAGTTTTCCCTTAGTATGTTTTTAAAATTTTATATAACGCGGCAAGTTATTTTTTCTGATGATTTCAAATATTTTAAAACTTGCCGCGTTATAAAATTTTAAAAACATACTAAGGGAAAACTTATGAAATAAATTTCAACCAAATTTTTTCTTACATTTAATCAATTTACCCCTCATTATTTTTTTTAGTTAATAGTTTACCGAGTTATTTACTTTGTAAATTGCTCGGCTCTTTAATGGGATATCATCACTTTTCAAAGAGCAACTATTATATGAAGTCTAGAGCTATTTACTTTGTAAATAGCTCGGTCCTTACTCTCATATCATCACTTTTTAAGAAGGAACTATTACATTATGGATTTTCCCGAAAACTCGACCCTTTCTTACATTTATGTTTTTGGTCGGATATCAATCATTTTTGAAAGGCTTAAATATACGAAGCCGAAGGCTTCGCACAAAACGCGTAGCGTTTTGTTACTCTTCGCGTATGCTTCGCGCATGCTTTGCGTTCCTTTCGCTTCGCGATACTTTACTCTTTTTAGATTCACATATACGAAGGAGACCGCTTCGCGTTATATTACGTCAACTGGCTCTGCTCGCTTTTTGAAGGGCTTAAACATCAATATAGTATGGTTGTAGGATAATATTGGAGACAA
Source organism: Nineta flava (assembly GCA_963920215.1). Taxonomy (NCBI): domain Eukaryota; kingdom Metazoa; phylum Arthropoda; class Insecta; order Neuroptera; family Chrysopidae; genus Nineta; species Nineta flava. Next base: position 38,295,090 of record OY986041.1, on the reverse strand, counting down.
TGGGAAATCAAACCCTTTAAAACAAAAAATTCAAAATCGATTCATAAATGACGGAGTTCTGAGGTAACACGCATTAAAACTTGTCCTGCAATTTTTGTGTTTTTATTAATAAAACAATTAAATGTGTAACACTTGTATGTGTAACACTTGTATACCTAACATATATGAGATTCTGTACAATATTCTGTAAAGTATGTTTTTATTAAAATTTTATAACGCGGCAAGTTAATTTTTCTGATGATTTCAAATATTTTAAAACTTGCCGCGTTATAAAATTTTAAAAACATACTAAGGGAAAACTTACGACATAAATTTCAACCAAATTTTTTCTTACACTTAATTAATTTACCCCTCATTTATTTTTTTAGTAAATAGTTTACCGAGCTGTTTACCTTGTAAATAGCTCGAAACTTTATGGGATATCATCACTTTTTAAGGAACTACTATTATTTGAAGTCTAGAGCTATTTACTTTGTTAATAGCTCGGTCCTTTCTCGTATATCATCACATTTTAAGGAGCAACTATTATATGAAGTCAGGATCTATTTACTTTGTAAATAGCTCGGGCCTTTATCCTATATCATCACTTATTAAGAAGCAACTATTTTATTAAGATTTTCTCGAAAACTTACCTTTCTTACAAATGGAAAATTTAACAATTTTAATTGTAATTAAAATAACATATGAAGCATATATCGATCTGATTTGTTGACATGGTTACCGCCTCCTTTTTGATTAGATAGACATTTAGTATTTAAATAAAAATAGGTATTTAAGTCTTCACATCTTCTGTTTTATAGATTGGAGAAAAGTTTAGCTATGCCTACCACCGCCAAGCTGGCGGTGGTCCCTAGGCCGAAGATGCGCCAAGCAGCTCCAGCCCCGACAACATCATCATCATCACCATCGACGCCAGCCACATCAACAACATCGATGCCAGCACCAACAGCAACAGAACCAATGGAAGCAGACTTTCAGGAGGTGAAGAATGACAGGAAACGACGACGAGGTAGGGTGGATAGCACCTCTTCGAAAAAACCAGCGATACACGTATCGAACAGGTTTGATACCTTGATCGACATTTGCGATCAAGCTGCGTCAGCAACTCAAGTGAAGCCTAAAAAACCATCGCCCATAGTTGTACATATGGGCCTCACCAGCTTCATAAAAGTTGAGGAAGCAATAAAAGCGGCAGCTAAAAGTAGCGTCCGGTTCACGTTTGGACCTAAAACTATTAGTGTCCACTGCGAAACGGACCAAGATTACACGAAGTGCAAGGAACGATTGGAATCCTTGCAGATGCCTCACCATTTTTATGGTTCCAAGGGTGATTACGAACCAAAATTCGTAATCCATGGTACCATGCGCCACCATTCAGACGATATGGTGGCTGAAGCTTTGAAGAACTTCGGCCTTGAGCCCAATAAGGTCGTAAAGTTCAGCCGAACAGGTGAGGAAACCATTCGCGTTTCGCGTCTGGTTCAATTCACCAAGGGGACGCAAGCGCAAAGCGTCCTCAAGATCAAATGGATCGGTGGGGTACCTGTGAACGTCGAAAGGTACGTAAATAAACGAGGTGCAGTTCAGTGCTACCGATGCCAGCTCTACGGCCACGGTTCACAGAACTGTCGCGGAATTGTGCGTTGCGTGAAGTGCGGTGGAAATCACACTTCACGGGAATGCGCAGTACCGCGATCGGAGCCGGCGTAGTGCTGCAATTGTGGCGCTGCGCATCCGGCCAGTTCCATGGAGTGTCCAGCACTCAAGAATTACGTGGCAACAACGGCATCACGAGTAGCAGGAGCGAGGCGCAAGGCCGCTCAGGGCGAGGCGCAACGCCGCCCACCACCATCATTTCAGGTCAGGGATTTCCCGGCCCTCCGTCAAGCAAAAGACGGCAACGCCCCTAGCAGAGGCCCCCCAGCGCAGCGGATGACTCCAGCACCAGCACCAAAAATGAAGTTTGTTCCAGCACCACCTCCAAAAGTGAACCCGTGGACAACCAGGAAGCCATCAGAAAACGAGGTAATTGAGATCCTGTCCACTGCCCCACTTTCTCCAACCAACCCATTTTTTGAGTCAATCTTAGACTCTCCACTCTGTCCGTCTCCATTGGAGAAGGGCGAAAGTCCGAAACCAGAACTCGACTTCATGGAACTCCTGAAACTCAGGATCGACGTGGAAGTTGCATGGAAATCTTGCACATCGAATTCCGAAAAAGTTTTTCCGGATGACTGCTCATTTATTCGAAAATGGCATTCCATCCTTCAAATTCTAGGTCCCAAATCCGATTTTTGCAATGGGACTCCCAAAGTCTCCTGCACAAACATCCCGAGCTTCACTCATTCCTCCAACAGCAGCAGATCCATGTTGCAGCCATCAGCGAAACATGGTTAAAGCCGGATAAGAAATTTAGAATCCCTGGATTCTATACCTACCGCCGCGATCGAGCCACCAGAAATGGCGGTGGAGTCGCCCTTCTTGTTCGACACGACGTCAAACATTCTTTATTGCCTCCCGAAGACGGCAGCCTTGAAGCCATCTCTATTCTTATCTCGGCCAATTGTGGTAATTATAAAGTTACGTCTTTATATAACCCTCCTAATAGACTCTTACAGGGAGTGGATATTGATCGTATTATGCGAACTCATGATCGCGTCATGATCATGGGTGATTTTAATGCGCGTCACATATCTTGGAACTGTATGTCTAACAATTCCAACGGAAGCGCCCTCTTTGCGCATTCTCTCAAACGTAACTTCATTGTTGCGTATCCGGAGGAACCCACCTACTACCCAGACGCTGCTCGGCGCCCGCCGCAAACCATCGACTTAGCACTATTAAAGAATTGCGACCTCATGTCGGATCTAGATGTTCACTTGGATCTGCAAAGCGACCACCGCCCCATCAGTTTCACTTTGGGTGAAATGAGGGGCGCTGCAACTTTGCAAACCCAGTTGAGCTTTGAGAAGGCAGACTGGAAACTTTTCAAAGAGTATCTCAACGTCGAAACCTTGATCACTCCACAGATCAAATCCGTTAACCAAATAGACTTGGAGGTTAGTAAACTCACGAGAAACATCGTAGTTGCTACCGAAAAATCTATTCCTAGGAAAGCCAGAACCTTCGGCTATCGACTTTACTTAGATGATGACACACTACGACTAATACGGACTCGGAACAAACTACGCAAATTTTGGCAAAGAGTTAGGCTGCCGGAGCTTCATGACGCCATGAAGCGAATGTCAGCTGATATTCGAGCAAAGGTCACGCGCACCAGAGATGAAATGTGGGATGAGAGGATTTCGGCTCTGACCACTCGCGACAATAATGTATGGAAAATTGCAAAATGTTTGCGTAAACGTTCCAACAGACTGCCCCCTCTCTCGTCAGAAAATGGGTACCTTTACTCAGATTCTGACAAAGCCCAACTTCTTGCTGACACCTTAAGAAAACTTAAGAAAACTTAAGTGTAGGAAGGCCCCTGGTGATGATGGTGTAACTAATGTTGTGCTCCGCTATCTTCCTCGAAAGACGGTAGTGCAGCTCAGTTATATCTATACTGCGTGCCTGAGACTTGGTTATTTCCCTGACCTCTGGAAATCTGCTAAAGTTTTAGCGCTTCCGAAGCCGGGGAAGCAACTGAAGTCACCTTCAAGCTACCGACCTATCAGCTTGCTGCCATCTCTCAGCAAGGTCATGGAGAAAGTAGTTTTGAACCGGCTGCAGTCGCATGAAGATATCCACAGACAGCTTATCCCCCAACAGTTTGGTTTCAGGTCAAACCATTCAACAGTGAGTCAGCTTCACCGACTCACTGACCACATTGCCACCGGATTTAACTGGAATAAATCCACAGGCATGGTCCTCTTGGACATCGAAAAAGCCTTCGATACGGTTTGGCACGATGGACTTATCCATAAACTATCCAAACTCGATATACCAACCTATATCCTGAAATTCCTGATTTCATATTTATCAAACAGAAAATCCCAAATTCATATCCAACAAAGCAAATCGAACCAATACCGTGTCAAAGCTGGTGTCCCTCAAGGCTCCCTGCTTGGACCCCGGCTCTTTTTATATTATATCAACGATATCCCGAAGGATCCTGCTACTGAAGCAGCCCTCTTCGCCGACGATACGGCAATCTATTGCTCTTCTTGGCAACCGAAAGCTATTTCGAGTTGCCTCCAAACCCATCTATCCAGGCTTGAAAACTATTTCAAGCAATGGAAAATCAAGATAAATCCCACGAAGACTCAGTCCGTTTTGTTTACTAGAAGGAATAAATTTTCCTCCTACCCACTTGAATTGAAGATGTTTAACACTGAAATCCGGCAATCTCAAAGTGTTGAGTAGCAGTTGAATTGGGCACAAGCCGCCAAAAAGCGTCATGCCCTTGGAAACGCATCCTTTGCAGGACTATACCCGTTACTCAACACCAAGAGCAAGCTGGACGAACGTTTAAAATATCGACTTTACAAGTCATGTATCCGGCCCGTACTCACGTACGCAGCCCCAATATGGTCGAACGTTGCTCCTTCGCACCTTGCGAAAATGCAAAAATTTCAAAATCGTTGTCTTCGGACGATTTCGAAAAAACCCCTGAGATATCCGTTTGAAGCTCTCCACGTTGAAACTGGACATCCTACTATCCGTAAATTTATCCAAACTACCTCCAAATCCTTTTTCCAATCTTCCCGCGAAAATCCTTTCCCGGAAATCAACGTACTGGGTCAATTTGACCCGAATACGCTGCTCTTCGGGAAAAGATTCCGCATGCCACATGATCTCGATTACAACTAATTCTGTTGTTTTCTAAATTGTACATATTTTCTTTTCTTTTCTTTTCTTTTCATATTTTCGTATTATTCTAAGTTTAGTTTTAGGGATGGCTTATCCATCCAACCTAGGTTAAGTTTCATGTCAATGGTTTTTGTATTAAATTTTTCCCATTTCTAAACGATGTTAAAACGATTCTATAATCTCGATGTATATAATTCAATAAGATGATATATTATAGGTAAAGCATAGGCTAGGAACTATACTTTAAGATGTGTTGTACTACAAGTTATGTAAAATATTGATGCTAAAATATACTTATTCTACTACTACTACTAAGTCTTCACAAGCTTATTTGATATATCAGTATGTCTTAATACTCCAAATAGAAAACATTGATTGTTTTATTGTATTGTTACAATGTAACTTTTTTTAAGTAAACAAGTTGTTTAAAAATAAACAAGTTTATTTTCAATTAGCAATTCGTAATGATGAAGAATTAAATAAATTGTTATCTGTTGTAACAATTGCTCAAGGTGGTATATTACCAAATATTCAAGCAGTGTTATTGCCAAAGAAAACTGAAAAGAAAGCATAAATTTTATACATTGGATTATTGATAATAATATTCATCGATCATAGGCCTTTTATTAAAACGCCACAAATTAATGTGAAATAAGAGTGATATATTTTTTATTAAAATAACTATATAAAATTTAGTATATATAAGATGTTACTTGATTTGTTTCGATTATGACTTCTAAACTAATCGTTTATTACAGATAATTGATTATCAACGTAACAGTCTTTGAAGAATTGACTTGATCCGTTGGCTCCACGTCACAAAAAAAAAATCGTTGCGCAGGAGCTGCGTCAACTTAGCGAATTTCCTTAGAATACATAAATCACTCTCTAGCGGTCATATTTTTAGTCTGATCAAAATGCCTTAAGGCAGTTTAAGGGGTGTTTTTCCCATTTTCGGAGGTTTGCGTTATAGGTAAAGAAATTTTTCAAAGTGTTCTGTTAACTTGACTTTATTTCGGGTCGATTGGTGAAAATTCCATCATTTCATCATATATAGAACTGAAAAACGTAATTTTGGGGGGTGTTTTTTCGATTTTTCGGGAGTTTGCAATAAAAAATATTAAGTTTTTCGAAATAACTTCCTAATTTGTAGCTATTAAGCGTCGATTGCAAAAAACTGCATCTTGTTGCATGTATAGAACAAAAAGGTTGGTTTTGGGGGTGTTTTTACCAAGTTCGAAGGGTTGTGATGGAAAAAAACCGATCTTTCTATCATGAATAGAAGTAAAAAGGTCAGTTTTAGGGATGTTTTTCCCATTTTCGGTGTGGTTGCGATGTAAGTAATGGAATTTTTCAAAATATTCTGTTAATTTTGACGTTATTTCGGGTCGATTAGTGAAAATTCAATCTTTATAGCATTTATAGAACAGAAAAACGTAATTTTGGAGGATGTTTTTCCAATTTTCCGGGGGGTTGCACTGAAAAAATTGTTTAAAAAAAGTTTACCGATTTTTCTCGTCAGTTTGGCAATTTCACGTCGAATACCGCATCATTCTAGCATAAGGGCTTGGTTATAAGGGCTTTAAAAAATTTTTGCAGTAGATAATTGATCAATGCAAAATATAATAAAAAAGTTAAAAAAAATAAAATGAGAATATAAATTAATGTTTACAAAATTACAATAAAAAACGTATAAAATAAAATAAATTCACACAGTGTTGGGTCACCCATCCAAAAACTAATTATAATCATCTGTGCTTAACTTTTAAAATAAACGCACACTGCTGTATTCAAATTGCTATGTCTATTTCTATATGGTATAAAAATTAATAGGTATATATGAGATATTACGTTTTCTACATGGTAGTTTGCCGATGACACAGTCTAAAGTTAATTAAAACAAAAAAATGTTAAATTTTCCGCTTTTCCGATACAAATTTCCAGTTTTCGCAATTTTCCCGTCGGTTTGGGTACTACAGCTATCTACATGCCAAATATCAACTTTACAGCATATCTGGAAGTATCGTAGAATATTGATCTATTCGTTACCAAGAATTGTAGGCGTTTCCGCGAATTTTGCGTTTTTGAAGTGAAATAACTTTTTAACGGTTAATTCGTTAACGTTGATTGAAAAACTGTTTCTTATAATTCCGTAAAGTATCTATATTCGAAATATCAACACTGTAGCTCTTTTCGTTCAAAAGATACAGCAACTAAAAAACGACGCTAAATTAAGGTGTAGTAATAGCACTGTAGTGAAAAGTCCGAATGTCTCCCTTAAATCTCGGCCTTACGCACTACCGTGCTCTAGATCATTTAATATTAAAATATCAACAACAACAAAAAAAAAAGTATATATATATATATATATATATATATATATATATATAAATATATATATATATATATGTATATATTTATTTATTTATTTATTTATCAAAATAAATATATACCAAAAATTTATTCACTAATTACATAATAACGTTACTTATGCGCCACCCTATATATGTTTTCAGTTTTGCCAATTTTGACAGGAAACTACCTTAAAAATTTTAAGTCTTTCGTTTTTTCCTACAAAATAAGCTGGGTAGGTAAACAATAATATAATAATCACACATAAAAAGATTAATTTCTGTTTCTCGTATTGTTAAGGATTTATTTATAAGAGAAAGGATGAATGATGGCTGAAATGAAAATAAAAATATAACATAAAGATCATTTAATAATAATAAAAATTAAGTATTATTTATAGGTAACGGAAATACTTAAAGAACTGACTAATAAACTATTAAATTTATAAATTATTATAATAACATATGACGCGTTTTATAATTCAATGTAAATAATATTTCATACATTTGTATCCTATCAAAGAAACACCAATATAAAAAAGGGTCAAGTTCAAGTTATATCCTGTAATTATATCCTTATTCGTATATAGCGCATGTTGACGTCAATATAACGTCACAACTTTATAAATGACTTTTATAAGTTACTATACACGGAAAAAAGAAAAGAACGGACTGAACTAGGCCAGGTAGTTGGCCAATACTATCTACAGGAAAATGAATAGCACTTAAGTTAAATAATTAAACATTGAATTACGAGCTATCAAAACCTATTTTGTTAAAATAATAATCATAGCTGGGCATAGTTTGATTTCCTTCAGCTCTGAGTGAGAGGTAGGAAGAGAGATAGAGTAAATACAGGGTACCTACCAATTATTACTTTTTTCTTTTTTTAATTTAAACATTTTCTGATAAAAATATAATAATGTCAACCCTTTTTTAACCCGACTTCAAAAAGGAGAATGATTCTCAATTCGTCCGTATTTTTTTTTTTTTCAAATATCGACTACCGATTTGTAGTCGATATAAGTCCAGAGGTAGGTATGACGGCTCTCCGGAGCCACGGGGCTCCCCATAAGAAAGTGAGAGTAAGTAAGTAAGGTATGTTTTGAAGTAAGACGAAACGATGTTTCAATGCAGGTTGTCCTACCAATGCATCATTATTAATATATAATTTTTTGGCGGACGATGATTCAAAATAATTATTTTTAAAAACAGCAATTACGCAATCGCATTCTGCTGTCCCTATTTCGAATTTATCTAACCCGGCAGAATGATTCGGTATAATGACGTTTGGAAATTACTTCTTTTGAAACAAATAAACGTTTTACCACAAAATAGGCAAATTACTACTCTATCAGTTTTGTTAAATATACCAAAACGATACTCCCACTCGTTGATGCCAAAAAATATCCTCCTTTACCGCGCCGCACCTCCAGTGCTGAACTTATCCAAGACTGCTTGCGATGTATTCTCCATTATTAAAATCACTACTATTATTTTTTTTGAAAAAAGAAATTATGCGAAAAATAATTTTCAATAGCACGAATAGTTCTTTTCACTTTTTTAATTCAAACTAGACTAAATCAAAACAACTCAGTCAGGTTGAGTAAGCTATCATAAAATTCCCACTTTATGTAAAATTTAACCATTTAGAAATTAGTTACAAATTAACCCCCACCCACCCAGCTTTATCATTGGCATGTTTATTGTATCCAGTGTCATCAAATTCCCATGACACTATACCCTCTACTAAGAAAAAATAATTAAATCAGGTATATAATTGTATATTCGTTCTCCGATATGAATACTTTTGGCAAATTATTCGGAATTTCCAAAAACCTAATTCTAAAATCTAAACTAAAGCTAAATCATCAAAAAATTTACAAGCGGTTTACAAATGTCAAGCGGTAAACGTAAAAGATCAAGAGATTTATATTTTATTCATACACAAATATATTAAAAAGGTACATTTTATGCCCAAAATTCCAGAGTATGTATTCAATGTATTGTATAGTCTATAGTGTATACTTTGTATAATTATAATAGATATTGTAACTCAAAGACGAATAGAGATAACGGGCTGAAATTTTGTGTGGGTGTGTGTGTGTTCTAGATCTAAAAAATTAAGTCAGGTTCGTGAAGAGGTAAAATCGGACCACATTTGGGCAAAATGGGAAAAACTTTAAAACCGTAAGAGATAAAACAAATATGTAAAGACAAAAATGTTGCTTTTTTAAAATAAACTTTTTAAATAAACTGTTATAAAATTTTTAAACAATTAACTCCGTCACTTATTATTTTCACTTGTTTCTACTGATTTAAATAATGTATATTTTGTATTCAAGTGATAATAAATTTGCATCAAACTTCCCCGCGTAGTTCCAAGAACTAATTCATTCGGTTCGCCGTATTTATTTATAGCTTCCGTGAAGTTGAATGAACTACGTTTACTTTGAATTTACCCAAATTTTTTATACTGTTTTCCGAATACATTTTTTTCATAAAATTTTATTTCTAAAAATTTTTGTATTAAAGTTTTTTTATATCTATTACAGTTTCTGAGAAAAGAAATATATAAAGATAACAGCAGATATAGAGACATTAGATATCAGAAACTATAAAAGTTATGGAAAAAAGTAATATACAAAAGTTATTGGAAATAAAATTTTATGAAAAATAGTATTAAATTGTTTTTCTCGTAATTATTATAGATAAAACAATTTTGCGCGATAAAAGATTTGAGGATGGGAAAATCCCCTGTCGGATCAGGGCAGCCTAGGTAAGTGATTTAAGTCACTATATATACTATCTTTTCTGACAGTTTTATCCCCTAACCCGATGAGCCCCGTTTTTTACCATACTCACTTGGACTACTATATGCTTGTAGATTCTCTTGAACTCTGAAATTACTGGTCATAATTTTTTCAATCAAATGAAATAAGTTTTTGCAATAAAAATGAAGTATTTTTTGAGTTGTCACATTATTAGTTGTGCCCGTCTGTCATTCCGTTAGTGTTTTAATAGCTCAAGAATAATTGATCTGATTTATATGCTATTTTTTTAAGTTTATGAATGTGTTCTTTGGTCAGGTTTATATTATCACGCTTTGGCAGGATAAACAACTATTGTTTCGAACTTTTTTACGTAAGCTCAACAGTTTTGCGATTGAATAAAACAAATATTTGAAATTTTCCTAACAATAATTTTACTTTGACTATATTTTCGGGAACGCAGTTCCTTCTACAGAAAATATATAATAATCTGATAGTTTTGCATAATGATAATCAAAATTTTGCTACAATTTTAGAAATATCTGTAATTACTTATAGACTGTAGAAGTACACTCCCGTTCAAAAAAATGAACAGACCTGAACCTATCAGTCCCTTACAATTTTGATTATTCTTGTAGTAAATGTTTTTTATAGATACAACGTTTTACTTAATTTTTATCCGTAAGAGGAAGATATAACACTTAACTTGTTTTAACATTACATATATTATTTAAATGTTTACTCACTGACACCGCATATATAAATAAAAAATATAAATTCAGTTTATACTTCCATTACTTTTTTACACATTTAAAAAAATATACTACCTATCTTTGTTTATAAATAAATAAAATTATACATTATACAGAGAGTTACAAAAGTGAGGAGTTTTATGAAACATAAGAAATTTAACATTTCAGGTCTGTTTATTTTTTCGAACGGGATATATATATTTTTATGTCCTGGATGTATAACAAGCAATACCATATACAAATAGTACCTGGATATGTAAAACACAAGTGTAGAACTGATAAAGAGATCAGTATGTACACTCCCGTTCAAAAAAAATGAACAGACCTAAAATGCTAATTTTCTTACATTTCATAAAACTCCTCACTTTTGTAACTCTCTGTATATTATTTATGTCTAAACAAAGATGAGTAGTATATTTTTTAAATGTGAAAAAAAAATGGCAGTTTTATATTTTTTTATTTATGTAAACTATTTATGTTAACAAAAACTTTTACTACAAGAATAATCAAAATTCTGAGAGACTGATTCGGTTCAGGTCTGTTCATTTGTTTTGAACGGGAGTGTACATTATTATTTAAACAACGACGAAGTTGTTTGCTATACTTCATGTTTATTCTAAACTAATTACAAAATAGGAATAAGATATACTCTGTAAATGTTTTCTTAGTAGGCATTAAATATTTTACTTGGAAAGTTCTCACATTTTTTAAGAGTACAAAGCTCTCAACTTGAGAGTGAAGAAGATTCTTAAGATGCATTAATCTACTAAATTTTAAATTTTCTATATCAATGGGAATTTTCTTAGAATTGTAGAAAATCGTTCGGTGAATCCTAAAATCATTATTTTTTGAAGGTTGACATCTCGAAAACTAATAAAGTTATTAGTGGCATTCTGTATACTCTATCAGATCGTCCTATTTCATCTTAAATACGAAGTGTTGACTAATAAACTTGATTATATGCTAAGAACACGAAAAATCTAAATTATTCGAAATCATTTGTGTAAATGTACACACGTAAATGATATACACACATGTATTGCACGAACTTAGCACAACGCATTCTCGTGCGATAGAGTATATAAATTAAAAATAAAATTATATATATATATATATATATATATATATATATATATATATATATATATATATATATATATATATATATATATATATGTATATATATATATATATATATATATATTAGTGATGTAACGAATGAACGAATGCTGGATATTTCACATTCGCGAATGCGAATGCGAATATTTATCTCCAATATTCGCGAATGCGAATGTTGACAGGTTTAACTTCGTGTTATGTTTAAACCCAACATAGCCGAGCCGATACACGTTAAATGATCGAAGTTAGTCACACAACACAAGTTTCGATTTGTTTTGTTTTGATTTGAGATTAGTTTAATATTAGTGCATTTGTCAAATTTAACTGTTATTCAAAAGTGACAAAGTGAAATAAAAACATGTGTAAAGCACATATTAGCGAAGTTTGGACTTATTTCACAATTTATGACGCTGAATATGTGAAATGCAAGTTGTGTGATAAAAAACACTCTCGCAAAGGAAGGACCACTAGTGCTATGCGAAATCACCTAGAAGCTAAACATAAAAATGAATATGATGAAATAAAAAGACGAGAAAATGAAAAGCTAGGTGCTGCTAAAATAAATTCTTTGCCGCCCTCTTCGCCACAATATACCAAAACCGACCTAAAGCAAATATATTTAAGTGGCTAACAAAAACAAACGAGAAAGTATTTCTAATTTAGTTGCCTACCTCAAAACTGTTCCATAATCATTATTTATTCAAATATAAGTAAATAAAAAATATATAAATCTTATCTGTTATAATTATCAGTATTATAATTCCATATCCATCCATATATAATATATGTGGATATAAATATGCGAATATTCGCGAATGCGAATGCGAATATTCGTTACATCACTATTATATATATATAAATATATATATATTATATATATACTTTTTTAAGTTATAAAATGTCAATTTTATTATATAAAATTAACTTAAAATTTATTACTCGTTTTTATTTTTTTCTGGTTAAAAAATTCCAATTTTTTGTACATTATACTCAATGGAGTCTAAATTTACCAAATTTCAGAATGAAGTACATAGCTCTATCAAAAACGTTTTTAGTGAATTTTTAAAGGAAATTAAGCCATTTTCAAATGGCGTAGCCCCACTTTCGCGTTTTAAATTATCTCTTATTTTTTTAAGAGTTTATTTATACAAGTTTTTTTGCAAATAACACATTAATGCCTCTTAGACAAAAGATTTGGGTGTTATGACAAATCTATTCCAATTGATTTTCACCTTGCGTTCTTTTGTGTATAATTAACTATACATAAATTTAAACAAGTTTTGTTTTCAATTTGATCCCAGCAAGTAAGATCTCATTTTGCGAATTATCTAAAACATTATATATTCGCTACTTAATATATTTCATGAAATATTTATAGTAAATTTCAATCTATAAAATACGTCACACTGAATTATATTTTTTAAGCAGTTTTCTAGCAATTGGTGCGTAAAAAATCTAGATCCCTCTTTCAAAATGCAGATAGAAAGACGGATTTTTATTAATATCAAATGTTATGCGAATATTTATAATGCTAATAATTATTAAAATTAAATATGTATAAATTTCGGACGCCACGCTTGCTTAGATCTTCTCCCACCTCCTTGCCATATATTATCATTCTAGGTAATTTCCGTCCTACCCCCATTCTGGTATAATGAAGGTTGTACTTTTTCCTGCATAGAAGAACTTTCAAGGTTCTTTTTTCTATGAGTTTATGAGTACCCAAGATGTACTTAAGTTGATGCTTAGGTCGTTACTTAAGAAATGTTCTTAAATTCCACTCTAGATAGATAGATATATCTTGGGCTATAAAAAGTATTGCTCCCCTTCTACTTCAGTCTGATCCGATTCTCCTATATCTTAGCAATAACCAGGAGCTCGTGGTGAGTTGCACCGAATATCTAGTATCTGCTGTAATCGAGAGATTCGTAGTTAAAGATGATGAAAAGAAATAATAATCATTATATGTTGTCATATGAGCTGATGATTAATTATCGTGTCAATTATATCAAATTCAACTTCCCGCTTATATAACTTTTTATGTACGGGATTTTCCAAACATTAAATAATAACAATTTGTTTTAGACAAAATTTGTTTTAGACAACAATTTGTATTTATTCATCATTATGTTTGAGATTGTACACCATCTTTTGTTTTATTGATTTTTTATATTAATGACAGTTTTTATTATATGTCAAAATACAGTTTTATCGCTACTCATACGGAGCTTCAGGTTCAATTATTGTCCACTAGAAACACCTCTGAAAGTAATCGATCTGTTTGTATCTTTGGAAGGAACTATTCCACATCAAAAACTTACCTAGTAGCAATTGAAATAAAAAAGGCTCTCTTGCAATTTATCATTGACCGGTAAAGGTTATTCAGTCTGTTTCACGGAGAAATCATATAATATTTCCCCGTGAATAACAGAACTCTTCATATTATTAAATGTTATTTTCTTTAGTTTAATTGTTCAAATTTTATTCATGTTGTAAATAAATATTTGTAAATTGTATATTTGCAACTTTCCGTAAGTAAATTTTGTGTAAAATATATTTGACTATGATTTCCAAATTATGTTCATAGAAAATAACAGTGATCACTAAATTGTTTAAATTATTATTTTGTTTAAATAAAATACATTAAGAACAACTATAAATTTGTAATTTGAATTAGTATGTGTTACCATTAAAAATTAATAGGTTATTAAAAGCATTTGACATTTACTTATTAATATCAAACGTAAAATTAGACACTCATTAAAATTATTAAATGTATAGTTTTTATTTTATTAAGCGGGGATATTTGAATTGAATAAGAAAAAATCTAAATAGAAATCGGATTGTGCAAATTTAAAAAGAAAACATCCAAAAACGTCACATTGATGTGGTTGGATGTTTCTTCCTCCTCGCCACAGTGGTCCTCCTCGCCATTGTGGTGTCCTATTGTGTTCAGATGCTTTCGTAGGTGATAATGTCCAGTGATGAATCCGGTAACTTGTAATTTCGCCTCAAGTTTTATTTTGAAAAATAATTTTTTTGCATGCATTTTTGCAAGTACACAAACAAATTACATTTTCAATATATCTTGTCTAATAAAGAAAAAAAAAATCTATAAAAACATATAAATGTATACTCAACAAGTTTAGCACATTTTAAAAGAAATTCATATTTTTGATTTATGTAATGGGTTTAAAGGTGTAAGCATATCTATCTATGTCTTGTGTTATAAAATATAATAAACGCCATTTAGACATACAGAATAGAGAAAAATATTGTGTATGGTCCACACCATAATACTTACACATTACCGTGCACCATGACTCTCCATTGGGTGCTACAAAGATTCTTAATTGATATTAATTGCAATCTGATGGTTTACCCAACGGGTGGTATAACACATCATTTATATGTTGTGTGGTGTTTGTATAATATTTATTGATAAAATTTATTTTTATTTTTTGTAATTTTTTGTTTATGTGAAAATTTATAGTTATTTTTGTAAAATACAAGATGTCCTATATATAAAACGATACAGCAAATATATCAAACGAGCTGTTAATGTACAGTCACAAACTCCAGCATAATTGAAGTCGTTGCCGGCACCGACGCCAGATGCAATATTATCCAATTAGTTTCAATACAAATTTAAAGTAGCGGAAGAGAGGCCTAAGCATGACAAGTAGGCCTATGTAGGCCTTATTAACAGACCCCTAAAAAACAAGGAATTTGTACGCAGACTAGGAATGTGGTTGGTTATGGGACTACAACCGACTTTGACAGGAACTATGCCGATATTCATCTGGAGTTCGAGAAAAGAAACTGTAGGAAACCTTCACAAGCGTATTACCTTCTTTCTTGTCCATATGCCGACAATTTAGTCAATTAACCGCCCCACTTTTTTTATTTATTAAAAATTTTCTATCGTTGGGAATTGAACTCACAGCCTCCCAGTTCCAAGCAGAGCTCGGTCACTTTAACTGATCATTACGCATAATTCGATCTAACATATTTACGTCATTTTATACACAATATTACATTATTTTATTATTATCACATTTTGCAAGCTTTAATTTAACTTCACTCTCTGTTTGTTTATTTGTTTGCGAGAGAAATATTTAGCAATCGGGTTTTCTCATGATAGAACAATAATTTGGTACTACCAAAATGAATTGATGATTAAATGTGTAAATATACCCTAAATATACCCTAAAGAATAAATTTGGTGGAAGTGTTGATAGAAGTGGTGGAAGCGGTGAGAAATTAAATTGATTTTTTTATTTTTTAAATAAAAATAAATAAATAATTTTTGAACAATTGACTAAAAAGTAGAAAATAACAGACATCAAATTTTTTATTTTAAACATGCTTTTATTTAATGAACTAAAAAGTTTATTTTAAAAATTATCGCCCGAGTCACCAAGTTAATATGTGATATATAAATTAAATAAATTAAATTAAAGCTTGGGGGCTCTGGTTCTAAGTACTAAACACCCAACTAAATTTAATTAATATAAAACGATATTATTATATATTCCACGCACATTTCTTAAGCAGTTAAAAATATATATGTATATGTAGGTAGGACATACTGTATACTAACTTTTTCAAACTCGAGTGAATGAGAAATGTATATACGATGAAATTTACATGGTTTAATTATTATTTATTGAAAATTATTTGCAATAGTATATCTGATTTTTAACTACAAATGCGGAAAAGGCTCATCTACATTCTATTCTATGCCATAGATTACAATATAGCTTGTAATATTTTAGATGTATTCGATGTCGAAAATCAATTTTTGGCAATTGAAATATCCTACAATACCTGGTATACCTAGCAAAAATATATCCGTATTTTAATTATAACTAACATTACCGTTGCGGCTTCAAATTTTTGCGGATTTTGTAAATCCCTTATAACTAAGTAACATTATATTTCTCCCCGCCAAGAACTGATTGTCTTAAAACGCTGTTACACGTATTTATTTGTAATTTATAGGCTACATATCAATTTTTATGTCTCCAATTTTTAATAACTTAAACTTCCATACACTCATCCCGTGTGTGACACCCTTGAGGGTCTAAAAACTCAGAAACACATATTTTATGATGTAGAACTAAAATAGAAATTGTATGCCTATGCCTAATTGTATAACTTCAAAGAAACTCCTACTTCCTATTTTACCCCCTTAAGAGCTGATTTTGAAACAACGCTAAAACGTGTATTTCTTTATTTATTATTGTTGAACCGCACAGACTTCGTACTGAAATTGTGTCTAAACAATGTGAAAAAAATTTTGCATGCAAAAGTTGTTTGTTTTTATAGATAAACATTTTTTTATACTGAGAGATTATATATAAACATCTCGCATCGTTTAAAAGTTAGGTTTTTAGCTTGCTAAAAATTGAATAAAAAAATAATAAAAATTTTAAAAAAAAATAAATAATTAATTAATAATAATAAATAATAATAAATAATAGTTAATTATTAATTAATTAATGTAATTTAATCGAATTAAATTTTTTTTTCGCTTGCCGCTTGAACACGAATTTAGTAGCTGCTACACGAGCTACATATGCTACATTTATATCCTACGTTACTTGGGAATAATATAGCTACCTATTAGTGCAAGATTTTTTAGAATCGCTTCAGTAGTTCCAGAGATTACCCACAACAAACAAACAAACAAATGCTATCCTTTATATATTAGTATACACAAGAAGGGATAAATTAAACACTTTACTGTTGAATTTATTGTTGTTGTATAATATTTAGTACATGTACCGTTGATTTTTCAAGAATTTTAGTTTCTTCTAATAAAAGATTTACAACTTGATGTACCGATATTTACAAATTGGTTCGACAGAGATCTGTATAAAATTTAATTTAAAAGAATTTGATTCAAGAGTGATTTACATTTTACACCAGATAAAGCTACTAAGATTTAATGTATACATCTAAAGAACACATCTGTTTTTCAAAAATGTTTTGTTTAGAGTTTTGAGTTGTTTTACTAAAACATCCCAATATACAAATCTTTTTTTTTTGTCAATCAAATCCTAGGTCATAATTATTGAGTGTAATTTAAAAATCAGATTTTTAAGATTTTATGACGGTTAAAACTGGCCAACTGCATGTAGGATTCCGTAGTCAGTACTCAAATATTCAGTTCATATCAGACCATTTTATACATCTATGCAGCTTATTCATTCTACCATTTCAAATCGTGATACGTTTATTTTTGTTTTAAAATAAATGCTTTTATCAGTAGATAATGCAGTTATACTTCGTTTGGTGCGTTATAAGAATCCGATCAAAGTGTAATGGAAGTGGCTCGCATCGATCGATGTTACACATTTTATATCCTGCCCTATTTGGGTCGATCCACATTATAGTGCCAAGCACGGTTCGATCTCGGTCTGGTAAAATATTATCAAGTTAAGAAACAATGTGTGTATTCATACTATCGGTTACACTCAAGTCCCAGTCCAATCACACTCCAGCCACGATCAGTCTCGAAGAATATTTTTGAGTGAGATCGAACGGGTAACGGCCTGTGAACGATAGTGTGAATGCTTCTCTGTTCCCGGTTCAGTCAGCTAGTACCCAATGAAGCGCTAAGTGCATCAAATATTGTAAATTTAGAAGATTTTATTAAATTCCTATTTAATAATTGAAAACATTTTATTATTTAGATAATCCTTTAATTGTGACTAAACAAATGTGGACTTTTGAAAAAGGTAATTATGCATAAATAATTCATATTTTGATAATAATATTTCTGTATCCAATTACAGATTTATGGAAGAAATAAATAACATAAGAATAGTAGTACTTACCTGAATTTTATTACAGTTGTTAATGATAAATTTAATATTTTGTTTTTATAAAGAAAAATATTATTAATTTTTTTCAGATGGATTGTTTATTGAACTGGTTAAAAGTAAAACAGATTTATACAATTTGCAATCACCTCATTATAGTGGTCATATTTATGAGAAGAAAATGACTGAACTGAGATAATATTCAGACCGAGATCGGACCAAGAACGAACCGTGATCGGAACTATAGTGTGGATCGACCCTTATACAGCAATAGATAATACTTTTATTGGGAGAACATTTTAGGTGGTAATAGTGATGATTGCCTATATCATTTTAAAAATGGAATTATGTATTTTTACTACTATATTTTATTAAACTTTTGGGTCTTAATAGTAGTCTTGACCTTATATAATATTATTTTATTAATTTATGTAAAAAGCATGAGCATTCATCATTCGTTATATACCGCATGTGTAATATTGTCTTGTATTTCATTATGTAAAAATCATAGCACATACAAAATTATTGGCCTCTGAAGAGTAGGGTGACTGATGTGACAGAGTTCTTTGGTGTCTGTATCGCTAAGTATCTAATGTATGTATGTATTAATTTAGTCGTTATACTGTATGATACATTTTTTTTACTAATTATCTCCCTAGCATTCTGTGCTACATCAGGCGAGTGTTATATCAGAGATTCGTTACTCTGATTGGATTCTCATAACGCGAGAGGACATTAATCAAGAGGAGATTTTTTAATGCTTTATTTATTTCATTTAAAACTGCCAAAGCTGAAAGTCGTTCCTGACCCATCGTACTTCTCAGATAATTTTTTATTAGTTGTAATTATAATTGTTGGCAACGCCAACAAATATTGCTAGACTAAATAAAAACAAAATTTGTCAGAGGGGCTTCCCCGTTCGTTTCCCCGCGATAGCAACGCAACGACAACAAATGTTGCTAGACAAAATAAAACAAATTTGGTATGTCAATATATTTATCGTTTTATGACGAATACATTTTCACGTTGCGTCCGAGCTATGCATAAACCATTGAAGCGTGAGACCCATCGGACCGCAAGGCCGTAGGCGGTGGCCTACATCGCCCATGTCTAACGCCGTCTTTGCAGCGAGGAGGGAGTATCAAAAATGTGAAAACTGTGTTCTGTGGTTTATGCGTAGATACGTAGTTGTAATATTCTTTAGGGATAGTTCAATATGGTTTATAGGACATCACATATTGCTAATACATGAAGGTGATTTTATATGATTGTTGAACCTGCATCAACGATTCGTTACGAAAATACGAAAATACACTCTGATCGGAATATCATAACACACCAAAAGAAATATAACTTCATAAATTTGTATGTCCATATTAATTTACCATAAATAATTTTTACAAATAGTCATTCAAATCTCTATAATATATACATTTAATCAATTACAACGAACTAGGGCAAACATAGATACATAAATCGATCCAGACATAGACTTATCAAAGGTGGGTACAGGTCATTTATTTTAAAAAAATGTATAAAGTTATAAACATGTATATTACATATTATTAAACTACAATAATAAATTGATTATATAAATAATATTCAGACAAAAATATGTAATTACACAGTCATATAATAAATATTATAATATAGATAACATTACATTATAGGCAATGACATGAACATAAATGTAATATAATTGCTGCCACACGTTTTATCATAATTTATTAATAAAGATATAATTATCTGATAAGTAAAATTTTAGAAAGGTATTATTAATAAACAATATAAAATGTTATATACGCTATCGCATATAAAGTGTTAATTTGTTTAATTTTATATAAATTTTGTTAAATGTGTGTTACAAAACCACTAGATTTGTGGTGCTTAAGGTATGCCAATTGTTCGGGGAATTTTTTTGGAATTACAAATTTCTGGGATTAGCTGCTAAAATTATTATTATTTATTTATATGACCTTGAACGTAAAAACGACAAAATTGTAATGGTTACTATGTGTAACATATTTGGATGTTACGTGTAACAAATATTTGTTGTTTGTTACTATGTATAAAATAATATAAAAACAATTATTTTTGTTTTATACAAAACGAGTTTTTGTTTTTCCTGCCCCTATTTTTGTCAGTCATCTGCCCTAGTGTTTCCATTCATACATTACTGTGTTTACTAATTATAAATTACTAATTATAAATTTTTTCATTTTACTAATAGAATTACAAGATTTTCCACTAAGGTTTCCCCACTAAGTGCATTAATTTCAGCATATGCATCCGCAATAACCAATCCTTTTTGCGAGTCTTTTGCGGATACCGATCTTGCATGTTTCGTTTAGATTTTCTGGTTATAAATAAATCAGAACGTGTTTGGACGTGTTATTATTATCACATGGATGTTTGAATAATCTATTTGACATGTGAATCTACAATACCACCATCGACGCAAAGTGTGATTTAGTTTTTTTTATTACTAGATGAGCTTGTAAAATATGCAATAAAATATACTCTCGCAAGGGCCGTACAAACACGTCTTTGAGAAATCATCTAACATCGATGAACCCGGAAGAGTTTAGCATGTTTAGCGCGGAATTACTCCTTGAACCTTTGCGAAACAGGATGGAACCTGAAAGGGCAGCGATATTGCTCTTTAATAAATATAATGTACCAATATTTTTCCTTTATTACCTTTTTCCTTTATTCATGTACCAAAATTAAGTATCTCTTTAAAAAACTTGACATATAAATTCGCATTCGGGGATGTCAAAAATAACGCATCCTCAACATCCCTGATTTATACTACTTCTCGTCAGAATATGAATTAAATGCATTTTTCAATTTTTTCCACTATTTTAATCAAGGCGAGACATAATTTGTCCATTTCTCGACGAGAGCGAGAATGATAAGACTAAGGCGCGAATGATACCCACAAAATTCGAGATAGTAAAATCGACATTCACTTTTTTTCTCGCTGCAACACTTGTCTAGTTGTTTCAAGATATTATGGTGTAGTTTCTACATCTACGTATCCAAAAAAAAGGCTAACTAACAATTATATATTTTTTGCTCATTTATAATATAATTAATCACATATATTAACGATTAATTTAATAGAGTTTTATGTTACCGAGAACGACTTTTACTTTACTAATATTATTATTTACCTAACAATTATAATACCTGAGTATAATACTCTACCATTTTGATTAGACATGTTGTAGCTTTAAGAACGTTGTATCCGTACAATGATGTTCAGTTATGTTAATTTAGCAACGTTGTATTCAATATATACATTTAGATTAATCATTTTGTCACTAACAAATCACAAATACATTACATTTTCATAAAAATGAAATCATTTAAATACATGATTGGAATCAATCCATCACAGCATTACCACTAGTGATGACGCTAGAGACGAGAAAAACGAGACGAGACGATAATAAGTCAGCGAGAGACGAGACGAAATTAGAATCTTGATTTTCGATAAATATTAGAGTGACAGACGATAGTGCTCGTAATTATTGTTATTTACGAAATAACAATATAATAAATATATCTACCAGCCCTGAAATGTGAAATCCTTTGATGAATTGAACAGGGCCATACCGACAGTCTTGAGTGCCCCGATGCAAAATAGCTCGGGGGCCCTACCTGTTGAAAATTGACGTCTAAAAAAACTGAGTGAAATTACTACGGAGTAGTAAACAATCTTATATTTCTGTCAAAGAAGTGTTAATATCCACAGACATATTTCTAAGTAGAACAGAGTCCGAAGTTGTAAATATGGTTTAAAAGTACAAAAGGGTTTATTAAGAGAGCTGCAAATTTTTCTAGGAACACATTATAATGTTAGAATCACAAAAAAGCAATAACAATATTAAGAAAATAAAAGAACTTTTTTGTTCAAAAATAGAAAGTATGTCATTTGCCCCATTTGGGCACGGAAGATAAGCAGAAAAAATAAGTTTATACACAAAATCCATACATGACAGCCACATCATTTTCGCTACATATTCCCGCAGGTTAAAAAACAAATGAAGAGACTCTGTTGTCAGTTGTCATCCAAGAGCATCCAAGGGAGTCAAATTAACCTCTTCCATTAAAGACCTATTTGGTCTGACGTCTGATGTCAGTTGTGTCAGCTGGAAGACATTGTGAAACATTGCGGCTGAACCCATTATATCCTATATAGGATACACCCCATTGTACCCTGTTGGGCATAATGGGGTACCCAAAAAAAAACCACAAAAACAAAAACTTCACGCCAGGAAAACTAGACTAACACCAATGTCGTAGTTGAACAGTCACAGATTGGAATTTTTAAACAAAATCTAAATAGACAAAAATGTAATTAAAAACCAAAATCATGATTTCTCGAAGTAAAAAAATACTGAATTTATCGCATAACCTCAAAAAACATTTTATAATCGTTTAAGATTATGAACAAAAATTGGTCCGCTCGAAAATTCCCCTTGTTCAAATTGAGTCAAAAATTTCGGTTAAGAAAGTGCGGCACCAATTTACTCCCTAGAAACATGCAATCTTAGAATATCAGTACTATACATTGAAGAGAATTATGCAAATACATTATTGGAGAATAGTTTCCGTTACTCATACGCCGACTCGTAGACTAAACTATAAATAATAATAATAAATGGTTGCACCAGCCTCGTTACGGTCCTGAATGCACAATTTTGAAGTGTTTGACCATTTGATGCAACACAATTTTGAATTATTTGACCGTTTCATATTCATTCTCTTAATAAAATAATAATAGATTCCAGTAAGAACATAATATTAATTTCATGGACTTTTCATTAAATGAAATGGACAAATATTTTATACAAATAGTGTAAACGGGTGAGATTACACCAAGCGTCTACATTTCATAAGTTGGATAAACTTTTCATGAATTTCATCCTCTACTCAAAATTTCATCTTTTTTACTGAAATACTAACTTCGTAAGCGTTATAAAAGTGAAATCGACTTTTTTTATTGGAATGAAGAAGTTATTTTACGCGGTGCGGCTTACAGTAGAGTGAACCAGTCCAAGTAGCCGAGCGGTCTAAAGCGTTATGTCTGTGCAGTATGCAGTACTTGGAAACTGGGAGGTTTCCAAGGGTTGGGATGGGTTTTTCAAGGGCATGGAAAGGGTCGGGATGGGTTCGAATCCCGACATCGGTAGTTTGTCAATTATAAAAATTTAAAAAAAGGGGCGGTTAATTGACTAAACTATCGGCGTATGGACGAGAACGAAGTAACCGGCTATGCTTGAGAAGGATTTCTGCAGTTTCCTTCAAGAACTCAAGATAAATATCGGCATAGTTCCTATCATAGTCGGCTGCAGCCGCATATCCTATCAATTCCTAGTCTACTCACAAATTCCTTCAACTCTCACATCCTCACATCCTAAGGCATCACAATGGACCTTATGGTTGAAGTGTTGCCCGTCCAGGCAGCCTTTACAATCTACCTCTCTACCTCTACAGTAGAGTGAACTGACAGAAATCGTCACGAAACGAGAAAGCGATATGCCCCCTTCAGGCAACCTTTCTCTCTGTATCTTTCTGTTATATACTATTGTATTGTGTGTGCGATTATCGAGATTCGAGCAGGCAAGCATTGTGCAGTTTTAACGGCATTATGTGCAGATTGTGTGGCGAGGAGGAAGAAACATCCAGCCGCATAATCTTTGACTGCGAATTTCTAGGTTACAGCAGATACAGGATATTCGGTACATCTCATCCCGAATATATGAACCTTCGGGAGGACCTGATAAGCAAGCTCCAGGCTATTGCCAACATATGGGAGAAGCGAGTCTCGTCCGACTGAAGTAGAAGGGGGAGCACAATGGACCATAAGGCCGAAGTGCAATAGTTTTTACCCCGATATTAATCAATCAATGAATCAAGCATTGTGTGCGATCAACAGTATAACCTCAATTTAAATAATACTGTGTTTCAAGTATATATATATATATATATATATATATATATATATATATATATATATATATATATATATATATATATATATATATATATATATATATATATATATATATATATTTATATATATATATATATATATATATATATATATACTGATTAAATAGCAGCATGTCACAGCTGAGAGGTTATTGGAATTTTTTTTTTTTTCAATATTTCACTATTTTCAATATTTATTCAACTATTCAATATTTTTTGTGTGCTGATACATACTTTATAGAAATTAGCATAAAATAGCTCCGTTTGTTGTATTTTTCTAAACACGTGTAAATATTCTTTAAACTTATTTTTTGTTATTGTTTATTTATATATAATTTATAATTCACTATTTTATATTTAATTTTTAATAAATGACTATTTTTCCTAAAATATTAAATGAAATTTATTGATTTAAATCCTTACTTTACATTTTTGCTTTGAAGAAATATTAAATAATTAAATAAAATATACAAATTAGAGAGAGGGAGAGAGAGAGAGTCAAAAATACACTAGGATAATCAATAGAAGTCTACATATTAAATCACGTTTAGAGTTGAAAAAATAACGTAAAGAACTTCGTTCGTGACTGGGTACCCCGACCGCACAATTTTTTTTGTGTACATATATATCAACTTATCTTTCGTTTGAAAAAACTTTAATCATGTTTGACAAAGTGACCCATCGCCCTTAATGTTACAAAAAGGTTACTTGCTTATAAAATTGATATAATTAAGGCTTGGTGGTGTAACAATCGTATTTAAAATATTTTATGAAATCATAAATTTCATTTAAGTTTGAAAATAAATGTCGAATAATGTATTTTTACGAAACAAAAAACCCGTTGAAAAATCATGTTATTGAATAAATGATAACAAATTAATGATAAAATGTGTTTTTAATGTAAATAACACTTATACGAATGAGTAGGAAAATAAATACTTAAGCGAATAAATACAAGTAGGAATATATTTTATATAATGTGTGTATTTATATGGACACATACACAGATATTACTGTATATGAGCTACAATCGGTTATCATAAGTGATGTTCACAACGGCGGACAGTGAGTTCAGTATACTTTTCTTTTTAATTAATTGAACCTAGTTGAGATAAATCCCATAATCACTGTCCTCCATTTTGATCATTACTTATGATAACTGACTATACGTTCAAATAAAAAAAATATTGTTTCCAATGCCAGTCTATACATATATTTGATGTGATTTCTGAACCGAAAATAATATAAATAATAATAATAATAAAATAATAAAATTTAACACGATTACGGCAAGAGTCTTCATGAATGAGGGAATCTTAACTGTTGAAGAGATCACTAATGCCTATTCTCACCGTTTTTTATTTAAGTGTGTCTTTACAAAGTAATGCTTACATTTAAGACTTTCCTAATTATTTTGTTTGTTGCACCGCTATTACATCAGAAGCACTTACTAATGAATTGAAAAAATTACAAAACAATAAATTTCACTGCTTTAAATTATTTTTTATTACTGAAGCCAACATACTTCATTAAACAATATTTCAAAAACCAAGCAATTATTTCCAGGTATAATCCAGATATTTCCAGGCCCAATTCCAAATTCTGATTAAATAAAATTAAACCATTTTCAAAAAATCTAATACCTGAAGCTCAAGGTTAGCTTCGATACCCTCACTTTAGTGACAAAAACAACGCCGCATAGTCACAAAGGATTCCGTCAATAAATAAGTGGGGTTCTTCACACACCTAATACTCTAGTCAGTCAACTCAAATAATCCTCAGGTCAGATCAAACTCTCAGTCAGAATGTATAAAAAACAGAACTTTTTTAATATCATTGAGAAAGACGTACCAAATTATCTACAAGCAACATATCTCTGAATCCATATCCCAGAGATACTTACGATTAGCTAATTCATACTGATGATGACTACATTGTAGCCGAAATACGTATTTATAAAATACAAATAAATGTTCTAGGAATTGGGGCAAAATTTGAAATGTAATCTTTGTTTTTGTTTTTTTGTATCATTTGTATTGCATAAAATGAAAAATTATGTAATGTTTTTTCTGTAATTGTTTTGATTATGTTATATTCAAATAAAATAATCATTGATTAAAGCTTTGTTAACATAATTTATATTTTCATTTTTAACTGTAATGATGTCGGGGTTTTGACCAATTACAACATTTCTTTGGGATATTTTGAATCTGACACTTCAAAAGTATTTAATGCGCATACGCAAACAACTTCGTAGAAACAACAACATATCTAACGGTGCAATACAATTTGTCAGCTTAAGAATTACTTAAAATTAAGCATTACTTAATTTGATTCGGTGAAAATGAGCATGAATATTGCAAATCGCGAGACAGAATTCCAATATACCAATAAAAACCATACCCTTTAACAAAATTACAACCGACATATTCATTCGTAGGGGAGCCCGGACACAACGGGGTACCAGGGTGGAATTCTTAGGGTAACCTGTGGCTGTTCAACTACGGCATTCATGTTAGTCTAGTTTTCTTGGTCGTTGATGCGTGAAGTTTTAGTTTTGTGATTGTACTCCTGTATTGTAACTTATAATGATATTGTAATCTTCAGTTAGTACATGATTGAAGTACGTTTAATTGTCTTTAGTTTGGTGTAGTTAAATGTTTGTTTACGTATCTTTTACGAGTAAACTTACCCTCCTAACCCGAATCGTGTATCTTGGGCGGAACGGTTGGGGTGGAATTGGATTTCCTATTCTGCCCAATTGGGTACCCCATTCTGCCGCAATGTTTCACAATGTCTTCCAGCAGACACAACTGACATCAGACCTGATAGATCTTCAAGGAAGAGGCTAATTTTATTACCCCTGGGTTCTCTTGGATGACAACTGACAACAGAGTTTCTTCATTTCATTTTTCACCTGCGGGAATCGATAGCGAAGATAATATATGATGTCCTGGTGTATTGTTTGGCTAATGTAACTCTGCGGCCAGGAAATGGTAATTACCATATATGCAATGCTCATTACACACATGGAAATTACATGGATTAATGGAAGGAGTCACATTTGTAGTTTCTTTCCATCAATAGATGGGGCCACGTCCGTTAGTCAAATCTATAAATGTTGACGAATACAGGTCCCTGTGAGCGAATCCTTTCGGTGAAATTTGAGTGGAAGCGATTTTTTAATGAACTCAGGTTAAGCAGAAAGAACCGGATTCCCCAAGAGACCTGAAAAAGATTGTTTTAACTAAAGACTACAACCTTTAGTGTCAACTATTTGGTATGACGGTATTTACAACAGTTCAAAACTTGTTTATTGTAGTAAATCTGTTGCAGCACAAACGATGAAAAACAAAATGTCTATTGTGAAAATACTCAAACCAAATTTAAATAATTTATACCAAAGATCAGTAAATATTCCTTACGTAACTTATTCTTTACGATTTCTATTAAACAAAGTTATTTTGGTACCGCTGTGATTTTAGGTTACTCGTGGCCGAGCAAGTTTATTACTTGTCCGGGTTTTCCACGTGGAGTGATGCAATAAGATGAAATAAAGTGAAATGAAAGTTTATAATACTCACCGTATTTAAACTCAATCCCGGAAATTCGAAGACCGGTATAAGATCTCTACCTCACTTTTGTCCGTTGGTTAAAAATAAGTATCAAATATATTTCCAACTATGTGAGTAAGATCGTACCTCCTTGAAAGCGAAAAACGGGTTTTTATTACTGGTAAGTACAGGCACAAAAATTCTATTATACGATGTTCAATAAATATAAATTTGATTTATTTACAGATTATACAAAATGGATACAGTTTTTTTTATAAAAAATGTTTAACCTTACTGGATCGGGTTAAAAGATATAATAATCCATTTTTGATCTTTTTTCGTCTCGATCACAGCTTTCATTCAGCGCCCTCTCCATTAATCAATATACGTTACGTATATTATTTAAGTGGTAAGTTCGAATTCTTAACAATATGAATTTTGTGCATAAAGTTAATTTGTCTGCATATCCACTAGTTTTATATGTGTTTATAATAAACTGTCCTTACCACCCCGGGCATGGGGCAGAACGGGGCAAATGAAAAAATTTTCTATTATAAAATAAAAAATATTGTTCTTTTATTTTCTTACAATATTATTGTGTTTATTTGATTCTAACATTATAATGTGTTCATAGAAAAATTTGCAGCTCTCTTAATAAACTCTTTTGAACCATATTTTCAACTTCGTACCCCGTTCTGCCCTGGGTTCCCCTATATGTAAGATGAAGGACAAAAATAAATACCAAAATAAAATAAAAAGAATTTTTTTAAAGATCAGATTATAAAAGAACTATAACATACAAGAAACACACCAAAAAAAAGAAAATAAAGTAAATTGTATGATATAGGTAAAAGGCAGGCAAGCGGCTATAGGTATAGGCACAATATAACGCGCGACGTGGCGGTACGCTGTTACAACTAACAACACATTCAATGTCAGGATAACTGCCGCATTCTGTTTAGTTGTCACACACGTATATATTATTAAAAACGACAGACAATCGATGGTCCGGACCCAGCCACTCTCTGGCTCTTTCCATAGCTTCTATAATATTATACATTGTAGAATTGTGGGTTTATATTATTATCACATTTTAATCTTCTGACGAAAAAAAAAATATATATATATATGTATATACAAAATTAACAAAGGTGTAAGTTAAAGTTAACTGGCTTGCACACCGTGTATATGGTAATATAAAAACAAACATTTAAAGCGCATTCATTTTGAATCTAATGATGGCAATGCAGTTAAACCTCTAAAAAATTTAGTTTATTTATAACCAAATGGTTTTATTGGACAGTCCATAGACACTGAACAAGGATACATAACTCCATGTAAACAAATAATTGGCAAAAATAAGATGTCAGTAGTGTTCCTTCGGCACCGGACACAGAACAGAGAATATAAGGCGCGAGTTTTAATTGAAAAACATTACGCATTTATAGTATTATAAAAATTATTTCCAGCCAAAGTATTTTTCCAATAAAATATTTTTTTAAATAAATGATAAGTAATTTCAATTTTTCAATAAGGAATTAGTTGAAGTTGAAGTGATAGTCAAAATTCGCAAAATAATTACATAAAAATAAAAAAAATAAACATCAAATAATTAAATAGTAACCTATAATGTTGGAATTGTAAAAATGAAAATAAATTATTGAATCAGATATTAAATTAAACTTTTATTTATTAATAATAATGCTGAAAATTAATATTTAATATAATGTCATACAATTTAATTAATTTCGGAATATTTATACTCGCTTTTGGTACTTTAAAAAGTCCTGTTTTTTTAAACCCAATTGATCCCGTTGCTTATTGTCACAAGCACTACCACTTTTACAATTGTCTACTGCACATACTCTTCCCATTTTAAATGGCTTTTAAACAATTTTTTTTTTAACAAATTTTTTTAAACAAATTTCATACTTCAAAATAATCACTTCGAAATAAAACTAGTTACTTCATTTCTATTTATTATACTATACCGTACGTTTAGTTTACATCTTCGCATAGCAGATCTCCCACGAGTATGAGAGAGTACGTATGTATACATTAAGACCTCCTTCTCATACACATTGCTTAATGTATACATATGTACTCTCTCATACTCGTGGGAGATCTGCTATGCGAAGATGTAAACTAAACGTACGGTATTTCACTTCGGTACGGATGAGTTCCTATCAAAAACTAGCGACCCTAGCGGTATAAAAAGTAAATATAACTTCTACCATTTCGTTGCCATATTTTGTCAATTTTCCCGTTTGAGTTAGATTTCCTTTATATAGTCTCCATGGGACAATCGATGATGTACACATGGCCACTTAAGTGTTGTACTTTTTTCACAATTGAATAATTTGTTTGTGTCGAATCCATTTCGTTTTCGCAAAAAATGTTTTACATAGACGCTGTTAATATGTTTATAACGAATAACTTTTATTCGAGAAATATTTTCGAAAACCAAATGGTTTGGGCTAAAATTAACTATGATATTTTGTTATTTATTGTTATTTATTCTAAAAAACATTATACGTATATATTATGGATTAATCTGGGATCAATCAACTCATTATAAAATTTTCTTTTATTGGAAATCTCATCTGGCCATTGACAGACTTCATTTTATACCCGGTATACATGATATACACATGGTATATCAAGTGTTGTTCCAATGGTTCTTCTAAAACTGAATGAGAACTGAAATGAACAATAAATTTTTTGAAAAATGAGCGCTACTTTTGTTGCCATGCGTACAATAAAACTATAATAACGTATACTTACTTTTTAGACTTCCCATAATTTCACAACCCCTCCACCAAAATCTCTAATTTCTGTTTCGTGCCATATTTTCGAATTTTATCATTATACAATCTGGATGGTCCGGTAGTATTGTATTTTAGAGTTGGTTAAGTAGAAGTAGGTGAAATGTTGGTTTCAAGATTTGAAGGAAATATACAGAAGTGGAGTTAAATAAAGATTTAACTCCTTCTAGAGATTTTACCGATTATTAACGTTTTGATGTCTCTTGATACCAAAAAAGAATCGTTACGCTTCAACTTAGCGAATTTCCTTAGTATACATAAATTACTCTCTAGCAGCCAGTCACAATTTTAGTGTGATCAACATGAAATATCGTTGCAAGGTTTTTATTTAAAATAGGCGATTACACAAGCTCTATGTATTTTTTCTAAACTTATTGTAACATTATCGTATTTTAAAATTATATTATATTTATTCTTTTAATTTAAATAAAATTCTTTTTTATAATTAAATAATAGATTTTTAATTTAGAATACTTATGATAAACACTTACGATAATAACTTTGAACAATAAAACCAATTTAAAAAAATTTTGACAAAATGGAAACCCGACTTCAAAAATCAAATATTCTAAAACAAAAAATGCAATAAAAAGTAAAAAGTAAAAAAATAATTGCATATTCTTGTGTCAATTTTAGTTCACCTAAGCAAAAAATTTTAAATATATATGTACAATTATTGTTAATTTTGGAGTCGGTGTCAGCATAGAGAAATTCACATAAAATTTGGACACCGCCTCCAAACACCAAAGCACTGAAAGTTCTCCTAGCACTCTTAGCACCGTAAGTGCTTCAACCAATGCAGTTTTGGGCCTTGAAATACCAAAAGCATATCAGATACGAAAATATATTTTTTATATACGTGTCTGTAACCACTCAAGCGGTCACGGATTGCCATGGACAGAAGATAAAAGTTAATTTAGACCTAGTTCCAGAAGTAATGTATTTATTTGGAGAAAATTCCCTAAATTGACGCAGCTTCTGCGTAACGAATTTTTTTATATTTTCATTGAAACAACCAAGAATATAGAAAAAATTAAACCACTAGCATCCAAAATGATTTGCTGTTTTGTGATTAGTACACCTTAACAGATTAAAAATCTATAGACATTGAAAGAGAGTACTATCGTCTATCGAATATTTATTGAAAATCAGGATTATAATTTTCGTCTCATCTCTCGCGGCATCACTAACTTAACCCAACAATCTTAAATCTATTTTAGAGTTGAAATATTGTAAAAAATATTTAAAAATTATTTTTGTGTCAAGTTCTAACTACAAAGGTAAGAAATTGGTACAATGTTAGAAATAAAATATATATATATATATATATATATATATATATATATATATATATATATATATATATATATATATATACAGATTTTTTTTGTTAAATATTAATCTCGTCCCCAATATGGGTGCAGTTTATTAGGAACATTTCATACAAGTAATTGCTATATCAAGGTGATAAATAACAAATTTTTATTAATAATCAATATTAATTATATTAATTAATAATAAATGCAAACAATATTATTAATAATACTAATAATAATAAGAATATATTGGATTTCAAGTATGGAATAAACCACCCAATAAAGGGTATGAAAAAATAATGAAATTTTTTTTATACACAGTATATACAAGCTGGTCCAAGTTTTATGCTTCACCCACTTTTAGCAAATTTCCTGAAAGGAAATAGAGCTATTGGCCCCGTACCGAAGTCAAAATTTCGAAAAATTTCTTCAAATACATATTGACGGTTTAAGATTGAAAATTAAATTCCTCAATATCTCTGTACGCATTAGAGTTTGAGCAAAAATGATAAGGTAATGAATTGAAGCAAACATGATTTTCTACAACTTTGTTTCCGCATTTTTCGATTGTTCTAATATTCAGAGAGATATTTTATATTTTGTGTTTTCTTCTATCTTTATGCCCCCTTTCCCCTTGACGTATGTCATTTATTAATAAAATTGGCCATGCAAATACTAAAACCAGATACGACATTTCATTTTGATCAGACTAACATTGTGACCGCTAGAGAGTAATTTATGTATTCCAAGGAAATTCGCAAAGTTGAAGCAGCTCCCGCGTAACGAATTTTTTTCAAATAGAACATGAATTGTATTTTCTACATATTTCCATAGCTTGAGATCATTATATTTGAGCTTCAGAAACAAACGAAAAAACAAATGGGTATTGGCATCGATTCTTAATACGTCTGCAAAATTTCAGATTGTTCAGACGTCCGAAGTGGGTAAAAACTCACATACAAAATTCCATTACAATCATAAAAAGACATGACGTGCGTAAGTTTTAGTAGGTAGTAATTTTTAATTAATATGGATACTCTCATATTATTTTACCATTAAATTGCAAAAATTAATAAACTATTTAAAATAAAATAATTTAACTACATCCATACATTGATAGATAGATACATACAGGTCCAGCTCATAAAAGCATGTTAACAAACGCAGGGAGTACTGTCTACTTACGTCTTCATAATGTTTCTACTTTTACAAGAGTAAGTAGAGAGTACCCCATGCTTTTGTATGCAGAAAAGTTAATTTTGTAGTCAATCTCTTTCAGTCAAAAAGTTTTAGCTTACTTCATGTTATACGTATCTGCAGAACTAAGATGCTCGGCCAAGTTTTCATAAGGTACTATACCTCTCACACATAAATTCACATATATTGTCTAATATATGTTGTATTATACCCTCTCCATTAAAAGTATATATATATATATATATATATATATATATATATATATATATATATATATATATATATAACAGCTCTACAGGCCTACAAGGCCCTTGGCTTTAAGGAGACTTGTCTTCATCTGCTTCTGATCTTTGCAATTCGACACAGTGCTTAGTATGTTTATATTTATATCTTGAACCATAAACCCCTAAAAATCAACAGTATGTTAACAGTCACACACAATCCATAAATTGTTTATAAACATCAATTTTATAAACGGTAACACTTAACCAGCTATGAAATAACAATTAAATTCAACATTAACAAAAAGCGAACTCTTTATGAACTTTTAATGAAATATGTAACCCAAAATAGCAAACAATAAAGTTCAGGCATTCAGCAGACCACCAATTTTTAAAAATCAATAACACGTTATGAACTTTTTAACACTTAACAGCTTATATAATTTTCAGAAATAACACTCTTTACATTAAAAACTTAAGGTAATCAATCCCCACGATTTTAAAAACACCAATTTAAGAAATTTCGACACAACAGATTATAAACTTTCAAGTACTAACAAACTATACGTTTCAGGTATTGAACAATACCCAGACTTTTGAGGAATAAAAGTATTCCTCTAACTATGTTCTTTATTTTAATTTTTTATTCAATCTGAAAGGTGAATATTTTTTTTTGTAATTGTTCAGAATATATTATTCTTCAATATACTAGTTTTTCGTCAAAACGGTAACATTCTTTCAAGGAACAAAATTAAAAAATCTGTTATTTTCATACATTCTCCAATGTATACAAAAAATGTCATTTTTAATTGCAATTATTTCAGGATAGAAGAGGTTAATTGTCTTCAAATTTCAACAGCGTGTGCATCATGCATTTAATGACTTATATTTTAAGTTTGGAAAATTTCTTAATATTTTGCTTGCGTGACCGAACTACCTTAATCTTACGAAAAAAACAATAAATACTTATCTATTTCACGTATTTGAACAAAAATACATGTATTTTTTGCCTAATACCAAAGAGAGTTGCCGAGCGGTCTAAGGTGTTTTGTCTGTGCAGTATGCAGTACTTGGAAACTGGGAGGTTATGGGTTCGAATCCCGACATCGGCAGTTTGTCAATTATAAAAATAAAAAAAAGGGGCGGTTAATTGACTAAACTGTCGGCGTATGGACAAGAACGAAGTAACCGGCTATGCTTGAGAAGGTTTTCTGCAGTTTCCTTCACGAACCCCAGATGAATATCGGCATAGTTCCTATCATAGTCGGCTGCAGCCGCATATCCTACCAATTCCTAGTCTACTCACAAATTCCTTCCACTCCACTCACATCCTCACATCCTAAGGCATTAAAATGGACCTTATGGTCGAAGTGTAGCCCGTCCAGACCAGCCTTTACAATCTACCTCTACCATAGAGAATAGGCATGGAATTTGCACTGATCGTTGACTTTATTTTAACTTAATGTCATTTTTAATTTCACGTGTGCAGTAAAAATTAAGAAAAGAAACTAGCAACACTTTATAAAACACATATCTAAAATATTTAAGGTTGGTGTTAAAAATGTTAAAAGAGTTAGAAGAAAGAAACACTTATTTAGGGTAGAAATATTCTAAAAAATATTTAAAAGTTATTTTTGTGTCAAGTTCTAACTACAAAGGTAAGAAATTGGTACAATGTTAGAAATAAAAAAAATATATATATATATATATATATATATATATATATATATATATATATATATATATATATATATATATTTATATATATTTATATATATATATATATATAGATTTTTTTTGTTAAATATTAATCTCGTCCCCAATGGGTGCAGTTTATTAGGAACATTTCATACAAGTTACAAGAAACACAAAATTTGGTATATCTCTCTTAATATTGAAAAAATGGAAAAATACATAAGAAGTAAAGTTGTAGAAAATTAGTTTTACTACAATTAAGTTTCTTATCATTTTTTCTATTTCTGTAATATTTACAGAGATATTGACGGTTTAAGATTGAAAATTTAAATCCTAAATATCTCTGTACACATTCGAGTTGTAGAAAAAATGGTAATGTAATGAATTGTAGCAAACATGATTTTCTACAACTTAACTCCTTACACATTATTAAATTTTTCTAATAAATAAATTAAAAAATAAATTAATGTAAAAAACATTTTTAAATACAAGCTTTTATTTAAATGCTCTAAAAAAACGAAAATAAAATTTAAATTAAATCAAACCCATCAATTTATATGATATAAAAGCTTTTCACAAGATTTACCTGTGTAAATTTATTTTATGAAATACATACATTTTTTCTTAGATTCTTAAGATCAAATTACCTATTACATTTTTGTTTATTTACACTGGTAAATCTGGCAACAAGCATTTATATCATATAAATGGTATAATGTAATAAATTGATGGGTTTGATTTACATAGGTAAATCCTGTGAAAAGCTTTTATATCATATAAATTGATGGGTTTGATTTAATTTAAATTGTATTTTCTTCTTTTTAGAGCATTTCAATAAAAGCTTGTTTTTAAAAATGTTTTTTACATTAATTTATTTTTAGAAGCTAATAACATTAATATAACATAAAAAATATTGATAACATTAATATAACATTTAATATATAATTCAAAATATTATTTAAATTTTTATAAAAAAAAAATTTTAATTTTTTTTTCTTAAAATAAATTAATAACCTACGAAAAAGGAAAATTCAATGTAAAATTAATCTGAAAACATATTGTAAAACATCATAAATTGAAATTGATTATCATAGATATATATAAAGTGTTAGCTTGTAAAAAAACATAATGCTTTTTTTGTTAACACAAGATTTTATTATCCATCAAATTGTCGTACCGGGGGCTTGTAATAAAATCGTTTCTTAAGTAGTAAACTCCAATAAAATAATTGAAAATCGGTTGACAAACAGAGGAGAAAAATGTACTGAACTGTTTTGTCTTTGCCTATTTTTAAATCGACAAATTATAATAAGTAAAGTTGTAGAAATTACTACAATTTATCTTCTGATCATTTTTTCTATAACTCATAATACTTACAACTTTCAAAGTTTTAATACTAAAATAATTAACATGTATCGCCATGGTTACTTGATTTTTTAACTCTTTCCTTTGCGAAAATTCGCTTAACCTTCGTAATTCCAATTTGAAAAGTTTTCTATTATATATTAAGGTTATTTTTGTCAAATTATCAAATAAAGAGATCTAAAAAAAGATAAATAACTCAATACAGACTATTTAAACAATTAATTCAGTTACTTGCAACATTTCTTGTTTGAATCATAATGCTTGATTCTATACTTTAAACCATAATAATAATTTTATATCAAGAACTAAAAGAAAAAACCACCGATCATGTCATAAAATTACAAATAATACAAAATACATGTAAAAAAAAATGAAATACACATAAATTGTCATTTGTCAACAAATAAATCACAATTATTATTATTTATCGTCTTAAACATAAGTAAATAATAAAAGTATACGAGTATTCGATGTCTATATAATTAAGTACCTAACTAAGTATTTAATTTTTTATGATTATAAGTAATTCGTCGTTTAAAAATTAATATTTCTCTATTATTTAATAAATAATTCAACATTAATAATTATTATAATAATAATAATAATATTATAACATTCCAATTGTGTTAAATAATTGTTTAATTATTAATTCGATTACCTATTGTTAATTATAGATTTTATGTAATTTTACTAAGTTTTCTTAGGAATATTTGTAATAAGTATGGTACTTATTTAATACTTATTATGAGAAATTAACTTAGAGTTATTGTTTTTTATATCAATATAGACCAAGCAAGGAAGGTCAACACAAAAAGGAAAGATTTCCACAAATTCATAACAGCAACGCATTAGCCAAAGTTTTTAGTTGCATACTAATGTCACATACCTATAGCAAATAAAAAAATAATATTTAAAAAAAAAACCTTTTAAGGTAAGTTGTCTTTCACTCAGTTAAAAAGTTTCAGCTCACACACATCAATTATAAGAATATACTGCGATTGTATACTATACTTTTTTTACTTAAATGTACCTCATATACAGCCAAGAGTCGTTTTATTGTTAAGTTGTCTTGCAGTAATCATGTTAAAAAGTTTCAGCTGATAACACACAACAATTACATGAATAGACTGAGATTGTTTACTATACTTTTTTTACTTAAATGTTCCTCATATACAGCCAAGAGTCGTTTTATTGTTTAGTTGCCTTGCAGTAATCATATTAAAAAGTTTCAGCTGATAACACACAACAATTACATGAATTGACTGAGATTGTACACTACTTTTTTGACTTGAATGTCCCTCGTATACTTATTCGCTTGGATTATATAAAAATGTCAATCTTCTCGTTTAATTAAACGGTCAATATATTGTCCTAGAATAAAATAAGTTTAGGTTTTCGTCAAGGTAATTCAATGCCAAATGGTAGGTATACATACTTAAGTGGTCATACCCACATAAATAGGGGAACCCGGGGTAGAACGGAATAAGTTGAAAATATGGTTTAAAAATACATTTATTATGGTTTACTAAGAGAGCTGCAAATTTTTCTATGAATTTTTCATTAAAATGTTATAATCACACAAGTACAATAATATTGTAAGAAAATAAAAGAACAATTTTTTTTCCCAAAAATAGAAAATTATGTCATTTGCCCCGTTTTGCTCTGGGGACGGGGCAGAACATGGTAGTAAGGAAACTAGTGGAAATGCAGAAAAAATAAGTTCATGCACAAAATGCATACACTAAGACAGCCTCACCATCTTCGTAATCTATTCCGGCAAAGAAAAAATGAAATGAAGAGACTCTGTTGTCAGTTGTCATTCAAGAGCACTCAGGGTTAGTAAAATTAGCCTCTTCACGTGAAGGCTTACCAAGTCTGATGCCAGTTGTACCTCATATACAGCTGGAAGGCATAGTGAAACATTGCGGGTACAGGAGGGTACACCATTCTGCCCAATGGTGTACCCTATTCTGCTCCACCCGTTCTGTCCCAGAGGCACGATTCGGGTTAGGGGGGTAAATTCACACGAAAAAGATACGTAAACAAACCTTTAACTAGGCCCAACTAAAGATATTACCTGTTGTTGTAATGTAAACAAGTATGTATACCTTATCTTGGTTACAAAATCATCATAAAGGAGCAAAAAATGACAAAACGAAAACTTCACGCACCAACGACCAAGAAAACTAGACTAACATGAATGTCGTAGTTGAACAGCCACAGGTTGGTCTAGTTCTACGTATTGTGTCCCGGGTTCCTTTTCATATATCGCATTACTAGATCCTTAGAATATAAACGTACTTAGTATCTTTATCGCGAAAAATGATTTAACATTTTATGTTGAATGATTTGTTTTCAAAAAGCTTGTGGCGCGAAATGTTCATAAAAGTAGGTACCAATTAATTTTATTGAACAGTGATGTGTTGTTATGTAAGTACTTGTCGAAGTATCTACTTTCTTTACAATTCGCGCGACAAGCTTTTTGAAAACAAATAATTCAACATAAAATATTAAATCATTTTTATCGATAAAGATACTAAGTATAATGTTTATATTCTAAGGATCTACTAATGTGATATATGAAGAGAAACAAGGGACACAACGGTGTGGCGGGGTGGAAAGAAGTTTGACGATTTTCGGTGTCAAGGGGGTGCTACTATAGAGAGGCAATACGTAGAACTAGACCAACCTGTTTATTTTATAAGGATCTACTAATGTGAAATATGTACGTAGGTAGGGATGTCCAATTAAGTAAGAAAACCTCTAGCATTTGGAATTGAATTACCTTACCGAAAGCCTAAATTTATTTTATTCGTTTTAGTAAATGGCTTAAATTTTTTTTAAATTTTACTTTCAGACTAAAAACCTCAATGTTATTTTTCACCGCTTCCACTTCTTCAAATATTTATCGACACCTCCACCGAATTTCTATTTCAGCACATGTTTTCGAATTATATTCTATTTCGTGACTTATGCACGTGTACAAAATTTCAAAGCTCTAACTCAATTAGAACTAGTCAAAATTTTAATTGCAAGATTTGACCCACACATACTAACAACTATCAGGTGAAGTTAAGTAAAAGCTTGTAAAAATACCATCCCTCGAGAGTGTTTATGTTTAAATAAATCACTAAAAACCAAAACAAATCGATCGTCTAATGAACAGAAACATTAGAAAAGATATTTTTTTCGAAAAAATTTTTATTCGCAGAATTAAATTTTCTAATGCTAATCTAACGATAATTTCTTGAGCTTAAAAAAATTAATATCCCAAAAATACTAAATTTATCGCAAAGTCTCCAGAGATATTTTATATTTGTATTGAATAGACCAATATGAAAAAAAATATCCCGGTCAAAAGTTCCATTTGTTGAAATTGGATAAAAGAAAGGTTAGCACTAATTTACCCCCTAGCAACATGCTATTTTATAATCTTAGAACATACTCTTTTCATTCTATTCTCTTCAATGTCCAGATTTTTTGTTTCACTTAAACTGTTTAAGTAATCAATATAGGTAATTCAAATAAACAAATTTAATTCAGATCTAATTCTGATATTTGAACAAATAAAAAGCTATCTGCATATTTTGTACTATGGGCTCTAAAGTAACGCCTCAGTTATTAAAATTTTATAACTCATTTGTGCCTTATTCAGTCAGTTTTCGAAAAAATGCCTCGGGTAAAAATTGTTCATTTTGAACATACTAACAACTTTGACTCGAATTATTTTCCCAAAAACCGATTGAATAAGACGCAAAAAATGAGCGCTTTTTTGCAAGTGCAACTCTTTTTTAGATAATTTCATCAGCTTTAAATTTTGTTTCATAAATGTGATAAACGATGAAAAATCGGCAAAAAACTGTTCTTTCACACTGTCTCGTAGCCTCCTTGAGATGAGGCACTTGGATCTTGTGGAAAGAGAAAAAATTCAGAATTTAATAAATACATACACATAAAAAAAACTAAGTTTGGTTAAAACTTAGTTTATGAAGAAAATAGACTGCATTATTTTCAAATTTTGTAAGGGATATCAATTGCAAATCCCTTGCAATTGGCGACTGATGTATAATTTTTCTTTGAAAACTCGTAATATGATACTAAAAATATGACAGATTAACTGAAATTTATTGTTTTATATCAAATTTCAAAAGATTATATTTTAAATTGTAATTTATTAATAATTTATGCAGAAATTTTTTCAAACAAACCTTCTTCGGAATATTATAATTCTCTCTCACACCTCATTCACTTGAAAGACGATCGTCGTCGTAGACACAAATGGACAGAACTAGAAAGGGCTCTATATACTTGCAATTATATCTGTAGATCAGGAGTCTTCAATTATTCCTTAAGGTATGTTTTGAATATTCTCTCTGCCAGAAATTTCAGACACCACCCGCAAAGCTTTTGAGGAGTAACTGAACAGTTAGACTAAACAGTTCAAAAGCTTAAAGGAATTAGGACTGGATAATCTTTGCCTGTTGACTCTATGGTCTACTCAAGAATAACTTTTAGTTTACATTTGAACAATGGACACGACAAAGGATAGTCGAAACTCTTGTCGTATTTTGTATCATGTATTCGAAATAAAAAATGCTTAGGGTTCGTCACTTCAGATTTTATTTATTTCCAGTCATTAATTAAGGACGTTCGAAAGAGTCATTTTGTGGGGAAAGACGTAATGGGGGTATCAAGCGAATGCGCATGCCCGCAGCGTTACAGATTTAATGTATACGTTGAAACTAGATTTAAATATTGTATGGTTATTGGGTAAATAATAATATTCGTGAGTCGTGACTCGTAATGTTTCTTTTATTTTAAATAAAAAAGTAAAATCTTGTGTTTTGCTTCTCTAAAATGAAAAAATTACTTATATAATTCATTATTACTTTCCAAAATGCATTCGAACATACCTTCATCTTCGACTCAAATAAATACTTGCTTATTTAACAACAATTTGCATAGTTTTATAAAAATTTCTCTGCATTTTAAACTATGTTTTATTCGATTATAAAGATTAAATTTGTAGGTTCTCCATAAGACCCAATGTTAAAAGGATGATTTTCATCATCGAAAAAAACGAAAAAATGCATTTGAACTAACATTTTGTAGCATACCAATGAATTCGTATTGACATTTTTTATAACATATTTAATTTACAAACTTTTCCGCATTTTTTTCTATCTTTCGAACGTCCTTAACATTTGTTGTAGTTATTTGGTGGAGGAGCAGGGGGAAATTTCCTAGGAATTGAGCTATAACTCCGTATATAACCATGATCGTTTATTATCAAATACATTAAAACGTCTTTTGGCGTAGTACTGACTAGCGACAAAGTGGCAAAAATGCACAAATAATTCGGGACAGACTTATATATCATACGAAATGGTTTAAATGTCTGCTATAGTTTGCCATATAGTTTAAAGATGAATTTTATATAAAAATTTTGGGAGTATTTGTTTTGGACGCTTACACACTTTCAGCGCTCACGCTTATAAGCACAATTTATTAGGGTTCGTATTGGCTTACACTTACTTTTGCTGTCCTATCTCGATAGATAAAGCGCATGTGAGCATAGTCTCTATCGTTTGAACTCAACCATTAGCGCGCTTTGTCAGCGTACACAGCGTCAAGTCGAACTCTAAACTCACTGCTTGATGGCGCTGAAAGCAATTAAGCGCCCAAAACGAATACACCCTGAATATTAAAGCTGAGACTTAAACTGTTTAAAATTATTCCGTTTGATGTATAAATCTGTTCTGAATTATTGTGCATTTTTGCCACTTTAAATACTTCACGAATAGATATCCATCACCAAAACTCGTTTTTAGAAGTCTGGTCCTAAATAATGGTTCTGCAAAATCACATCTCGATACTTTTCTTGTGCTAACAAACCTTTTTTTAAACTTTACTTGAAACGGCTTGGACTTTTGGAATCTAAATATAAAACGATTGTTTATGTTTGAAATTTTGATAATATGATAACGACACAAATGCGTCAAAAACAGTATCAAAATTTAAACTCAATTTGGGGTGTGACATTTTTTCAATCTCAACTATTGTTTTCCAATCATTGTAAATTATAATTAAAATGACGTTAATATTAAGTTTTTTATTTTTAAATGAATCTGTTTTATAAATAAAATAATTATGATGTCAACATTGAAAAGCAATAATTCATTTATAATAGAAATAGATAAAAAAATTAAGAATAATAATAATATTAATAGAATACAATAATCAATATTTTTAAATAAACCAATCAATAAAAAAACAGATCCGTATTGGCAATTGCCTACATCTGAATAAAAAGCCAGTCAGTAGAGGTATTGTATAATGGAAAAGGTGGTGCAGTATTTTTTATATTTTTAACTTGCATACATTGGTACAAACACGTAAAAAACAAAAGTCCTAACACGGTCTTTTTTTGGTTTTGTGTCTATAACTTCAATATGGTGCATCCTAGCGAAAAAATCATTGCATAATCAATTAAAGAATATTGAATTTTGCTTCGACTGGGTACAACAACTTAACAATTTGGTTAAGTTGTATAGTTGAAAACTACGGTCAAAAAACGACGATTTTTACCAAATTTGTTAAAAACTGAGATTAATACTATACATATAAGTCTACAGTCAGGAAATAAGTACTCTTAGAGAAATATTGATGTGGTAGCTTTTCCAATGAGCACTCGTATAAATATTTTGTTCGATGCATCCCATAAATTCTGAACCGTTTGGTGAAAACCGCATCAAAATTGGTGTAGCTGTTTTAACGTTATTAACTAACAAAAAACTGAAAACCGAAATGTTAAGTTGTGGTACACATTCGACGCAAAGTTCAATGTTCTTTAACTGATTATACCATGACTTATTGGATGTTTGTACCCACATATGCAAGTTAAAAAAATAAAAACTACTACACCACCTTTTGTAGCATATCACCTGTTTTGATCCTCTACTGACTAGCGCACAATAAAGTACAATAAATAGAGAAGATTGTTACTCTTGTCCGCATTGCATTAACTTACAGGAGTTATTTTTTTAAATTAGGTTCAATATCACGTACTGA
Source organism: Nineta flava (assembly GCA_963920215.1). Lineage (NCBI taxonomy): Eukaryota > Metazoa > Arthropoda > Insecta > Neuroptera > Chrysopidae > Nineta > Nineta flava. Next base: position 38,251,211 of record OY986041.1, on the reverse strand, counting down.
ATGTAAATGAACAAAATCCTTACAAATTTCGACCCTGGAAGTACCGCCATTTTGAGAAAAACTGTATCGGCCTATATCTCCATTACCGTGCACTTTAGGCCAAAAATGGTAATAAACTTACTTGTAGATAATTGAATTTCCTTTTTTTTGTCAATTTTTTTTGTATCACTTACCGTTTACTACATATATGACTATTACTATTTATTTATTGACTTGTTGACCGATATCTCTTTTTCATCATTATAGTATGCATACCTCGATTTTATTAACCTTGCACCCGGTAGTGCAACATTAAACGCGTTATAACTTTAAAAATATTAATTTTAAACAAAAAAGTTTTAAATATAAGATTTAAGTAATTTGTAGATTTAAAAGCCAAGTTATTAGCATTTTATTGTTTAAACAATTATTAGAAGAGATATCGGTCAAAAAGTCAATAAATAAATTGTAATAGTCGAATAGGTGGTAAACGGTAAGTGATACAGAAAAATTGATAAACCAAAAAAATAGGAAATTCAGTTATCTACAAGAAAGATTATTACCATTCTTGGTCTAAAGTGCACGGTGATGGAGATATTGGCCTATATCTACAGTTTTAGATAGTTTTTCTCAAAATGGCGACACTTCCGGGGTCGAAATTTGTAAGGAAAGGTTCATTTACATTCAGTACGTGATACTGAACCTAATTTTTTTTTAAATAACTCCTGTAATTTAATTCAGCGCAATATTCTCTATTGATTGTACTAATAAGTGTTCTGTGAAAAAATATTAATCTTCAGTATAGCATATGTGAATCTTTTTAAATCAAATTGTTTATAACAATTTTTCGCGCTAGAACATTCCAATTTTGATAATGTTATTTCATTAATTTTATCTTATTATCTTTATTCGCGATTTTATTCAAATTTTTCTTATCGATACTTTAGGAGGCAAGGATGGGGAATATCAGTTTTTAAAAGTTCTTCCCAAAAAGGTTTAAAAATGCATAAATCAAATACATCATATATATTACGGAATTCGGGCTTCAATAAGCTTTCATTTGATAACCTATGATGCCGTTCTATACGATGCATACGTGCCGTTGGTAAAATTTTTTTGTATTTCTTTTTTAAACCACCAAAACTAACCTCTTACTAAAAATTGGAATTTTAAACCTCATGTCTGTATTTGAGTAACTGCATATTACTATGTTGAATTTCAATCATTTACGTGAAATGGTCACTGAGAAAAACGTCTGTGACAGATAGACACTAAGTGATCCATAAGTGTTCTGTTTTATCAATTTTGATAAGGAACAATAAAAAGATGTTAAATAATAAAAGAAATAATAAAACCTGTAGAAAAAATATTATGATTAAATAAAAACGTAAAATGTTTTAAGATAAGACGGTTATTACTGAATTAAAAAAATTATAAAACAAAACCGAACTTTCAAATATTGTAAATAATTTGTTTGGCATAAAAACGAAAAGGCTATTAAATCTATAAAAAAAAGACGTTAAATAATAAAATAAATAATTAAGTCTGTAAAAAAACTAGTTAGTGAATACCAAAAGCGTCTTATACTAACCTTCCTTCAATTCGATGCCGCGTACACTCAGACAAAAAAAGGGTTTAGTCCCGAGTGTCTCTTTAAACACGTTTTAAGCTCCTGTGTTATAGGTAACTTACAGGATGTATTAGTAAAAAAAAAAGTATATTGCATACACTTATTTTGTTCGTTTTGAAACTTGAACTTTATTTCCATTCTACAAAAGAAATGCAATATTTATTGATATACAAGCTAAAATCTTTAACAGTTTACAGTGTCTTGTTTTCATATTGAAAGAATTGTCCTGTCATTGTAAAACTATAGCATAATTCAGACTCACCACAAAAGGCGGATATATAGGCGGATATATATTTTATTATTTCAAAAGCGGATAAATAAGTCAAGCTTTTAGCTTCAGACATTTTTTCTCGTTTAATCTTCGTCTATTCTCGTTTATACTCTGTTGTGTTGAAAATTATTAAGAATAATTTTTTTAGACCTTAACACATATTTCTAAGTACACAGAAAAGTATTAAGAAAAATATTTAAGATAAAATATTTTTTTCCTTGGAGAAAGGAGTTTTTTCTATATACAAAAGCATAATTGAATTAATTTTAATTTTTTTTTTCTGTAAAACAAAGTTGTTTTTTTTAAATCAAATGAATGAAAAAAAAATTTATAAAATCAAGTATAATTTATTTTGAAAAAAAAAAGTAATAATCCGAACATGTTTGCAAGTTTAATGTTTTAAATAACTTTTATAGTATTATTGTAAATTGAAATTGGTAAATTATTTATGTATAGTAAACTCGGCTGATATCCAAGCGCATTAAGTCGTCAAACAAGAGGGGTATTGTGTTGGTTTGTACCCCAGTCGAATATAATTTTTAATAAATTTTATCAATTACCGACCCCTCTGAATACGACCATGGCTGGAACGTAACTGAATGCTAGAAGAATCTGGAAAAAAAATTCAAAAACAATATTTTCTATTTGGTTCAAACAAACAATGGGTCCAGGACCCTATCTAAACGGAGTAATTCACCAATTTCAAGTGAGTTTAAATTTTACATTCGAAAAAGTAAGATCAAAGTTTAAGATTAACATTTGATTAGTTCAAACCGAATTTAAATTTGATATTCGATCAATTAAGATCAAAGTTTAAATTTACCGTTTGTTCAAGTAACATCAGGTTAAAAGTAACATTTGTTCAGTCAGTGGTAAAAAGTTGGATTGTATTGCAAGAGAAATAGACTCAATTGTGAAATTAAATAAAATTTTTTTTATTTAAATTTGGTTTCTTTCAAGTACGTGTTGTCCAATTGACATAAATTTACAAAACTTTTACTAATATTTTGTGTTTTTGTTGTGTCGAGTATTAGAATCTGTTGTAGGTTCTACAGAGCTCCTTCGAAAGCCAAAGAGAGGCAAGATACCGCAACAACTCGATTAATTTTCATTATAAAGACTAAAATTTTGATGGCAGTTCTGAATGAAATATAAACATAAATTTTGGAAAATGCCCATGTACAATCGATAGCAAAAGTGGTGTTCCTTTTTTTTTAAATTATATTGTTTATTTGCACCGAATCCATTCGGTTTTCGAAAAAAAGTTAATATTTTTATTCACGAAAAAATATCATTCTAAGCATTTTTTCATAAACCGAATGAATTCAACTGTAAAAAGAACGCTGAAAAAAGAACGCTACTTTTGCTGTTTTGGCTGTGAAAAGTTTTGTGTCAAATTTGTCTGGACTTTTTACATAAATTCAATAGAATACGTCTCTGGGATTCAATTAAAATTTAATTGTAAATAAATTATACAATGAATTAAAAATATACAAGCAGGCAATAGATAAATTTGTTGTAAAAACACATGTAGAGAATTTCATATTATATTAATTTTAATACAGAGTGCATTATTGTAAAGAGTGATTTTAAATTATTGAAACTATGCAACCACGCATTAGGTGTAGCTAAATTCGTGAGCAGCCGCTTTTACCAACCAGTTTCGTCTGCCGATTGTCTATAAATAAAACTTTACAATTAATGAATGAAAAACACGCCTGGCTTCTGCAGGCGTGCGGCTGGTGCGCGTGTACTAGAACCAGCCACAATCCACTTATATATTGGATTAGAAGCAGCCACAACCCACGCATTGCGCTGCCTGTTTCGTAATCCAAGTGAAGTCTAACTAGTGCAGTAAAACACGTTCAAATGGTTGCTGCGGCCATAGACACTATACAAGGATACATAACTCCATGTAAATAAATAATTGGCAAAAATAAGATGTCAGTAGTGTTCCATCGGCACCGGAAACAGAACAGAGAGTATAAGGCGCGAGTTTTAATTGAAAAATATTACGCATTTATAGTATTATAAAAATTATTTCCAGCCAAAGTATTTTTCCAATAACATATTTTTTTAAATAAATGATAACTAATTTCATTTTTTTAATAAGGAATTAGTTGAAGTTGAAGTGATAGTTAAAATTCGCAAAATAATTACATAAAAATAAAAAAAAAAACATCAAATAATTAAATAGTAACCTGTAATGTTGGAATTGTAAAAATGAAAATAAATTATTGAATCAGATATTAAATTAAATGCCAAACTTTTATTTATTAATAATAATGCTGAAAATTAATATTTAATATAATGTCATACAATTTTTAAACCCAATTGATCCCGTTGCTTATTGTCACAAGCACTACCACTTTTACAATTGTCTACTGCACATACTCTTCCCATTTTAAATGTGTTTTAAACAGTTTTTTATTTAATAAATTTTTTTAAACAAATTTCATACTTCAAAATAATCACTTCGAAATAAAACTAGTTACTTTATTTCTATTTATTATACTATACCGTACGTTTAGTTTACATCTTCGCATAGCAGGTCTCCCACGAGTATGAGAGAGTACATATGTATACATTAAGACCTCCTTCTCATACACATTGCTTAATGTATACATATGTACTCTCTCATTCTCGTGGGAGAACTGCTATGCGAAGATGTAAACTAAACGTACGGTATTTCACTTCGGTATGTATGAGTTCCTATCAAAAACTAGGGACCCTAGCGGCATAAAAAGTAAATATAACTTCTACCATTTCGTTGCCATATTTTGTCAATTTTCCCGTTTGAGTTAGATCTCCTTTATATAGTCTCCATGGCTGCGGCCATATAGTCATGGCTGTCTAGTACGCGTTCTTCAAGGTTATACGCGCGTTAATGCAAAGTAATAATAACGAGCTAAATTTTTAATATGTTATTCATGAAGAATAGATATATTAGGAGATTGAACGACATAGGCAATTCGTCTGTTTTTGTGTCCTCAAAAACGTGTAGAGATCATAGTTATTATTTTCGCCACTAGCGGCAGTGCGAATCTGCCCGTACGGAATTATTATTATTATTACATATTAAAATCAACGGTTATCACATCTTACAAATAAAAATTGTAAGTATAAAAATTGTTTAATTTTATAAATGTGAAAAAATGGGACGATGTTGTACAGGGAAAGCATAGATATACTGTTATATATCTATGAGTGGAAGGTTGTTTAAGGTTAGGAATGCGTGTTTGCATTTACGAAAGGAATATGGTCTGTAATTACCGGTTGTCATCTTTCTTTATCTAATATATGTTAGTATTGTAAACATATATTTGTAATTATTAATTGCAATTATCACTATGATTCTTCATCTTTTAATTTATTGCAGATTATTAAGAATTATCTATTATTAATATTTATTTAATTATTACTTGATAATCAAAAACAATTTTTTATTATCTATAAAACTAAGACTTCTTATTAACTGAATGAAAGTGATTTCTTGGCGCCTACATTTAAACATTTAAATTCCGTACGGCACTGAGACCAGTGACCCCTACTGATAAAAGATAGTTACATAATTTTAATTCTTTTTATTTGTCATTACTTATTGTTTAAAATCCCATTATAAAATAATACCTTAAAGTAATTACAGAACCATATTCTATTATTTCAAATAATGGAATATGTTCTGTAATGACTGATTTTGTATCTGCACGACTGGGGAGTTTTAAATTTATTATTATTATAAAAAATTGAAAAAAATGACACAAATTCAAAAATTTTTTTATTTATTCAAAAAAAAGGTAGATATACTAACAAAGCAGTAGATCTACTGTTAAACGAGATATCTGGCAACACTGATTAAGAAAAAAAAGAAAGTGTGTCCTGGCCGAAACTGGCTGACTCAGATGCTCAGAACATCTTACTAAGATTTCTTACTTCTGAGTTCGGCCGAACACACGCAATGGTAAATGTAAATAATTTTTTGAGAGAGTTCTGAGTGTCCAGTTTTCTGAGGAAATAGTTTTCAAAAATTAATACGTAGTAGATCTAGAGCACGGTAGTGCGCAAGGCCGAGTTTTAGAGAATATCTGTATAATCGCACGTTTATCATGAAATTGAACTTTAACTGCTAAAGACAAATTTTTAATTACTTCAGTAGTTAAAGAAGTTTAATAGTTAAACTATTGAAGATTATGTTAAAAATATAAACAAAGTCTTCTGACGTTTAGTTTTGAAGATATTATTAAACAACGAAAAATGTCTTCCTATCTCGATCTATCTCTATATATGTAATAGATAGTAATCTTTGCCTGGATTTTTATACCCAAGTTTAGGGCATATGAATGTTCAAAATTTTAGATCACAGAAAGGCCAGATATACTTACTAATATTTTGTTTTGTTACATTTTACTATGTAGTCACTCTGGCTCTCTCCACATCTATACAGTTAGTTCGGTGTCATCTGGTACTATTTTCATATTTGATATGCTAATGCAGAGGTCCCCGACCCTATTCCCGCAAGAATATTGATTCCCGAAACTTTGGATTGCCTCCCCCCGCCCCACCAACTTGACGTATGGCCGATGAAGTAAAAGATTGTTGTAGTCGTTTGGAATAGTGACATCATCGACCATAATATTAAAAAAATCGCATGTGCGTATTAATAGTTTCGTATGGTAAAAATGGTTTTAAGGATATTGTAAGGATGGATGTCCTTTTCCCATCCTGAAAATAATTGTATCATCATTTTTGATTAAAATCTATTGATTCCAAAAAATTCCAAAATTTTCCAAAAAAAAGATTTTGATGACGTTATTAGTGGTCACTGCCCAACAGATTTTCTTGAATATGCGCTTGGATACAAAAAGGTTGGGGTATCGCTGTGCTGTTTAACCTAAGATCAAAATAAATTATGAAATTGATCCAATTATCTTCTTTGTTTTGTTAATTAATGAAAATACCACGATTTTTTTCTGTCGTTAGGGTGAGATACAACCTTAAATACAATAGATTTCAGTTAATAGTGTACTACAGTATATGACTCTTTTCTAATCTCTCTGTATTCTGTTGTGATTGAGTTGTTATCAATAACATATTGAACAAAAAATAGTTTTAAATTAAATTAATATTCCATTAACATAATATGTAGTTCGATTTGCCCCTACTTTTTATAAACAATTGATAAGTATTTACGTAGATTCATTATTGGGTCATACAAATAGTTTACACAATTTTTAGAAGAATTTTTTTTTTTTTAAGTTGTGGAAAAAGTAAAAAATTTGAGAAATAAATATCCGAATACATAAATTAAATGAACCTGAAAATAAAGGCATATACGATATCAACGCTGAGGGCCACAGTTTTAATAAAAGCAATAATCTCTTATTATTATGTCCAGGGTGGCGCTCGAAATGGTGTTATGAAATTCCCTGACTTACCACTAATTATTCTCTAAAAGTGGAAAAAATTGGGGCGCTTATTAAATTCTTTCTACTAATACTGTCGAAAGCTTGTTGAAAATCCACGAAGAGTAGATGTAAGTCATTGTCGTACTCATAACATTTTTCTATAGTTTGTCGCATGACAAAAATTTGATCTGAAGTTCCCCTGCCGGTTCGAAAGCCACATTGGTATTCCCCCATAATTTTTGCTACATATGGGTTTAATCGTTCCAAAAGAGCAGTATCATTTAACGCTGAAATACAATTATATTCTAACAAAGAAAACATTTTCAAACAATTGTGATCAGATACTAATCTTAATAACAAAATAAAAAAGAATTCCTTTTTTTCAGATCAAAAATAAACTGAAAGCCTACATAACATTAAATTAGATAATTTAATCAATATATTTTTATTCGTAACAGATATATTTAACTTTTCCAAAGATTTATAGTATTTATCAATTTGCAAGATCTAGAATGACAACAAACAACAACGTACGTTAAGACAAGAATGTTAATTTTATGAGGTGCGGGTGTTGAAAGATTTATTACGTTTACAAATTAACTTCATTGTATATACTACGCTATGAAGTAGGTTTTCAAACAAATATTACTATCTTATAAATAATAATTTATCTTTCATGTTGTCTGTATGTATACGCAGGGTGCCTAGCTGCCCACTCATAATGAGATAAATATTTCCTAACATTTTCAAATCACTGAATTCTATTTTCTCTGGTAACTAATTTTACATTCGCCTCTGCAGTTCTGCTTTCTACATACCAAAGAGGACAAACTGACCAGGGGCTATTAGATCCGTACCAAAGACTCGATACCATATACAGAATGTATTTTTGTTTCACCTATAACTTACAAACTAATTGTTTATATTCTAATAAATTATAAATATGTATCGACAGTAAATTTTTTCAAAATTTTACAACTGATTTGTGCCGAGAACATTTGGTTCTCGAAAAATGTTTAGAACAAAATTTGTTAGTATTTTTGTAACAAACATACAGAGCTGAATTCATTTGTTTGAACTTTAAATCCGCGTAAGGGGAATCTCGCTCGACTACTTTATTATTAAAATCTTGTAATTGTGAATGTCCTATATTTTGTCCCAAATCCTTTTTATTCTATTATTCTAATAATTTATTAGAATAATAGAATAAAATATTAGTAATAAATATAATAACTAACTATAATAAATATAATAACATGTGCTTTTGACTGTATTTAAATTTCATACTTTTCCCATCTACCATATATCAACTTGCTGCCCCCCCCCCCTGGGCCATCGGCTGGCGACGTCCTTGTTTCTAGGTAATAATAATCTGGAGCACGGAAGTGCGCATGGGCGTATTTAAGGGATTTTCGGCCTTCGTACTTACAGTGCTAATACTTATCCTTAATTCAGGGCCGATTTGACCCCGAAATATCTTCTGAACTAAAAGAGCTATAGTGCTAATTTTTCGAATATAAGCTATTTTGGGAATTATAAGAGAACAAGTTTTTGCTTTTCGTTAAGAAATAAACGGTTAAAAAGTTATTTCACTTCAAAAATGCAAAAATAGCGGGAACGCCTATAAAAACTTAAGTATAGTCTATCATAATTCTACGCTACTTCCAGATATCCTGTAAAGTTGATATTTGGCATACTGGTAGATCTAGTACCCAAATCGACGGAAAAATTCCGAAAAGTGGAAATTTCTATCGAAAAAAGAAAATTTTAGCAATTTTCGATTTTATTAATTTAACATTATAAAGCATATATCTATCTGATTCGTTGATATTTGTCGAGATTCCTTTCTGATTGGATGATCTTTCTAACATCTATAGAAGAAAAGGGGTGTCTATAGGGGTGTTTTTCCCATTTACGAATGGTTGCGATGGAAAACTTTACGTTTTTAAAATAATCCTGTTATTTTAATCCTATTGCACGTTAAATAAAAAAAAACTATTTTTCTAACATGAATAGAAATGAAAAGGGCAGTTTTAGGGGTGTTTTTCTCCTTTTTGGAAGGTTGCGATGTAGGTTATGAAATTTTTCGAAGTATTTTGTTAATTTGACTTTATTTCGGGTCGATTGGTGAAAATTCCATCTTTCTAGCGTGAATAGAAGTTAAAAGGGTAACAGTCGGTCAGTCAGCTTCACTTCTAGCTGTATAGTATAGTGGATTCGTTAAAAAAATGAAATTTTTGCCTTATATCGAAAAAACAAACTAAATCTATAAGAAAAATGGGAAAATTTTAATTTTCCCAAAACAACATCCCCAAAAATGGGAAAACAACAAAAATTTCCTTTCTAGACATGCTAGAACGATACGATTTGCATTCGATTTGAAATACCTTGAAACCTATAAGAAAAATCAGCAAACTTAAAGTTTCCCAACAACACCTCCCCAAATTGGGAAAAACAAAAAATTGCATTTAAGTGTTTAAATTTAAACCACTTCCAGACATTTTAGAAGAATGCAGTTTTTTGCATTTGACGCGGAATAACCTGAAATCTATAAGAAAAATCGGAAAATTTTAATTTTCCCAAAACAACATCCCCAAAAATGGGAAAACACTAAAAACTACGTTTATAGGCATCCTAGGAGGATGCAGTTTGGAGATGGTAGAAGCCCCTAGCGAGTTGACGTTATATAACGCGAAGCGGTCTCCTTTGTATATGTGAATCTATTTTAAAAGAAAAAGAGTTAAATATCGCGAAGCGTAAAGTAACGCATAGCATAACAAAACGCATAGCGTTTTGTGCGAAGCCTTCGGCTTCGTATATTTAAGCCTTTCAAAAAGATGTGATATCCGATCAAAAACATAAATGTAAGGGCCGAGTTTTCGGGAAAATATTTAATGTTATAGTTGCTTCTTAAAAAGTGATGATATGGGAGAAAGGACCGAGCTGTTTACAAAGTAAATATATCCAGACTTCATATAATAGTTGCTCCTTAAAAAGTGATGATATGGAAGAAAGGACCGAGCAATTTACAAAGTAAATAGCTCTAGACTTCATATAATAGTTGCTCCTTAAAAAGTGATGATATCTCATTAAAGAGCCGAGTTTGTAAATAGCTCGGTAAACTATTTACCAAAAAAATTAATGAGCGGTAAATTGATTAAATGTAAGAAAGAATTTGGTTGAAATTTATTTCGTAAGTTTTCCCTTAGTATGTTTTTAAAATTTTATAACGCGGCAAGTTTTAAAATATTTGAAATCAACAGAAAAAATAACTTGCCGCGTTATATAAAATTTTAAAAACATACTAAGGGAAAACTTACGAAATAAATTTCAACCAAATTTTTTCTTACATTTAATCAATTTACCCCTCATTAATTTTTTTGATAAATAGTTAACCGAGCTATTTACTAAATAGCTCGGCTCGGATCTATTGACTTTGTAAATAGGTCGGTCCTTTCTCCCATATCATCACTTTTTAAGAAGCAACTATTACATTAAGGATTTTCCCGAAAACTCGGCCCTTTCTTACACATATGTTTTTGATCGGATGATACTTTTTTGACAATATATTGTACAGAATACGTCATAGTAATAGGACGTCATGGAAATAGATTTCGAAGCCATAAGAGTATTTTAAGACTGCTCCAAAATAAAGAAATGCTAGTATCCCAAGATATAAAAATGATGTGCCATAAAGTATTAGCTACGCCACATAAAGTTCAAACATCTTAGGAGTCTTTCACACCGAAGATGCAAGACGCAAGATGCATGCATCTTGGATTTTATTTCAGTTGTGGTTTCGCTTCTTACGTGTTTGTGTTCTTCTTATTGGTTTCAAGTGTTTTTCTCGGGAAAAAGAAAGCAAATATACAAGAAAGATAATAAATATACGAAATAAATGTATGTAAATATGTAAAATTAATTTACAGGATGCATGCATCTTGCATCTTCGGTGTGAAAGACCCCTTAGAATTCGTACCAAGGCATCTGTACTCTACTCGGGTCTGAATCTTGGACTTCAATATCTAGACGCATTTGATGCAATACATATATCCCTAGGTTACACTTCGTAACCAACAACAAACTCGTATTTGATTATTAAATTTTGAGGTTAAAAATAATCATTGGTTTGAAGTCCAGAAATTATATATATTTTTTTTTTTTAATTAGGTTTTAGCTCGAAAATACCAGAATATCTTGATATTAGAAATTCCAGCTAAGAGAGACTCTATCTATAGCATAAAAAAAAGAATCATTGGTGCATGTAAACAAACAAATAAATCATATTTACTAGTATATACAGACTGTGCTGGAATGCTTTTCCAATAGAGAATCAATGTTAAATATTATTTATTACTGGCAGGCCGTGTGGTTACTGTGCGGAGTCAGTCAGTACACATGTAATGAGTACACACTCTTAAATGAGTCAGTACACACAGTCAATGAGTTAGTACACACTCTTAATTGACAAACAAACTACCATACGCATATGAGATGACTCTCATTACATGTGTACTGACTAACTCCGCACAGTAACCACACGGCCTGTCAGTAATAAATAATATTTAATATTGATTCTCTATTGGAACACTACACAAGCATTTTTAATTTTATAAAATTGATTTGATTTATTATTAAAAACAAGTTCGATTTCAAAATTTTAATTATTATCTCTTTTGGTACAGGGAACTACATACATGGAATTTTAAATTGATTTAGAATGGTTCACAATCTTTAAGAATGTTCCTAGATCGTGGTATATATTTGAATTTATCCTGGCTTCGTGGATATTGTTCAGAAAATGAGAGATTCAAGGTTTTTATAATTTTTAGTTTTAAAAAAGATATTAAGAAAAAACGCTTTTTTGTTATAAACAAATTCAATTTTGACCCTATTCCGTCACAAGTCGGACTGTAATAATTTAGGGTTATATTCAGGACGTCAAGATGAATCGATTTAAAAAAAAATTGCGGTTCCTAGCAACCTGTCTGAAACCTCGTTTTTGAAGCTAATTTGACTCTACCATTTCTATTATTCTGTTTTCTATTATTAAATGTTTAATGTACAAAACCCACTTACACTTTATTTAAAATTCAAAAGGAAATTGAGAAACATCAATGGAATTATGCCTCTCTAAAACAAAATAGTAGATGCCTCAACTCACAAATAGATTCGACACAGTGAGTCTCTCATAATGAGTTGACTTATCAAGACAATTTGTCTCGATACACGTGTTGGTGAAATATAATTATCGATTTACGATCTAAAAAAAAGTTTAAAGAATTGGCCGTTAACCGATTAAAGCTATTTCGGTTGTAAACCAGAGATCAGTGACAATTTGAAATCGTCTTTTAGAATAATAACAAAAACAATATTCATCAAAATCGAATATCAAAATTGCGATTTTCAGCCCCTTCAAAATCGAAAAAATCTCAAAAATTTGGTAGACAATATTTCAAATCGTCCCGCCAAATAAAAATATCTGAAATTTTATTCGAAAAGCGCACATCTCGAAAACTACATACATCAATTTATCCAATAGAGAATCAATGTTAAATATTATTTATTACTGGCTGTCCGTATGGTTACTGTATGAAGTCAGTCAGTACACATATAAAAGACAAAACTTTTTTAATATCATTGAGAGACACGCACCAAATTTGCAACAAGCAACATATCTCTGAATCCATATCCCAGAGATAGTTACGATGAACTGATTCATACTGATGATGACTACATTGTAGTCGAAATACGTATTTATAAAATACAAACAAATGTTCTAGGAATAGGGGCAAAAATTTGAAATGTAAAATGAAATGTCTTCTGATTTAAAATGGTTTGACGAAAGCCGTATTACTTCTCAGATAACATGTGCGTAATTATGATGTTAAATCATTTTAGAGCGATTTTGTTTACGTGTTTTAACAGAAATAAGTTATCTAAAAAAATTTGTTAGTTGTACATCAATAATGAAATACATAAATGAATAAAAATTTTTTAATAAATAAAACTACGTGTACCTAATTTAATATATCGCTGAAAGAAACACAAATCACCCCAAACATCTAAATATGTAGCTCCCTCCATATTTAATAATTTCAAATCAACGAACTTAAATGAAATTTAGAAAATGTAATATTTACGCTTAGAATGTGACTGTTTCAAATACATAGCATTTAAGCAATTTGAGTGTACACATGGCCACAAAAGTAGCGCTCATTTTTCAAAATTTTATAATTGGTTTGTACCTTATTCATTCGATTTTCGAAAAAATACTTCGGACAAAAGTTGTTCATTATAAATATACTAACAACTTTTATTCGAAATATTTTTCCAAAAATCAAATGAATAAAGTACAAATCCATTATAAAACTTTGAAAAATGAACGCTACTGTTGTGGCCTATGTGTACTACTATCCAACTGACTCGCTTCTGAGATAACTTGAAATTATTAAGACCACTAACATTCAATATAAGGTCAGTGATTAAAACCCATAAGTAAAAAATAAAAACAAAAAAAAGTTTTTAATCCTAATATTGTAAAAAAATTTACAATACAAAACGAAATTTTATTAAATAAAATTATTACAATTTTTCAAGCGGGTGTGTAATAGTAAGTAATAATGTTCAACTAAAATTAAAAACAAAGAGATAAACACAGAAATAAGTTAAGAGGATAAATTTATTTCATTTTAATACAGCACAAAGACAAACCGGAATGTCAACATTTCGCCATCAGTAAACCCAAAAAAAAATTTTGTTTACTTTCTCATATATAATATATACGCAACGGTATCTGCCGAAAAAAATTATATAATAAAATATTATTTAATTAACACATACGAGCCCAAAAAGTACAACCACAATTACGATCTCACAAAATCACACAAACAACTTTTTTTTTGTGAAATCATAATAAAATTTAATACCTTCTAGCATAAAACGATCTTTTTCACTCGTTGAAAATACTTTAGGGAGTCTTTAAAAGAAGTCGAAAAGACACGATCATCCAATCAAAATTAAACTATACAAATTAGAAATTACCAATCACGCATGCGTTTGAATTCGTAAAGTTAAAAAAACAAAATCAGTATTTTTTCACTTCTCTTAAAGTTTTCATTTTTTTTATCTATTAAAAATATTGATTACAACTTGTAACTAAAGCATTTATTTTATTTTAGAAGTAATAATTATAGGGGCACAATAATAATAATTATTTGTTTAAAAAAATGTCTGATAAAATTATTTTATATACATTTGTCTATGTCAAAACCCCTTAACAAAAATCAACTTAGAAAAATGTTTTAGATTCACTGTTGTTGGTTTCTATATAAAAAATGTACCCAGAAATAATTGTACGAAACTCATTTTAATGATAACAATTCAATTTCTAAGATACAACACAAGTTTTTCGAAACTTGAATTATACATCATAAAAATTCTTTTATTTACAATTTTTCAGTAAAAAAGTAGTTTGTTTTTTTTTACTATTATCTAGGGTTTTTACTTAATATCGACTGTACTACATATTCGCCGCAACGATGGTTGTTTCGCCCAGTAGTAGTTTCTACCAAAGTTTTAACTCAACCCAAAGAAATTGTAAAGCGAATTGATTGTTATCGATGGCAATTTATATATAAAAAGCATGCCAAATTGAGAGTTTATAATTACGCACACATATTACATTATTTTCGGCGAAATCTGCTGAGAAGACTCGAACCGTCAAAAAAATGCACACAAAATAAGGAACTTAAAAAATTTCAACCATTATTATTTTTTTTTATAAATATTTCTAATTTTTACTGATTTAGACTCCAGTTTTGGGCAACTTAAAAGATAGAAATTATTTAAGCTCCTTAAATTTTTTAAAAGAAATTATTTAAGCTCCTGCTGTGAATTAGAGAAACATTTTACACTTCAAAAAACTAACTACAAAGATGTGAACTTTTGAAGTATAAAAATCTCTCCGATTTTTTTACAAAATATTACACAATTTTTCTAATGACATTTGTAATTTTTATTTGCAATATAAATCATCCACTAAAATACAATGAAGGTACAGAGGACAGATTATATTTGTTTTATTCCACATAACATTTGAACATCAGAATTTTCACTAATAATTTCACAAAAACCAAGTCTTATGTTACATAATTTATGTGAAATAATTTTTATTGATGTATAAATCTGCATTTACAAAAAACTAATGTACAAAAATTATACTAATTAATCTGAATTTGTATAATTATTTCGAAGTCATGTTTTATATAATAAAAAGTGCACAAAAAAATTATTGAAAAGGCTTTTTCTTTCTTTTTTTAAACTTAACGCTAGAAACATTGAACAAATAATAATAACTAATAATAAGAGACCTTTTTAAAAATGCACATGAGCTCGGCTCGTTTCAAAAAATATATATATATATATTATATAAACTAATCCTGAACTGATATTATGTAGAGGAGCAAATCAAAACGGGGGGAATTAGGTAAAAAAATAATAATGGAAGAGGAATATAGAATAATAATGAGGACGATCAAACTATAATTATTTAGAAGTATTTTGTTTTATTATTAATAATAAAAAGTGTGAACAATTGCCACACACTATATAATAGCAGTCCACGCACTTTAGGAGGCGGCATAATATAAATAGCATGCGTAGAATGTACAGGGAGAAATACTGAAACGAATGCCCTGTGTAAACGTTCTACTCAAGCCCAGGAAATAAAAAACCACCTCCAACACTATATGAAGTAAAGTACCCACAACACAAACAGTCAATAATGCTGCCAATGCCGCTCTCCTTTTACATCTTCAAATTTGTTGTTTTTTTCCATTTGTTTGTTTGTTTGTTGTTTTTTGATTATATTTAGCAAATAATAAAAGAGGTGGTCGTCGAATGTGTTGGTGTACATGCGCGCGATGCTTAGTGAACTTTAACGATTGGCATTCTTTAACTGGTTGGAGAGCCAGTCTAAACCTTCATATAAACCATCACCACTTGTAGCACACGTTGCTTGAATATACCAATTGCGGTTTCTGAGCGAATGTAATCCCAATTTGTCCGTGATTTCTGCTGCATTCATTGCGTTCGGCAAATCCTAAACACACATATATTTTGTTAAATTAATATTGTTTATAAAAAGTATCGAGTTAATTGAAATTACCTGTTTGTTTGCAAATATAAGTAAAACTGCATCTCTAAGTTCATCTTCCGCTAGCATTCTCATTAATTCATCTCTTGCTTCCCCAATACGTTCTCTATCATTACTGTCTACGACAAAAATCAATCCCTGAGTATTTTGGAAATAGTGCCGCCATAATGGACGAATCTTATCTTGACCGCCTACGTCCCAAACAGTGAAGCTTATATTTTTATACTCTACAGTTTCCACATTAAAACCTATAAGAAAAATATGATTTAATTAGTAAGCGTCAAACAATTATTATATTGACGGGTTACGGCCGTTTTCAAAGCAGCAAAAAAAGTTACTTCCTTCAAATAAATCTGTTCTGATTTTGTTCAATGGGTTTTAATTTTTATGGTTTCATTTGGTTAAAAAATTAAAAACGTATTTACTACATATTTTTAGAAGAATGAATTTAATTAGAGCAAAAGAAGTTTTAATACTCTGGAAAGAACTCGTCAACCAGCACTTAAAGGCGCCATCTTTTGGAACATCTCAGAATCTAATACAATCGAATTAAACTATATTTTTTGGTTCTTAAGAAATATTCACGTCGTATAGCCAAAGATTTTTACGGGAGTTCTTTGATTAGATTTTTACAATCTCTTAAATTAAAGGTTTAAATTACAGCCCCCCCTTCTTTTTTTTAAATTTTACAGATAAAACAGTAGTGGTAACTGAATTTGCCTTTGAGACAAATTAGTATTTTCCATAAGTTAATGAAATTTTGATGAATATGGAATATTTTTCACATCTTTTTAAAATGAGTCATACGCTAAATTGAAAGTTGTACTTAGTATTTATGAACAAATTTCGATTACAAAACTAATAACGATACACGTTATTTCGATTCATTTAACGACGACCTTTGCTGACCAGTTTTTTTATTGCTTCAAGTAAATTGTGAGTTATTTAGGTAATACATTCTTAAACAGTTTGTATGAAGTAAAGTCTAAACTATAATTAAATCTAATTATTAAAAACGTCGGGTCAATTCATCAAAAATAATTTAAAAAAATTTTAACCCAATGAAATATTGTTGATATACAACATTTAAAAAGTTTTGTTAAATTTTCATAACACTTATATTTCATTAAGAAATGGATATATTTGTGAAATTAAAAATAGTGAATAAGCATAATTACTAAAACAGGGTGGTCACAAAATAGCAAAATAGAATTCCCTGACTTTTCCATGTTTTCCATTACTAAATTTCCGGGTCTATAAATACGTGTAACCGCGTGATATTTATGTATAACAAAGAAACGATTTTCCAACTTCTTTTAATCATCGGCGAACTTTTATCTTGAATTGATACGAGATATTTAAAATATTTACCTTAGGTATCTCAAGAAGCAAAATATAATTCGCACGCATTTTAATTTTAGTTAATATTTTACATAACTAATTTTTACTCTTCTAAAACTACATTTAGTTGGTTAAATTAGATTTTTTCTGACCCTGAACGAAGTTTCATGACAACCTAGGTTTTCCCTAATAAACAAAAAATTCCCTGGCATTTCTCGATTTTTCCGAAAGTGACACCTTATAAAATGCACAGAAGGGATCCTAGCAGTATATGAGCACTATCTATACTATATAATTGAAAACAAAATAGTCAAATTACCAAAATTATATAATTTTTGGAATTTATTTATGGACATGGTTGTACCGATCAAACGCTCTTAAATTGAAAATAACATATCGATTAAGTTAAAAATGTTGAAAATTATTTTAATTAAAACTTTGCGAAAAGTTTGATAGAAAATATTACAGAATAAAATTTAGCGGTAATAAAATTAATTACTCATATGAAAAAAAAATTTTTCTGGAATAATAATATTGAGAAATATTTATTAACCATTAGGGAAGTTAAACTTTTGATTCAAAACTATTTGATATAAAAATAATTAGCTATTTTATATATAATTACAAAAATTTACGCATCAAAATTTATGACTGTGCTAATCATAAAAATAGAATATTATCAGTAAAAAAACTGAATTTCAGAGAACTTATTTCAAAATATTGTAATTTTTTTTTTTAATTCAAGGTAAAAATTTTCGATTGCGTAGGAAAGAGTACAGAATGTTTCATAATTGCATGCTAAAACTTGATGATCGTAGAGGTAGATTGTAAAGGCTGCCCTGGACGGGCTACACTTCGACCATAAGGTCCATTGTGATTGCCTTAGGATGTGAGGATGTGAGTGGAGTGGAAGGAATTTGTGAGTAGACTAGGAATTGGTAGGATATGCAGCTGCAGCCGACTATGATAGGAACTATGCCGATATTCATCTGGAGTTCGTGAAGGAAACTGCAGAAAACCTTCTCAAGCATAGCCGGTTACTACGTTCTTGTCCATACGCCGACAGTTTAGTCAATCAACCGCCCCCTTTTTTTTTTTTATAATTGACAAACTGTCGATGTCGGGATTCGAACCCATAACCTCCCAGTTTCCAAGTACTGCATACTGCACAGACATGACGCCTTAGACAGCTCGGCTACTTGGCTGGTTGATGATCGTAACCCTTGGATGATTTAAGAATAACGTTTTATGAAAACGGTGTGTTCTTTCTATATTCGAAAACTCAGCTTTGTAGCTCTTTTAGTTCAAAAATTACATTTCTTGACGTAATATTTGCTGTAAACATAGTCTGCCGAGAGTGCACAATCCCACGCCCCTTAAACTTGGCATATGCCCTATGAGTTAATTAAATATTGATATGAGAAAATTAATTCGTCAACCAGGAACAAAAAAAAAAAAGGAAATCCAATCTCTACAAGAAAGGTTATTACACCGTTTTTGGCCAAAAGTGCACGGTAATGGACATATTGGCCTGTATCTACAGTTTTTCTCAAAATGGCGGCACTTCCGGGGTCGAAATTTGTAAGGATTTTGTTCATTTACATTCAGTACGTGATACTGAACCTAATTTTAGAAAAATAATTCCTGTAATTTAGTGCAGCGCAATATTTCCTATTGATTGTACTAGTATAAAAACTAAAATACAAACTTTTATTAGAAGTTAACACACTAAAAACAGTTTTTTGTATGAGCTTGTGGCGCTTTGTATGGAAAATTTTTTTGAGAAGACTGCTGATTTAATTTATAGCTTTTACAATTAAGTAATGTTTGCATTTTGGTGCGTTACCTATTTAAAAAAACTTGTAATTAACTTTTTTTACAAATATAAATTTTATTTATTAATCTAAAAAATTAATTTATGAATGCTCCCCCAGTATTATTGACGCCTTCGCTAAATTTTATTTCGAATTCCATAATGAATTCAACTAGATGAGAACAAAGGAAGTTAAATAAAAGCTTATGAAAACTGCATTAAGTAGAAGTATAGCAAATGTGCTGTACTATAAAAGAATAAATTTTTATGTAGAAGTTTGTACCCACTAAGGCATTTAAATAAAGCATATTAGAGAAAAACAGTTTTTTGAATAATTTTTAGCACTATATCTCAAAAAAAAAAACTATTTTTCTGATCAAAGCAAATGTTTATAATACGTATTATAACATAGTGCATGATTTTATCAGATGGTTTTTGTTTAAGCACGCATCTGATTAAACATGTTTCACACGCACAAATTTTCATCGGATGGCATTCTTCAACTCCTAGAAACTGTTCTATCAATTTAGTTATTCAAATTCTACTAGTTGTATTAATGGTCTAAGATCCGGCATTAGAAAAACCTTCCCTCATCTGTTAATTGAATGAAATAATTTTTAAAAGGCAGATAACAATATTATAAATGTAGGAGTGCAATGTCTCCCACCGTAGTCCTGCTGGTTATATCATATTAATTAATTAATATGATATAGTGTCTTTGTTTGTTGCTCGAACAAATATATTTGTCTCTCTCTCTGCGTAGAACACATTTTTTGAAAATTTTATTACTTAAAAATTTTTTTATATAGGCTGCAAATAATTTAATTTTATATTTATTATACAAAATATATTTTCTAATATCACAGTAATAAAATTTTCAAAAATGTGTTCTACGCAGAGAGAGAGACAAATATATTTGTTCGAGCAACAAACAAAGACACTGTATCATATTAATTAATTAATATAATATAGCCAGCAGGATTACGGTGGCAGACATTGCACTCCTACATTTATAATATTGTTATCTGCCTTTTAAAAATTATTTCATTCAATTAACAGATGAGAGAAGGTTTTCACTAATGCCGGATCTTAGACCATAACATTTTAAATTTCAAACATTTCATTTATAATGTTTCTTCTAATTACAATAAGAAAATCACTACTCAAATAATTTGAGTATCAAATAAAATGTGAATCAATATTTAAATGATCATCGATAAAACAACACAAATATGTTGTTTTATTTAATAATTATAATGGATTTCGTTAAGTAACGACCCATTCAATACAAAGTTGTTTTATTCAATAATAATAAATAAATAGTACATAATATGATAATAACAGCATTATTGTGTTTATTTTACACTAAACTGCAAACAATTGTTTATGTGCATCAAATGATTGGTTTTTAAGGACAATGGCATGTGTTTTTTATTTCGGATTTTTTTTAAATATTTCTAATAAGATGCAATTTAACCGGTGAAGAAACAATTCTCAAAATTTAAAAACGATCCTGTAGCGATCCAAAATTTGGGAAGGGGTCGGGGCGGCAATTTTCAGTGAAAGGCCCAAGACAAACAAACAATTTGGGAAAATATGCCACCGTCTTTCAGGCAGAAGTCGACGCCTTACTAAATTGCGTCCGGGAGAACCAATGTAGAGGTAACATAAACCCGAATGTATGCAATATCTCGCAGTCAAGCTGCTGAGCAGTCCAGTCTTCTGTCACTGGTTATATCAGAGGTAGTCAGGAATTACCAAGAGGAACTACTGATGCTGGAAAAACGGAGCAACCTTAAATTGATCTAGATACCAGGTGGTTTCGAAAGGAAACGAAAAAGTAGATACCTTAGCAAAGCAGCGAGTCGAAATACTTTTCATAGGCCTAGAACCTATTTTAGGAATTCCAAAAACAGCGTTAAACACCGTGATCACTGAGAATTTATACCACAACAAAAACTTGAGAAAATACTGTTTCGGAATACATCGAACAGGATTCAATTTCGAAAGGTTACCGGAGGATTCATCACAGGATACTATCATCTACACACAATAGGACTTCACAATGGATCCATTATGTGCAGATTGTACGGCGAGGAAGAAACATCCAGCCACATTATCTTTAACTGGCCCCGAATATATGAACCTTCAGAAAACCTGATAAGCAAGCTCCTAACTATTGACAAGATGTAGGAGAAGCGAACCTCGTCAGACTGAAGTAGAAGGGGGATTACAATGGACCATAAGGTCGAAGTGCAAAACTTTTCATACTCCAAGATTTATCTATCTATAGAAAATAGTGAAACGCGGAACGTAGCAGTTTGATACAAAAAATTTGTCAACGTTTTTGATGTCAGAATTAACGATGAATTTTTAAAAATAATCAAAATGAGAGAGAAGCGCCGATAGATGGAGCAAAATTAAAAGTGAAAAAGGCTGTGATATTACGGTTTTTATGTTAACGTGCAAGTAACTCCGAACTGCACGCTGGTGTGCAAATAGATACTTGGTACTAGCATACAGAAATTCATTAATATGCACTTGTATTGTTTGATTCATAACAAATAAATATTAATTATTACACTATCATATCATCATAATTTATGCTCACATAAATGGTCAACTATATCAACAGTTTTATTATATTTTTAGTTATTATATTTTTTGCAATGACATATTAAAATACTTAAAACTTATAAAATTAAATTCTTTAAAAAAATAAATTTATATAAAAACTAAGTATAAATCAATTCCTTCCATATAAATGGAGTATTGTTTAGTAGAAAACCCATATATGGGGTATTATTACATACCAGATTATCTATTAGTGATAGGGTAGCGATCAAAATGGTAATTCTGAAGTTCTCTGATTATTCTGAATGCGGGAAAAATTCCTTAAACTATTCTTGAAGAAAAAAGAAGTGACCCGAATCAATCAATTATTTCAGTCAAGAAAAAAGAGTTGCATCAAAATGGTATAAAGGCCGCAATTTCGACATTTGGATGAAAATTGGACTCATAAAATTGAAAATACAAAAATGGTGCTAATTTGGTGTAAGTGGTTTACGAAATCGTATAAAAAAGGACGTATCTCGGAAAGGAATCGTTTCCGAAATCATCAAACCAGCTGGATTTTTGGGTTCAATTTACTTCATAAACTAATTTTCATTCTAGCCCGTTGACTCGCAAAATTTTGTTACCGATTTGGATAAAATTCGCTAATTAAGGTAAATTGGATCAATTTTAAAAAAATTGTGATAATTTGACGAATTGGTGAGTGGTTTAAAATATATCATCTGAAATCGTATAAAAGAGGACAGTATCCAGTTAATCAAATTATTGTAAAAAATTTTGTTTAAAAAAGTAAATTTAAAAGATTTTAAATAAAGACTAGCCACATTTTTCACATAAAACATTATTTCGTCTCGGATTTAGGTTTTGTTTGATTTATTTTTGATAAAATCTTTTTACGTTTAATATAATTCTTATTATTATTATGACTAAATAAATTAAGATTAAAAACGTTTGAGTAATGACTACATTAAATTTTGTTCATTCGAGAAGCGTATCCTCTACTTTATAGTCCAAGATAAAAATTTCAAAGAAATGGGAATTGTCAGAATATACTAATTAGATTATTTTATGAATACCCATAAGAAAAATTTTGTTCTACAATTAATATTTCAATCGTTACAAAGTCGGGACTAAACTTATAATACCTTTGTGTATATTATATATACCGGGTATATATAATAAACTCCCTTTATTGAAATAAAAGATAAAATAAAAATTTTCCTTGTTTAACGAACTGTCCTAAACAATATCTTTGTTTCTGTTATAATATGGTGTAATATTAAAATGATCATGTATGACTCATTTATGAAATTCCTAGCTAAATGTCATCAACAATACGTGTACGGTATTTACACGAATCGCCGAATCATTGCCAAAATTTTAATTTACAAAGGAGAAAAATTTTAAAGTTTTTTTTTATGAACAATTGAAAACAAACAAAAAATTGTTTTTCTATAGAAAAGGCAAAAAATGCAATTAATTACTTGAAATATTGGAAATTGTTTTCAAAGAACTATTTTAGTCAATAATAAGGTCCAATTCATGTGGCCCAGTAGGAAAATATAGTTTATAAAACTGAAAACTAAGTTTATTGATATTACTAAAACATACTAGTCAAAAGTTATATTAATTTTATAGTGGCCTAAATAGATTTAGGCCACTTAAAAAAATTTATATTAAAAAAATACTTCTATTTTGAAAGTGGCCTAAGTACATTTATCTACAAAATTAATGAAAAAACTTCTATTAAAACAACATGGAATAAATAAATGGACTTATGCCACTTTCAAAATAAAACGGCTCATATACTATATTATGCATTTTTTGGGAAATTAATCCATAAAAAGATACCTGTGGAAATTTGAAATTCCAAATAAATAGAAGGACTCGTGATTTTCTCTTACCTAAACTACACACACGGAGAAAGTAACGATAATCATAGGTGATTAAATATTATGCATTTTTGGGAAATTAATCCATAGGTGATTAAACATTCTGCCTTTGACGGTTAAAATTTTTATAGGTATAATTTGTGGAGTTCATTTCAAAAATGAAATAAATAATATACTATAAAAAATGTAAACAAAGTAAATCTAACCTTTTATGAGATGTTTTTTAACTAAATCTTTGTCAATAACTTGTTATAATACGTCGATTTTCCCAAATTCCGATCTAGTTTTAATCAAAAGTACTAGTAAGCAATTTTCGAAATACTTTTGAATGATTATCATTACGCATAAGCAAACGTTTTCAGTTTAATCTATTATATAGTAAAACAAATCTGTGCACATTTTAAAATTCCTGATCACTTAACAAAAATCTAAAAACCCGTATAAAATCAGTTTTATTTTCTTTATTAAATTAACTAGTAAATATCTTAAATTAATATTATGTTCTTCATCCTAATTGCGATTAATGATTTCCGTTACCATTTACGTCCAGCTAGTAAACATATTTTCTAGCCACGAAGTTTAATCGAGAAAATCATGAAAACGTTCATCGGATTATTGTAATAAAAAATTATTCCTTATCGAAGAATTTCTCGAGTATCTCCCGTATGTTCAAAGATGTTTTCAAAATCACATATTATTCCCGGTCCTTGCACCTTGATTAATCAACAATGAGATATAAACACACTAAACAAAGATTTAATACTTTGATTAATTTACACATTTCGTACACATTAGTATATCAT
Source organism: Nineta flava (assembly GCA_963920215.1). NCBI lineage: Eukaryota > Metazoa > Arthropoda > Insecta > Neuroptera > Chrysopidae > Nineta > Nineta flava. The sequence continues at coordinate 38,226,346 of OY986041.1, read as the reverse complement.
CCTCGTTAGTGAATATTTAAAACTTCGAATGCTCATACCTTAACTGATAATTCGATATCAAAACAATATGTTTAAACAACCATATTGGCAACAATAAATAACACTAAATTTCTATCTTTCATTTACGTGGCAAATATTAAAATTAATTACAAAAACAGAATACTCACCAATTGTAGGAATAGTTGTAACAATTTCTCCTAATTTGAGTTTATAAAGAATCGTAGTTTTACCAGCAGCATCTAATCCTACCATCAATATTCGCATTTCTTTTTTGCCAAAAAGGCCTTTAAATAAATTTGCAAACATATTCCCCATGTTGGCAGTTGTATAATTTAAAAAAAACCTAAGAAATATTTCAAGTTATTAGTACAAATTCTTATCTGAACAAATCAACACTATAACATTATTTCAAGCACAACGTGTAAAAAATTACAAAATTAAAATGACAATGAATCATGCTGTTGCAAAATGGAGAGAAAAATTACTATTTATATTGATTAAATAACTACTTTATATACAAAATAAATTTAATTACAAAAATTATTAAAATTAGGGGGAAACTTAAAAAAACAATATACGTGTTTTAAAATATATGGAAGATGAAATACATACTAATCAATTGAACAAAAATGAAATCAAACGCCGACAGTTATATTCTGACGGACTGTCACCTTTCGTCACCTCCCAAAGAGTTGATATTTAATTATACGAAATACAATCAAACTACGATAAATTAACTGATATTTAATGTATGATATGAAATAAGCAATTGATTTAAATATTTACAAACGTTTTTACTTACTTTTCTAATCACAAAATATATAAATTTTTATAAAGAATGCTAACACATTAACCAATTACTCCCAAAGGTGCCTACTGTCAATATGGCGGACGTGGAATAGAATTCGTACACCATGCCACGTCTAGGGGTCACAATTGTGTAGATTGGTCAATTACAGCCCATGTGACTACAATTGAACCAATCGTATAGTGTTCAATGACTGTTTTTTTTAAAAAGACACCTATTGTCAATATCATAAACTGTTGTTTAGAATTAATTACGAATATTTGGATTTATAAGAATCATATTAACAAGAAATTAATCAAAATGTCTTTTCCTGAAAATCCTTTTAACGATAGTTTTGATGTGAAGGAAATATTAACAGTTCATTCGGATGAACAGAACACAGATAACCTTTCAAACGAGCACGAGGTATAAGTATGTTGGCTGTATTGAAAACGCTCGAAATTTAAAATGCATACTTTGTTTTAAGGATAAATTAAATAAACTATTGTTGTGGATATGTACACCTCCAAAAATCAGTTCGATTAGATTTAACAATCTACTCACGTCCAAAAATCATCTAATAAATGTTTTATCAGAAAAGGTTCTTCTTCATTTAAAAAAATTTAAAAGTAAATTTGCGTAATTTATAATTAAACACAGATTTTAGAAAATACAAATATTGATACTGCTCCAAAAATATATGGCCATTCTTCACTACCTGACGTCATTATTGTTGAAAATTTATCAAAATATATGAATGAATTAGACAAAAATTTAAACGAAGTAATTGTTGATCCAATTTGTGGGGCTGCAATATTAAGAGGTTCTCATATATATGCTCCGGGAGTATTAGGTTTATTATCCGGTAATTTAGAAACAACTATGAATATTATGAATTTCAATAATAAAGAGTGTATATTTTTAGCAAGCCAAATTGGTGACAAAGTTAGTATATACGTGGATCTTACAGGTCAGTGTAAAAGAGGCTATTTAAAAAAATTCGAAAATCCGAAGAAATTTTTTATTGGAAATGGAATTTTGCATCAAAGTAGAAAAGAAATATTTGAAAAAAATGCCGATCCAAAGTAACCCAAAATTTACGATTTCTCTTAATATCCACTTTTAAAATGATTTTTTCTTATAGGGGCTTAGCAGTAGAAGTAATAGGAACGATTTCATATTGCCCACCAATAGATGACAAAGAATTATGGAAATATGGAGCAATTTTACAAAATTTACCGTCTATAGTATGTGGACATGTATTAAATCCTCATCGTAATGATATTATTTTGGATATGTGTGCAGCTCCAGGAAATAAAACAACTCATTTAGCTACAATGATAAATAATCAGGTATATAAATTAAAAACTTTTTCTAATGGAAATCGTTAATTATTAATAAATTTTTATTTTAGGGAACAATTATTGCTCTAGATAAAAATAAGTCAAAAATAGAAAGTTTAAAAGAACGATGTAAAATCTTTTTTTCTCGTTGTGTTGAAGTTTACCATTTTGATGCTATCGAAGCTGTTAAAACTGATGATGAAATCAAACCATCTGGAAAATTTAATTTTGTTCCTCCATTTAGAAAAGAAACTTTTGATAAAATATTATTAGATGTACCATGTAGTGGTTTAGGACAACGTCCACAATTACGCAATAAAATGACAAATAAAGAATTAAAATCTTACGTGTCTTTACAAAGAAAAATTTTTAGAGCGGTATGTATTTTTTGATTACCATAAAAGTTATTAGGCCAATATTTTATTTTAATATTGTATAAAATTTGATTTAGGGCGTTGATTTATTAAAAACTAAAGGCAATTTAGTTTATAGTACTTGTACTATTACATTGTCTGAAAATGAGGGAATGGTTGCATGGGCATTAAAAACATTTCCATGTTTAAAATTAATTCCTGCGGTTCCTAAAATTGGTGGTTCTGGTTGGAAAATATCGGCCCTAACAACAGAACAATGTGATAATCTTCAACGATTTTCTTTTCAAGATGCAGCATGTGATAGTGTTGGGTTTTTTATAGCTCATTTTGAAAAAATTGAACTATGATTTATAAATATAGGGTGTCGCTAAAAGTCATCACCTCATTTGTTTTGATTATAACTTCTAACTTATATTTTCTTTTTCAGATAATTGAGAATCAACTGAAAAATTTGTAAAGTGAACAATTATATTCCAAAACAACGTGCTGCAATAGTCTTGCAGCACGAAATAACTCATTTATTTCGTGCATTCAAATTCAATTATTGCAACGAAACGTGAATTTCGCCGACTATTTGCGGGAAAAAATCCCCCCTCACAGATAATTCGGCGGCTCGATTCGAAAAAGCGGGGACAACGTTATAAATAATCTATTAAGTAAAGAGGGATTTTTTCCCGCAAATTGTCGCCAAAATTCACGTTGCTTTGCAATAATTGAATTGTTATTTCGTGCGTATATCCAGACTACTACAATCCGTTGTTTAGCATAATTGTTCATTTAAAAAATATTTGAATTAATTTTCAATTATCTTAATAAAATGAAAAAATAAACGATTAGTTTAGAAGTTATAATCAAAACAAATGAGGTGATGACTTTTGGGACACCTATATTTTTGATACTATTATGATACTATTTTTGATATATACTTTTAACAAAATATGAGTTTTAATAAAACATAAACCAATTTATATATTAAAATTAATTGACAATATTTATATAACTTGACTGTCAATAGCATCGATTGGAATAAACATAGATCTATGGTTTGCGCCCTAATAATATGGCTGTATTTTTTTTTCACTTTCTAATTATTAAATATGGAGGTTAGTCTATCTTTAACCTCCATATTATTAAATTAGTTTCTTTAATTTTATCAGCCAAAAAAACCTATATAAGACTTGTTTCTGTTGTAACATGGTGTAATTTTAAAATGGTCATGGATGACTCATTTATATGTTATACTTTCCTGAATATCAACAACCATACAAATAATACGTGTACAAAATTTGCATGTGTGAAGTCGATAAAGTTAAATAATTTAAAAGAAGGAATGTTTTATGAACAAGTATTACAAGATTAAAAGATAGCATAATTTCTCTGGAGGAAAAATATTTAAATAAAAAAATTTTAAATATATATGTACAATTATTATTATTTTTGGAGGCGGTGTCCAAAAGTTCAAAAGTGTGTAACAATAATTGTACATATATATTTAAAAATTCAAATTGTTCATAAAACATTCCTTCTTTTAAATTATTTAACTTTATCGACTTCACACATGCAAATTTTGTACACGTATTATTTGTATGGTTGTTGATATTGGTTGATATTCAGGAAAGTATAACATATAAATGAGTCATCCATGACCATTTTAAAATTACACCATGTTACAACAGAAACAAGTCTTATATAGGTTTTTTTTGCTGATAAAATTAAAGAAACTAATTTAATAATATGGAGGTTAGAGATAGACTAACCTCCATATTTAATAATTAGAAAGTGAAAAAAAAAATACAGCCATATTATTAGGGAGCAAACCATAGATCTATGTTTATTCCAATCGATGCTATTGACAGTCAAGTTATATAAATATTGTCAATTAATTTTAATATATAAATTGGTTTATTAATTGTACATATATATTTAAAAATTTTTGCTTAGGTGAACTAAAATTGGCACAAGAATATGCAATTATTTTTTCATTTTTAGTGCATTTTTTGTTACAGAATATTTGATTTTTGAAGTCGGGTAACCATTTTGTCAAAATAGGTTTTATTTCTCGCTATTTAGTGACTTTGAAGTTCTATAACTGATTTTATTTGTCTAAATATGGGTAGACCTACTAAACGACCAACTAATTTTTAGTGCATTTTTTTATAACACTTTTTTTTTTTTAAGTTTTAGTGCATTTTTAACAGATTTTCAGTTTTTTTTACAAGCATTTTGTTTTTTTTTTGTAAAAATTTTTTTTTTTTTGTAAAAAATTGTTTTTAAGTTGGTTTTTAAAAAAATTTTTTTATTTTCCCATTATGAATGAGTATTCCCTTTCAAAAAAATAAAAATAAAAATTTCGCAGAAATCGGTTATCACATATAAAATGAGGATTTTCCTCGATTTCCCGGGGATTCCCTCATCAGAATGCGATTTGGTGACAATGGGACCAATGGGAAACCAAACCCTTTAAAACAAACAAAAAAAAATTCAAAATTGGTTCATAAATGACGGAGTTCTGAGGTGATATATTAAAAAATAAATAAAATAAAATTAATAAAAAACAGACGAATTGAGAACATCCTCCTTTTTGAAGTCGGGTTAATAATTGAAAATTGCAACAAAAGAAATAATTCTACCCGGTATATATAATAGACTAAGAGCTGGCTACATAAAAGTGAACTGATAAAACTTAGTCGTGATTTTTTCTCATAAGTTTCCCATGATATCGTCAAAGCAAGAGCCGCATTTTGCAGAAGTCTCAGGTGAGGCGGAGAGTGTGGGTGGGGGTCAAACGTGTAGTTTTGATAAAAAAAAAACCGATGAAAATTGCTGTAGTTATACATATTGAAAATAGAAATTGAAAGAAAATGTTCCCAGAAGTGTAGGTTGAGGCCCAACCGCTCCCAGAAACGGTAAAGTGGTTAACTTTGAGTTGTATAGTAGGTATAGGTGTAGCTTTTATACTCGGTATATAATATATACCAGGGTATATTAAGTTTAGCCCCGTTTTTATAACGGTTGAAAACGACCTAATTAGTTTCCGCAAATGTGTCTGCCCGGCCGCTCGCCCGTCCGTCCGTCAACACGATAACTCAAAAACGAAAAGAGATAACGAGCTGAAACTTTGTGTGTGTTCTAGAGCTAAAAAGTAATGTGAATGTGCAAAATCGGGCAATTCCTCCTCTCGTCAGCGGGGTAAATATCCATCTTGGAAACCGTAAGAGATAAAACAAAAATTTAAAGACAAAAAATGTTCCCTTTTTAAAAAGAAACCACTTTTTTGAAACTTTTTTCTTATAAACTCAGTATATACCGGGTATTAGATTAATTAACTCAGTTGGTCGTATTTTCACTTGTTTTTAGTTAAATTTATTATGTTCAATGTTTGTTGGAAAATATAAATATTTTTAATACTTTTATTTTTCGAGATGTAAATCTTTTTATTATTATAATGTATACATTATAATAAACAATTTGGAATTTAATATTTGGTAAATTTTAAGTATCTAGAACAAATCTTATCCTGGTATATATCTGAAAAAATATATAATTTTAATTAGAGATTTCAAAAAAACTTGCTTTGGGTAAATTATATAAATATTCCAACCTTAAATTGACTGTTCCAGTACCACTGAGAGTAATATCTTGAATGAAATTTGATCGTCCAACACAAATTACAATCGTTTCCACATATCGCTGTATTTCCCTTGAAGAAATACAATAAATTGTAGAAAAAAATAATTATTTTAAACTCTGCTAATTAGTTAAGATATTATGCTTCATAATCGTACTGAAGTTATCGGTTACTTAAAATAAAAATCTTTAAACAACACTATACGTAACGTCATAAAAATTAAATTTGTCCTACCACGGGCATTATTTGGGCCGATATTAATAAATTAAACATGTAATTCAACAAATTTTAAGACATATTTTCCAATTTTCATGCCTTAATTCACTATATATCGAACAAATTTCAAAATTGTGGCGTCATGATCCTACATTTGGTAAATGATGAACGTTAGGCAATTTTTAATACCAGAAATTGAAAATTTACCCCAAAATTAGTGGGTTTCGTAAGAAAATTCATTAAAATCGGATAAAACTTGGCTAAATTATTCAAAAAATTGATTTGTTGTATTTGGTAATGTCTTCAAAATTCATGAAAATTAAATTTGCCTTAGTACGGCCAAATTTTTCCGATTTTCGTTATTTTATTATGTAATTTTACGAATTTTAGATCATAGTTTTCTAATATTTCATGTCAAATTCGATAATAAATAAAAGTGTTTATATCGAATTCGTAATCTTATGTTTATAATAGCTCTACTATTTAACCAAAATTTTTTATATTAAATTTTCAGGTATTTATAGTGGTGCAAAATCTGACTGTAAAAACCCTCCGCAATAACATTAATTTATAATTTAATGGTTTTGATGGTACTTACAGTGGCACAGGTTTTTATGCATGCCATTGTAGTGGGCTAAAAATTTAGACCGCGAACTTTCTGAAGCCACAAAAATTTGCGTCCCACTTTTGGAATAACAGCGACTATATTATTTAATAGAAAAGGGTACTTATTTTATAAAAAAACTATTAAATTATTAAAAAATACATTTTCAAAGATGGTTTTTTACAGTTAGCTAGTAGTTACTATACATATCGTACTTACAATGGTTTAAAAGTTACATCGATATCATGCCGATAACAACGTCCAGCCAACACTTTAGGCAATAGACCATTCAATGGTTCAATGGTATAAGCAGAAAATTCTGTATTTCTAGTAATCGTATACTCAATATCTGCACCTAAAATTATTAAGTTCGCAAAAAATAGTATATATAACAGTAAATAGATTTCACCATACAAATTAACTAAATGTAAATAATTAAGAACACATGTGAACACTAACAACTACAGTTGACCCGCGGTAATCTGGCCCCTGTCTAATCCGGCAACCCCTATAATCCGACATGCCAATAACAGTTCATACAAGGCGCATTTATTACGGAAAATCTCCGTCAATGCATGGTTAAACATGTTGTGACTTGTATGAGTATGTAATTTGTCTGATTACAAGGTGCTCCTTTTCAAAAAAGCTCCAGACTACAAGGGGTCGGTGACAGTACTCTATAGTCCGACAATTTCGACCATCCGACACAGCGTTGCAAAACGTTTGTCGGATTACCGCGGGTGTACTGTATATAGTTGGTCAGATCGTCGAACCGAAAAGTGTGTTTTGGAGCCTATATATATGGTTCGAATCTTAGTGGCTTTGTTACCTTTTTTATTTATTAGTATTTAAAGAACATGTTATATTTGCCACGGTCTCATGAATAAAACACTATAATTAAGAGTGATTAAGGTTTTCCCAGTTCATAGCCATATGCAATCAATAAATTTTTAGGAATATGTTGTTATCTTAAGGTAAATATCTTTTAAATTAAAACACATACATGTTCGATTAGTAACTGAAATTGTTAATGTTTTTGTATATCCAATCGAAATTGGTCCAAAATCTAGTTCTACTGTGGAAATTGTAATGTCTGGATAAGTAATAACTACTTCCAATGGAACTCTCTGTAAAAATAATTTATTATGGTATATTTGTTGTGGTTACTTACAAAATACAAGCATTAAATTTTAAGTTGAAGAAAAGCGTATTAAATGTATCACCTGTGTAATTAAATTTGGTTGTTCAATTATTAATTCATGAGGTATTATCACTGTTTTGTTTGTAATATTATAGTGAGATTCAGCAACATGTATGTCCACATTTTCAGAAACATCTTGTATAAACTTCTTATTGAAACTGCATTTCAATAAAATCTATAAATAAAATGAAATCTGATTGCCCTTTAATGGTTTATATTAGTCCTTTTTAAGGTACGTTTTTGTTGGAGCGACTATCTCAATGATCGTTTAGCGACTATTAAAAGTTCAGTAGACGTAAAAGCTTATCACTTAAATGACTTTTGATTGAGGAGATGTGAGACAACGAAATATTTCTACGTGGGATGAAAAGAGCCAAATGCACCGCCAGTTTGAGCAAAAAAAAAATGTAGAGGGATTGTATCAAAAAATTGATCACTGCCCATCTGCGTGAGGACATGAAAAAGTTCAGTTTTTCCTACTTCATTGGTAATCACAGCCCATATATTGTTCTTGAGCCTCTGATCCTTGTATGATTCATGTGGCAGCTGTTACAGTGAGGCATAGCATGCCCGAATTTTATTAAAATCCCCAATTTTTCTGTAATATTTTCTGTGATAATTGACAAAAGTAAAAGATTAAAAAAGACGGAAAAAAGATAAAAGATTAAGATAGAAAAACAGTAAGAGATAACAAATTGAAAGAAGTGTCTATTTATCCATTGTAGTATGGTTGCCTTTACCAGTCCAAGTAGCCGAGCGGTTTAAGGCGTTATGTCTGTGCAGTACTTGGAAACTGGGAGGTTATGGGTTCGAATCCCGACATCGGTAGTTTGTCAATTATAAAAATAAAATAAAAAAGGGGCGGTTAATTGACTAAACTGTCGGCGTATGGACAAGAACGAAGTAACCGGCTATGCTTGAGAAGGTTTTCTGCAGTTTCCTTCACGAACTCCAGATGAATATCGGCATAGTTCCTATCATAGTCGGCTGCAGCCGCATATCCTACCAATTCCTAGTCTACTCACAAATTCCTTCCACTCCACTCACATCCTAAGGCATCACAATGGACCTTATGGTCGAAGTACAATCTACATCTACACGGTTGCCTTTCGGTTTATTATACCAACGGAAGTGACTAGCGTTGACTTAATTTGGCATTTAAATAATATGTTTGAACATTGATAACATTCTTTGACATCAACCCACGATCTCTGGCATTGTAGACCAACGCTCTGCCTCTGGGCATTCTACTACTATAACATCTCAGGTAGTTCAGAGGCAGAGCGTTAGTCTAGACTGTCAGGGGTCGTGGGTTCGATTCCCATTCTAGATATGTGTATGATTTTTCATATCAAGCACTTGATGTCAAAGAATATTAAGGTATAATCTTTTACAGTTATCACAGTAACAGTATATAAAGCCCTCTTATTTCGCAAGTGACGAATATGTCATACTCCCTGGAATATAATGCTAGGTATTAATTAATAATATTAGTCCGGGAGACCAGAGGTTTTTTTCAGGATGATGAGCATCAAGCTGGTACTTTGTTAGTAGCTTCGTTTTGACAAGACGCCCAACTTTTTTAATTATAAAATTTTGGAAAACGGTATCGAATTTTCTGGAAGCCGTTGAACATTGAAGATGGGAGGAACATTGAACATGTTGATTTGACCGTTCATTCAAAGTTTACGAGCATCAAGTTATTTTTAAGTTTAATTGTAAGATAATCAAGTGAAGAACGAGGAAAAATTTTCGTCCTACAAATTCAATGGAATAGACTCATAAATTCAATGGAATGGAATTGAGGATGGAGTCTCCCACCCTCAATGTTCAACGGCTTCCAGAAAATTTCGATACCGTTTCCCAAAATTTTATAATTTAAAAAGTTGGGCGTCTTGTCAAAACGAAGTTACTTACAAAGTACCATCTTGATGCTCATCATCCTGAAAAAACCCTTTGGTCTCTCGGACCATTTATCACAGCCACTTCCTGCAGCCTATATAAAATAATGTAGGTACGATTTTGACAAAATTTCTTGACTTACTTCTGCACATAATCCAGGCTCTATATGTACATCCATTATTTTATTTTTCATAGTTTTTTCATCTCTACCCTTAGTTTTTACTTCTATGATCTTAAATGGCGGATGTATATGAAGTCTAGCATTGATGGAAACATTATTGTTGTTTCGCATTAAAAATGTACGATGTATACTGAATCGTTTAAATTGTGATATTACAGTAGCAGCGAATACTTTGAATTTAATGTCACCTTGTAGCAATTGTAAACTTGTTAAAGGTAATAATAATGTTGCCTCTAGTTTAATTTTTGTTGGAATAATGTTATACAGAGGATGTCTCCAAAATACACCATCGCACGTGCTAAAACAAAACAATAAAGGGTGACGAACGAAATGATATTATGAAATTGCCTGACAATGAGGAAAATTCGCAATTAAGGGCGTTGGATCACTTAGTCAAAAATATTGAAAAACGAAAAAAATCGTGATTTAAAGAAGCTCAATGATACAAGAGGTGGACCCTACCCAAACCATATACAAAAGTAGTCATCCTCCACCCAACCCGATGTGGGCGGGGTAAACAAAAACCAGTTAGTTTGGAGGAATGAAAAATAATAAAGTACGAGAGCATTTACTTGGAAAAACAATTCAATGGTGCTAAATCTAAGATCCCCTACTTTCCAGAAGTTGAAGAAGAGGGGGCAACTATGAAATCATAAATGAGAACCCTCATTTATTATTCGTGAAAAATATTTATGGAATAATTTTGTTCGAATACCATTAATAAAAATATGAATAATTAATATGCTAGGGGAGGTGACTCAAGCTCCTTGATAGGAACAGAAAATAAACTGACTGCAATTTATACAATATCCGTAAATTTTTTTGTTGCGATTACAGCGCCATCTATCGCGAATTGAAAAAAATGTTTCGAATAAAACTAACTCATTTTTATATGGAGAATCTGTTTGAAGAGCGTTTGAAGCCACAATCATCGGAAGAGAGTGACACCCAAAATACGATCAGCCAAGAATACAAAAAAATTAAAGATAATATACAAATTAAAACTGCGACACCAAATATTAATACTTGCTTAAACAACTAAACCAATTACGTACTAACAAAAGGCTCAATATTATATCATGGAACTGTCAGGGCTATACCGATCTAAAACTTATAACACTTATGGAAATCAAGAAAATTACACCAGACCTCGACATTATATGCCTTGGTGAAACCTGGCTAACTTACTTACCGCCAATAAAACAATATATCAACGACCAATATAATACGTTTGAGAGTTACGCTACGAAAGAAAAATCGAAAGGGCGCGCCAGTGGTGGTTTACTGATATTAGTAAAGAAGCCATTCCAGACAGAACTTATTGAAAAAACAAACCCGTGGTTGCTAATTCGGGTTAATTTTGAAAATTTCAATTTTATCCTTGGGATAATATATATATATATACAGCACCTTCTGTAAGTATAGATCTTGTATTAGAAACTTTAAATGAAAGTTTAAATTTTGTTTTAGATAAAATTTCAAAAAATGTAATATTAGTCGGAGATATGAATGCACGTATAGGAAACTTTAACTCACTAGACGCTGACACCTGCCATGACATAACCCTAAATGATAAAATAATATCACTGGATATTTTTGTTAGTACTAGAGGTAGGAAAACTGTAAGTTTTATGGAGGAATATGATATGTTTGCCTTAAATGACCACACATCTAGCTATACTCCGGCACAATACACATTCATAGGAAGTGTTGGCACATCAGTAATAGATCTTTGCTGGGTAAGCTCACCTTTTCTAAGTTATGTACGGGATTCTGCAGTATACGACGGTGTAGTGCTCCCAGCAGCCCCAGAACTAGGGGCGGAAACCGGGGCACCAGCCCCGGGTGATACTTTCAGGGCGACACTTTCAAATCAATTACAAAGGGTTCGTATTCGCCCTGTCCCAAAAAATGCCACCCATTATATATTTGTGAGTTTTTTTAAACAATTTATCTCAAACAGTTTCTGCCCCGGGGCAGAAACTCCGAAAATATACCCATTCAAAAAGGCGTACTACAAGGGGAAAGCGTAAGCTCACTATTGTTTTCACTTTTCATGGCAGATTTTGACGATTTTCTTCTGTCAGAGGATGTGCAGATGACTTTAGTTCTGTTAGCCGATACGCCATACAGATTGCGAAAAGCATTAACTGCTCGTGAAAAATACTGTAAAAACAATAAATTATCTGAAATTATATTTCAAATTTTGCCCCTATTCCTAGAACATTTGTTTGTATTTTATAAATACGTATTTCGACTACAATGTAGTCATCATCAGTATGAATTAGCTAATCGTAACTATCTCTGGGATATGGATTCAGAGATATGTTGCTTGTTGCTAGTTTGGTGCCTGTGTCACAATGATATTAAAAAATTCTGTCCTTTTATACGATTTGGCTGAGGGTATAATCAGACTTGAGGATTATTTAAATTGCCTGACTACTGGATTAGGTATGTGGAATGCCCCACCTATTTATTGGCGGTATTCTTTGGTGACTATGCGGCGTTTGTTTTGTCACTAAAGTGAGTGTACCTACGTTAACCTTGACATTCAGGTATTGGATTTTTATTTTTGAAAATGGTTTAATTTTATTAAATCAGAATTTGGAATTGGGCCATTGTCTAAATTCATTATCTGTTTTCTCAATTTGTATATGTAGATGCTTTCGTATGCATCTAATTCTGTGGGGTTTTGTACCGATTTAAGTAGGTTTAGATTCGATTTATCAATTTTATGGTTGTTTTCAATAACGTGCGCCGCTATACACGATTTTTCGGTTCTCCCAAATTTCACATGAAGCAGATGTTCTTTGATTCGAATACCGATTTGGCGACGACTTTGACCAACATAAATTTTTGAACAGTTTTGACAATTAACACCATATATGCTCGATTGTTTTTCATCACTAATTTTATCCTTAGGGTTGCCCAGTAACTGTTTGATTTTATTTTTACTAACAAGCGCTGTTTTTAAGTTGTGGTCCCTTAATTCTCTAGTGATTTTATTTGTGCATGGACGGAAGTATGTTAGTTTGCACCATTTAGTTTGTTCAACGTTGTCAATTTCTGGTGTTAGTGCGGTGGAATTGTTTCGTGCAATTTTAAATTTAGTTCTGCGGACCAAATTATTTATTATGTTAGAGTCGAAGCCATTAAAGATTGCAACTTGTTTAATGTGGTTTATTTCTCTAAAGTAATTTTTCTTGGACAATGGGACTTTCAGTAGCCTGTTTACCAAAAAATTGAAAACAGCCATTTTGTGTTGAGGTGGGCTGTTCGAATCGGCTGTAATGTATCGTTCAGTGTGTGTAGGTTTTCTGTAGATAGACACTAATAAATTAGAATTCGATATCTACAGAAAACCTACACACACTGAACGATACATTACAGCCGATTCGAACAGCCCACGTCAACACAAAATGGTTGTTTTCAATTTTTTGAAATTGTGAAACTGTCACCAAATTAGTAACAAGTAACATATCCTGCGACAATATAAGAGTAATTTTAATAAGAGTAAAATTAACAGGAATAAATGTGAATTTAGGAAATTTTAACAAGAGCAATTTCAATATAATTTAAAATTTATTATATTTTAAATCTAGCATATTTTAATCTAGTTAATTTTTCTATTTATTTTTATTTTTGTCTATTGATCTCGACTTTATATCTATTTCTAATTGTCAAAGAGTAAATTACGACTAGCTAATTTATACTGATGATGACTACATTGTAGTCGAAATACGTATTTATAACACAAAAAACTGATCTAGGTAAAGGGGGCGAATTTGAAATTTTATGGGTATCCCAACTCAAATCTTACTTTTTATTAACAAAACAAGAGGACTTATGGCTAAATCTAATTGAATCTGGGTTAAGTAAGCAACAAATAACTAGATTTATAGACGAACTTAATAATTATTATAAGACAAAAGACCTTGAATCTATACTAAATTCTAACTATGCCACAATTTATAGTCATCTAGAACAGGGAATTTTGCTTGACTATTACGTTCCATTAAAAAAACTCCGAGTTATGTTTCAATTACGTACAGCAAATAATCGTATGCTAACCTTTTATATTAATGGAAATAGCTATAAAATTGACCCGAACACGGACTGTACGATCTGCAATCTGCACGAAAGTGAATCTTTGTAGTTATCACATTTTAGTAAGATGTCCCATATACGAGCACTTGAGAACATGGCACTTAAATAAGTATTTAGTTAGCTCAAGTCAGCTAAGCAATGATAACTATTGCGAGATATTGTTAAACATAGCTAACGTGCTTCAATTGAATGATCTGTTTCACTTCACTGTAGGTGCTTTAAAGTTAAGATCATTTATAATTAATGAATAGAAACCCGGGTCTGGTAATCACAGGTTAAATATAAATCTCAAGGCAACAACGACTCAAAGAACAGCTCTCTTTCTCTGTCAATTCTAATTATTTACCTCAAAATTACTTTTAATGTCTTTCTTGTTTATTTTCACCTGTATTTTCTGGTTTTTAAAATGTTCAGATTGCTCTATGGTTATGATATTCTGTATTATCTTCCAATTGTTATTTTACTTTTTTATTTAATCTATTTTTTATTTAATCTATTTTTTATTTATTTTATTTATTAATTTTTTTTAAACTATTGTATCTTAAATATATTGAAATGTAGCAATATTGTACCAAACATTGTAATAAGCCGTTATGCTTTACATACAATAAACTATTTTATTCTATATGGAGAATATGAATCAGAAATAAAAAATTGAGGTTCCCATTTAAGATTTCAAAGTTGCCGACTTTGGTATCACTTGATAGCTTTTATAAAAATATTAAACACGTATTTTTTCGTTTTTCATTTCAAAGTCTTTTTCTCGAGTTATTCGACTGTACCAGACTTTTTGGAAATTCTCTATACACGCTTTAGAAAATAGTTTTATACCTATCATTTTCAGAAATTTTTACATGCCCTACAACATACGCATCAAGTTTCAATTCCCCCCAAATTGGATGAAATTCTTGTGGGTTAAATGTTATTTCAATTACATCCGTCGCTTGTGGCATAATTTTCATTTCTTTAGGATGTACCTTAAAATGAAATTCATAAATTATTTTTTCAAAATTTCGTTTTACTGTTACGTATGTTTACGATTATTGTATATTGATTATTTTATATGAAATTTAGAATTAGTTAGAAAAAGCAATCAGTTCAATTTGACTTCATGACACATACTATTTGAATAACAGAGAAAACTAAATTAATTTTAAAAGAGTATATATTTACAACACCATTTTTGTCCTATTTTCTAAAATACATTGATTTAAGATCAACTAGTTCAAAGAGTTCTATCGTATAGAGAGTAAGCAGTCAGTGTGCTTGAATTTTCGGTACCATTATTCGATAAAAATTGTATCTGAAAACTGCACTGTAGACATACCGATGATATAATATAGATAAATAGGCAAATGAACAGATCTGAGATCTGAAATGGTCACCAATACTGGAAAATCAAATTCAATAAAAATAAATATTTACTGTAAATATATAAAAATCTTCATCCCCCCAATATTTTGTCATTAGTAATTCGACTCTTGTAAAATTATTCTCACAATCACATTTCAATTGTTTATTTGGTGAATCAAATAAATCTAATACAAGTTCAAATGGTGGAGCACTGTGGTGTATAGAAACACGATCATCTTTTCTCTTTCCATTATGTTTTTGTAAAAATAAATGCCATACCAGAGTAATAGGAATTGCGGATATATTTTTTACTTTTACTTTTCTGGTAACTGATTCTGATTCATACGCCATAGAACCAAATCTTGAGATATTATGTATTTAAATAATTCAAACGTTGTGCGATATCCACACGTTACAATTTAAATATTTTAATAATGCATTTTTTAATAGATTTACAAATTAAAAGGAAGAAAAAAAATGTTAAATTATAATGTAAGAGCTTTCGACATGATTAAGTCATCATCAAAAGTATGAATCCGATCAATAACATAAATGTAAAAAATTGATGATATGGGATGAGAGAACCGAGCTATTTACCAAGTGTCAGAATATATTTTGCCTAAGTAATGTTAAATTCCCATGATAGAAAACACTATAATTAAGTAAAAAAGGCAATTTTTGGTTTTTTTTCTCATTTTCGGGATGTTACGTTGGGAAAATTAAAGGTATCCGATTTTTCTTATATGTTTGAAGTTATTCCGCGTCGAATGCAAAAAACCGCATCCTTCTAGCATGTCTAGAAGTGGGTTAGATTTTTTTAACAAAATTACGTTATAGATATTAAATCAAGACAAAATATTTTTTTTTAAATTACTTTGTTAAATTATAAATTAGTGTTTCTCCATTAGAATATTCATAAGGTATGGTTTTCAAATAAAGCTGTTAAAATATATATACTTATTATATACGTTTGTTTGAAACTTTTTTTCATAAATTCAGTATATACCGGGTATTTAAGCATTTAACTCAGTTAGTTGTTATTTTCACTTATTATTTTGTGTGTGCAGCGGATCAAAGCAAAAAAGCGACCGCTGAACTCACATTATTTAAATAAACTAGATATTCATTATTATTTTAATTTTTGTATTGAATATAAATATCCAACAATTTCAATAAACAGAACCAAAACATCAATTAATTAATTTTATAAACAAACTTCGAATTTTAATCATCAAAATGGTTTGATGACTAAAATCAAAGAATACAATATACATAGAAGCTCATAAGTACAATTTTTGTGTCACTAGAAATTGTGAATTGTGAGCGTGACCGCTAGATGACAATAGCTGTTCGATTTTGGTATTTAGTGCCATTAGCAGCACAACCAACTGTATTCTTTGTGTATATTGTATCCGACCAAAAACATAAATGTAAGAAAGGGCCGAGTTTTCGAGAAAATTTAAAATTTTATATAACGCGGCAAGTTATTTTTTCTGATGAGTTCAAATATTTTAAAACTTGTCGCGTTATATAAAATTTTAAAAACATACTAAGGGAAAACTTACGAAATAAATTTCAACCAAATTTTTTCTTACATTTAATCAATTTACCCCTCATTAATTTTTTTTAGTTAATAGTTTACCGAGCTATTTACTTTGTAAATAGCTCGGCTCTTTAATGGGATATCATCACTTTTTAAAGAGCAACTATTATATGAAGTCTAGAGCTATTTACTTTGTAAATAGCTCGGTTCTTTCTTCCATATCTTCACCTTTTAAGAAGCAACTATTATATGAAGTCTAGAGCTATTTACTTTAAAAATAGCTCGGTCCTTACTCTCATATTATCACTTTTTAAGAAGGAACTATTACATTAAGGATTTTCCCGAATACTTGGCCTTTTCTTACATTTATGTTTTTGGTCGGATACAATATACACAAAGAATACAGTTGGTTGTGCTGCTAATGGCACTAAATACCGAAATCGAACAGCTATTGTCATCTAGCGCTCACGCTCACAATTCACAATTTCTAGTGACACAAAAATCGTACTTATGAGCTTCTATGTATATTGTATTCTTTGCTAAAATTGAACGAAGTAGCTATGCTTGTGAAAGTTTTCTGCAGTTTCCTTTCACGAACTCCAGATTAATATTGGCGTAGGTAAAAAAAAAATAAATACAGAGGCCAGACACATCAATGTAATGTTTGATATGGGTGGCCTCTGTTATAGACTGTAAAGTCTCAGAAAAGAAGGTTACCCCCCATTATTAACTTAAATACATTTCTCTGGTGATGACTTGTTAAGTCGAAAGCTCTTGGGCTACATTATTTCTTTTAACAATTTTTTTAAAATTTGCTTATTGTTGTTAATTTGGTGATCTGCTGTAGAAACAAATTACAAAGTTGAAATTAACTATTTTTATTTGTCTCCCAGTTTTTAACTGTAAGAGAATTTAACTAAATATTATACCTTATAGTTGGAAATTTTTTCAAATCTTTATCTTTAGCTGTATCGCAGAGCATTGGAAACATTATAGGTTGACCAACAATATCGACTAATAGATTTATTTTAAATGGTGGTTGCCGTTCTATTTCAATTGTTAGTTCATCCTGATAAGTACCCCATGTGTCACCATAAATCCAAATATCAAATGTTATATAATCATTTGGTCCAATAACTCCACTCCTGGGTTCAATATGTAATATGAATCCAACACAAGTTTTATTTAAATGACGAGTCCAACGATCTAACAAATATACAAAAAAAATTTTTGGAATCATTAAAAATTTATCTAGAGCACGGTAGTGCGACAGGCTGAGTTTAAAGGTTTTTTTGCTTTCGCTCTTACAGTATACTACTCTGCTATTACTAGCCGAAATATTAGACAATATCTTATCCCGAAATAATTTTTGAACGAAAAAAGCTACAGTGCTGATTTTTCGAATATATCCTATTTAGGGAATTATACGAGACTGTTTTTTTCAATCATCGTAAGGAATAAACAGTTAAAAAGTTATTTCAGTTCATAAAACCAAAAAACATGGATACACCCCTAATTCATGGAAACATAATAATAATTCCAGGGCCTAGACCAAAAGTGCTTAATAGTTGATATTTGGCATACAGTTAGATATAGTGCCCAAACCGAAAGGAAAATTATGAAACCACGATATTTCTATCCGGAAATCGAAAATTTTTGCAAATATACTTTTGATAAAATTAACATTATAAATCACATATCTTATACAGTCCATTCTGATTCGTTGATATTTGTTGATAGTCCCAAGGATGACACATAAAGTATAAATATTGCATTCAACCCGCATTCAACCACCTTCCTTTTCCGTGTGAATGGAATTAGTGCGGTCTTACCAGGGTTCATTTTCAATCCCTGATTGATACACCCATCCTGTGTGAATCCTAGAGCGTTTTGCATAAGCTCGGAAATTGTGCCTTCACAGGGTCCCTGGATTGCAATTACAATGTCGTCCGCGTATCCCTGTGTGTAGTATCCTTTTTGGTTGAGGTTCGTCAGTAAGCTGTTCACTGTCAGACTCGACAGGAGTGGGGATAAGACACCACCCTGCGGACATCCCTTTGTGGCTCTACAGTGACAGACTCTCCAAGAAGGGAATTTTGTATTCTTCCTATCAGCATAGAGTTTATCCACCTGCAAAAGGTGTCTTCTATTCCATGCCGACTTGCAGAATGAACCATGGAATTGTAAGAGGCATTGTCAGATGCTTCTATGTCAAGAAAAACGCTCAAATTTTCCCTTAGTATGTTTTTATAATATTATAACGCGGCAAGTTTTAAAATATTTGAAACAAAAGAATAACTTGCCAAGTTATAAAATTTTAAAAACATACTAAGAGAAAACTTACGAAATAAATTTAAACCAAATTTTTTCTTACATTTAATCAATTCACCCCTCTAAGTTTCTTGGAAAATAGTTTACCGAGCTTTTTATTCTGTAAATAGCTCGGCTCTTTAATGGGATATCATCACTTTTTAAGGAGCAACTATTATACGTTTGGCGAAACAAACGAACTCTTTACGTTATATTGACTAATGGTTATATTGAATGGTTATATTTGACTACGTTATATTGACTAATGTAATACACGGCTACAAAGTCCCATTTGCGATCGTTTTACACACTAATTAAGTAACTATACCTTTTTTATTTGATAATTCCGTTTCTATTCGACTTATAAAATCTACAGGTATTTTTATATCTGTAAAAGGGAAATTTTTGGCATACACCCGATACTTTGTACTTATTGGAGTTTGATTTTTAATTAATACAGTTCTTTTATGAGCTACAAACAACAAATATAATATAAAATTTATTTAAAATCTGCAACCACATTAATTTTACTGTGTTAAAATACCTTTACGTAAATGAATATTTTTGATTCGTAATTCCATCTGATGTTGTGAATGTTTATGAAACAGGGCCTTATTACTACGATCAAGTAACATTCGAGATTTTTGCGCAACTCTTAAGCTTATGAACGAATTCCTGGATGAATAAGTTGTCCAAGTCATGTTACTGGGGAAATCTTCGCTGCATATATCCGATTGTTCCAAAGAGCATTTTGTTGTAAATTTCTGATCAATATGTATACCACCTGCATCGTAGTACACCATAGACTCTTCACTCTTATGATATGATAATGTCTTGTTTGATAATGTTGAGAGCTGTTAATAGACGTAGATGAAAATATATACTACAATTTTTTTTTTCTACAAATAATTAAACATTTTTCATTGTTAGAAATGTTTCATAATATTAAATTACTCTTTAATTTGAATCATGGAATGCCACTGAGAAATACAATTTCATTGATGTAGCGTCATTACATTTTTAAAATCACTGTAGGCTATTTTCATAACGTCCTAGTAGCCGAGCGGTCTACTTGGACGGTACTTATGGGTTCGAATCCCGACATCGACAGTTTTTCAATTATTAAGAAAAAAAAAGGGGGCGGTTAATAAATTGTCGGCGTATAGACAAAAATGAGGTAACCGGCTATGCTTGTGAAGGTTTTCTGCAGTTTCCTTCACGAACTCCAGATGAATATCGGCATAGTTCTTATCATAGTCGGCTGCAGCCGCACATCCTACCAACTCCTAGTCTACACACAAAAATTTCTTCCACTCCACTAACATACTTAGGCATCACAATGGACCTTATGGTCGAAGTGAAGCCCGTCCAGGGCAGCCGCTACAATCTATCTATCTATCTAGGCTATTTTCAAATTTCAGGGGTCATTTATAGTCTACATTATTTATCCATTAACATTCTTCCCTCTTTTGAGTATCAATCCCAAATTTTCGCCATTTTAATGAAATTGTTTTTGATTCCTACTATTTTTGATACACTCAACCACACAAGTGGTATCCATTTTGATTAGACCTACAACTTTTATTCGAGTCTTTATTTCGAAAAACAAATAGATTCGGCATAAATTGACTGCAAAATTTTAAAAAAGGACACAATTTATGTGGTTGATAGTATAAAGATTTCATTTTCGTTAATGTGAATTCACTATAGCTATTACTGATTTTGAGATGCGGTATCGATAGACAAGCGCTTCTTTATATAATAGATTTCTTGGATTGATTTTAGTAGGGTTGGAAAAAAATTTCATCGAAATCAGTTAAAGTTTGACTATGATAGATCAAATATCACTTTTGTGAATCTTGATAACGCCATTAAGTTCAAAAAATTTGTTTTTGGATATCAACCAAATTTTGGTACTGGCCTATAAAAGTAGAGTTCATCAAAATCAAATGAATAAGGCACAAATCAATTATAAATAGGTCTGTTGCCACCTAAGAATTATGAAAAGCCGGGAGATCAACATATATTATGGCTATTCGATCTCGTCTGGAGATCGGGAGGTCTATATAATATTTAATAATATGGGCTGTGGCGGATTTACCGAATAGGTAAGGTAGATAGCTGTCTAGGGCGGCAAATTTTGATCGTTTACACTATATAGATATAAGTATAACGAGCTGCTTGGGGATCAATTAAAAGTATAATTTTTCATTTGGAAGCGTAAAAGTCTTATGCATTTTTTAATCATTGAAAAGTAAATTTATTTTTTATAATATTCTCTTTTTTGTGTTTATAAATCGAAAAAAGAGAATATAATATAACGATATAAAAATAACTAAGTACGACTAATATGGGGCGAAAATAGCAAATTTACAATAAATCAATTCTAATTAATAACGATTGCGCAAGCGAAGAAGTTTGCATCATTCGAACTTCAAACATTTTCGACGATGGCGTCAAAACTTGTCTCGCGACCAATCACGTTGCCCATTTTGACGTCCGACACCAGAGTCGAGCGTCAGCATGAAAATGTATCTTAAAAGAAGGGGTCAATTTTGCAGCTCCTAGGGTAGCGAATAGATCCTCAAGTTTTAACATTTCCACAATAAATTATATATTATCTAGACATATTAAATCTAAATGATCAGACTTACTTTTTGTTAACATTATTATTCTAACATATACAATGTTAAATTGACCTGGATACCGGGCCACAGTGATTTCGAAGGAAACGAAAAAGCAGATACCTTAGGAAAAAAGGGAGCCGGAATACCCTTCATAGGCCCAGAGCCTATTTTAGGAATTCCAAAGACTGCATGTAAACAGGTGATCAACGAGTGAATGAAGGTTAAACATCGTGATCACTGGGAAAATACTCCTTCGGAATGCATCCAAGAGGCTATCTCTCGATGCACTGAAGCTGAACAGAAGGTTACAATACAACTGCGGAAGGTTACAGAATTTATTACCAGGCAGTATCCCCTTCGGAAGCATCTACACACAATGGGATTCCATAACGGGTCCATTATGTGTGGCGAGGAGGAGGAAACATCCAGTCACATTATCTTTAACTGCGAACCTCTAGGTTACAGTTGATACAAGATATTCGGTGCATCTCTATATCCCGAATATAGAAACCTTCAGGAAGACCTAATCAGCAAGCTCCTAACTATTGCCAAGATGTGGAAGAAGCGAATCTCGTCAGACTGAAGTAGAAGGGGGAGCACAATGACCATAAGGTCGAAGTACAGTACTTTTTAGATTCCAAGATATATCTAACTATCTATCTATTCTAACATATTATTTTTGTGTATACTCTAAAGTCACAATTATATACCAATGTCAATCTCTAGTGTACGGTTACGAACTACGAAGGCACAAGTATGAAAGAAAAAGCATATACTCTATAGACTAACAAGTCATTGAATTAATTAATTAATATCAATATGAAATAAAAAAAATTTTGACAAAATGGAAACCCGATGTATGCAATTATTTTTTTACATTTTAGTGCATTTTTGATTTTATAATATTTGATTTTTGAAGTCGGGTTTCCATTTTGTCCAAATTTTTTTTATTTCTTATTGATATTAATTAATAAATTCAATGACTTGTTAGTCTATAGAGTATATGCTTTTTCTTTCATACTTGTGCCTTCGTAGTTCGTAACCGTACACTAGAGATTGACGTGTATAAAGGAAGGGTTTTAGGGTTTTAAGGTAAAGCCCACAGCTTTACTGCGAGTGATATGGATGATATGTGTATATAATTTTCAATTGATTGATTTTATTGGCGTTTAGAGCTCTGCTTTTTTATGGCGTGAAGTCACGAGCAAAATAGAACCTCTGGCTCTTTACTTACATTCTCGAAACTTGAGATACAACTTGAAGTTGTGGTTCCATGATCCGTTGATGATAAAGATAACTGAATGTCTTCATCTAAATTAGGAGGCCATTCAACATATGCTTGTGGATTACTTCTATACGCATGATAAATCAAAACACTTATATCTTTATTTGTGGTCTCAACAGACAACCACAAAGGTTCTAGATTACTGCCAACAAAACATGGTACACGAAAATCAGTAACATCACCAACGGTTTTTGGCTCAAGTACAACATATAATTTGATTGTAGTCAATGGCTGTATTATGCCACCCAAAGGCCAAATAAAAAATTCTAATTTTGGTACATCACGTCCTTCTGGTCGACCCCATGTATACGATAATTTAACAGTGGAACTATTACGTATTTGTATAAAATAAAACTTTTTCACATTGATGTAATTAATTGGTGTTCGTAATGTTGCAGTTGATGATGGCGGGGCAAGTATATTCAACATTGGTGTTAACACTTCTCCAAATACAAGAACAAAATCGGTACCTTGAACTTCACAAGCTACTTCAGTGGTGATTATAAGAATTGAACACCATTTGCCAATAGTCTACAATTAAGTTAAGTTTCAACCCTAGAAGAAATCCTTTAGATTTCAAGCAAATAAGTAGTAGTGTCGATAGTAGATTCTGATAAAATCGGAAAACAAAAGCAAGGTCAGGAAAATGAAGGAGAGAAGGTAGAAATTCCGTAGTATGTCTTGATGCCTCTATGTATAAGTGAATCAGATGTTCTAAAGCAG
Source organism: Nineta flava (assembly GCA_963920215.1). Classification (NCBI taxonomy): domain Eukaryota; kingdom Metazoa; phylum Arthropoda; class Insecta; order Neuroptera; family Chrysopidae; genus Nineta; species Nineta flava. The sequence goes on along the minus strand of OY986041.1, from coordinate 38,202,162 downwards.
GGGCGCATATAAAAATTCTTTGAATATATGGATGCACAAATAATGTATTTTTTTAATACATTGGTTTTCACTACTTTGGCCATTATAAAATAAATATATTTTTTTAAAGTGTGATAAACTTCGCGGGCCAGAAAAATGTTCAAGGCGGGCCGCATGCGGCCCGCGTGTTGGCCACCCCTGTTCTGAAGTATACCATATTGCAAAAAGAGAACAATCATTTTAAAATCCATTTTAGAATAAAAAAATAAAACTGGAACTAGTTATGTAGGGAAGCAAACAAAAATTTCTACTTATTCAACTAACATATCCCATAATTTTTAAATTGGAATTTTGCTGTTAACTTACTCCAGTCCAAAGGCCATACTCTAAATCACATTTCATTCCACAATTACCATCTAAAACACCATAGTAAATATTCAAAGATGGTTTAACTGCCTTACGTAAACATTGGGTCTTTTTATCATAAATAAACTCAGTAATATACCATTTTAATGGAATTATACCCTTACTGAATATACGAAAATGTTTTACTACAATAGCACCATATTTTACATGTCCAAAATTTAGAATATGTGTTGTTGATTCTATAATTGGTATTGTTGCTGTCAGATTTACATGTAAAGGCATTTCAACATTTGTTCCAATCACTTGACATCTAAAATAAGCAAACGCTAAAAAATACGCCTCCCAAAAAATGTATACCTACATAAACTCTGCCTTTATATCATCGGTTATCATAGGTCCAGCAACAAGTTTACAGCTACAATTCCGACAGGCTTCTAATACAAATTCTTCAGGATATATGGCTAACTCAGGTTTTTTTGATTTATTTATCCAGGCACAATTTAAGGAATGATGACAAAGATTCAATACTTGAACTCGTCTTTTAGCTTCTGTCCTATATGCACAACACATTTGATTATATTGCCAAACGTAAGTACAAACAGTTTAATTAAAAGAATTAAAAAGTGACTTTCGAGAAATGCTTGAACTTTCCCTTTAGATTTTTGTTAAGAATATTCCATTCATAGGCTGATTCAATTTTAAAAATTTAGGTAATATTGTTTAGCTTACCCGTCATTCAAATAAATGTGGATTGAACAAGGATCAATCATGATTGAAGCCTCATCAATCTGTAGCCATAATTCAATTTCTCCAATAAGAATATCAACTAACTGAAACAAATTGGATTATCATCGAAAAGCTAAAAAAGAACCTCTCACAACCTTATAAAAAATGCCTTTCGGTGGAGTTTGCTGGACTATCATGGGCAGTGTAGTGACTCACACACATACATCAGTGTCAACATTGCAATTTAGCATGCGGTACAGTGCAGAACGATATATTTAAATATACACACATATCCTTGTCTCTGTTTATATGCTTACATATATGCAGGAGTATTACATAGATACTCACATACAGAAGCAGATCAATTTTACCATCATGCTCTAGTAGTGTAAAGAATATTCGATACGATTCTATCACCTTCTTAGAAGGCATGCATTCCGGTATATAAGCAGGACAACAGACACACATCAACACAGTTCAGTTCAGTACAACACAGTACCGATTTATCACAGCACAGTAACAATACAACGTTGATACAGTAACAATATAACATTAGTACAGTTCAGTACAACCAGCACAGCTCGCACAACAGTAACAATTTAACATCTATTTAGTAACAATCAAACATTCGTTGAAAAAAATGAAATTCGTTGAAACTTTTGTTCAGAAAGGTTCAAAGAATATTTTTCCAATGTTTTGTATAAATTGATGGGAAGTCATTTTCCATAAAAAACTTGTGGAGTATGATATGATTTAATAGCTAGATATTTAACTATTATATACTGCATCAAATTGAAAGAATTCGATCGGAAAACTAGATATCTCAATTTCAGCGAATTCCACTGAAAGCAATTTTTTACTATAAGGTTTGTGAAGCGTCTTTTTAGATTATATATTATTACATTACTCCCTTCATCATTATTTGAATCTACTACGGTAAACTTATGATTATCAGCTAATGCCGGTACAGGAATATCAGTTATATAGAACCTTTAAGAAAATTATAATTCTATAAATGATAATAACGCATTGATAAAAATATAAATACTTGCTCGGCTACATATCGATAACTTCCTCTTTTATAACCATTACCAAATGCACTAATCGAAAATTTTGAATCCGTTTCACGATTTAAACGTCCTTTTATAGGTGCTAAATTTATCCATTTTGGATTCATCAATAATGGTGTTGTATTTGATTTCATTTTAAAATCTGGAGGACGCAATTCCCATCGATAGTTAAATTTAAGAACACTTAAAATAAAAACAGTTTAATTATTATTTATTTATGTGGACAAATATACGAATTCATATTCTTACATATAGGACCTTAAATAGGACATAAATAAAACAAATATTTGAAATTTTCGTAAAATCGATTTTACGAGTATTTTAAATATTTGTTTTATTTAAGAATTTGGTGAAGATGTTGGAAATAGCTTCATTCATCAATTGAAATCTACATTTTAGTCCAACAATACGCCCAAAAATTTTTAACTTTAAATCTAGACTGTTGTCAAGTCAAGCTTGTACCCATGGAAACTTTTGTAAAAAAGGGCTCAAAGAATATTTTTCCAAAGTTCACCGAAAGTCCTCTTCCACGTGAGTTGTATGATTTGATGATTAAATGCCGATTTGTAAACTTAATAAATTTCGATTGGATTAGTAGAGAGTTCTTACTCATTACAATTTTTATAAAGATTTGAATTTTCATGGCCCTCATTTATTACAATAACAGAAAGCGCAAACTTACCTTTTGTTGGTTACATAAATATCAAATGTACATGATTTTCTAAAAGTTAAAACATTACCTAAATTTAATACATACTTAGACTCATAATCTGAATCATAAATAACTGAATATTCTTTTTCAGATGCCTGTAATAGAATCATTGAAAGTTTTTATTATATCATTTTATATAGGTAAGAATCTGTAATCCGAAGCATGTAGGATCACAACTAAACAAATTATTGAATAGTAAAAAATACTTTTTAGAAAACGTTGCAGTGAGTCATATTCATTGAATGGTTTTGCAGAAGACAAATGTACTTCGAAACCATTATACAAAATGCATAAATTAAACATAGATTTTTTAATTTATCTTATTTATACACGTGAATTTTTGTAGTGCAGCTAGATTTTTGTAGTGAAATAGCTGCAATATTTCAATAAGTATTCTTTTAAATTTAATTCGACGCAACTGGTAGCTGGTGCTACCTGAAGGGCACCCGGGCCAAAAACGAAAGGGACGGTTCTGAAATCGGAATATGGAATAATTATTATTTATTTTTTTTGAGTTGGCCGCACACAATACAATTACCGACCTCGGTCCATTATCAATCGCCGACATCGTGGGAATTTTATTTGGTGGGTGGTGAAAAACGAAAAGGCCAGACTTTGAAAAGTACTTGATGAAACTGATCGTATGTTGGATATGGGATATGAAAAAGACGTTAGGAGCTTATTGGTGCATTGGAATCACACAAAACTGCATCAACATATGATCCACTCGGTAAAATTCTGTGAACAAATTTGATGATAATGACGATGATGAACATACAGAAGATTCTGAAGAAATCAAGAAAGAATTACCAGAAGATCAAAAATCAAATCCCATATCTGTTGAAGAATTAAGTCGTAAACGTTTACAAACCGTTTTATTATCAGCAACATTATCACAAAAGGTACAAAAATTACCCGGTTAACATTAAATGACCCAAAAAATATTGACCACAAGATTTGGAACAGCTTGTGATATCAGATAGTGTGACACAAAGTTATGTTGTAATTCCACCAAAATTACACCTAGTCACATTGTCAAGTTTCATTATTGGCAAAGCAAATAAAAATTGTAAAATATTAATAATTCATAAATGCAGCACTGTTGTTCGAATTGGAACTTGAATAGTTACAAATAATATAAAATAAAGACGAAAACATTGATGTTTGTGTAGCGGACTGTTCAGATTTGGACAGGACTATTCTAGAGCTGAACTTTCTGAATATAAAACGTGTCGTGAGATTGAACTGAAAAAAAAGAAACCATATTGTCCCTTGTTGCGTAATAAATTTTGAAATAATAGTGGTTGATCGTGGATTAATAATTAATCTTTTTAATAAACATCACCGCCGTAAGCGTGACGACGCATTACCCAGGACTCCGAGTGGATATCACGAGAGAAGCATCCAGAGAGCGAGATTGGTGGTGTATTTTTTGTGCAGGAACATGTCCACGGGATTTAATTTTTTCTTGTATTGACTATTACGATTACATTTTTCATTTAATTGTTTTTATTACTATTAAGGATGTTCCAGCATGAAACCACTTTTCGACAGATTTTGCTCATTTTTTTCACATGCTAAAAATAACGTTTTCTAATAAATCTCGAAGTTTCAGAATTTTTGACCATTTAGAACGCGAGATAATTAATAGCAAAGTAACCATTCTCTCTCACTCTCTCTTTAGAAGCATGAAAAACTTCATGCCCGCGCCCACATCTGTTAAAATACTCGACAGAATTTAAAAAAACTAGAATAGTAAAGATAAGTAAATTTTTAAAAAAAATCGCGTTTTACGGTTTTGTTTTCGAAATATAAATGTTTAAATTATTTTTTATTTCAAAGTTACATTAATTTGTATATATGAATAGTGAATAATATCTATGTGTAGTGTATGTGTGTACATGTATTTGTTCTATCATAAGTAAACCGGTTTTTTGTCCTGATTATATAACCAGATATAACAGTGCTGGAACTACCTTAATAGAGAAGTTGCATTAATTTTTTATCGCTACAAATTCATATATAAATGAAAGAATAATTCATTTGAAGTATGCTTTGATAATTTTTTTAATTAACAATTTCATTTTTTCATTAATTATTAATAAAAAATAAATAAATTTTTGTATAAAAAAACGATTTATGATTGGTTGTGACGTCATTATATCCGTTGAGACTGAGAGCTAGCTAATTGGAATCCTGTAATAATAATAATATAATAATATAATAATAATAATATCATCATATGACATAGACCAAGAGCTAGTGACGTATTTTCAGTTGCCATTTCAAAAGTAATGAAAAGTTACTCACTTAATCTTCAATAACTGTTCGACAATAAAAGTTACTTCTGGCAATAGTATTTTTTTAAATACTCCTACGTCATACAGTTTCTTCATGTGCTATTTTGTAGCCACCATGTGCAGTCGTGACGGTGCTTGGTTTCTGTATCTGTATGTTGTTGTTATTATTTTTTTATATAACATTCATTTAACTTATTTTTTTCGATGTTGAATTTTTATTTATATTCTTTGGTTGTTGAAATTCATTTCAATTGTTTCTGTGAGAGAAAATTGTTACTGGTTTCATTCATTTTATCAAAATTTTTATTTATTACTTATGATGCAGCAAGAAATTAGTGTTAGTGTTGTTCGTAGCAGTTTTCACTACATTCGTTTGTGTGTGATAAATTTTGTTATAAATTTTCATAAATTAATTTATTTATGAGTTAATTTTATTGTTTTTTCTTCTTTAAATTGTGGTTCCAAAAAAAATTGTTAAGTTTGATTACAATGCATAACTTTATTTTTGTTAATTTCTGGTTGTTTTTCTTATGATGTTGTTCGTTGTTGCTTGTTTTGTTGAATTTCTGTTTTCTTTCTTGTCTTGCATTTTCATTGTTTTTTCCCCTCGTTCTGATGAAGATAACTTAACGTTATCGAAACGTCAACAATTAGATTTATCTTAATTTTATAAAATCGGCAATAAATACAAAACATTTTCTTCAACAAAATATATATATATATATATATATATATATATATATATATATATATATATACACGTTTCGATAACAGCTGCACTACAAAAATTCACGTATAAATAAATATAGCCTAAATAGTGAACAAAGATAACTTGAGCAGCGGTAAATAGTGAACCAAGATAACGTGAGCAACGGTTTAGCAGTATCGAACTTTACAGAAACCGTGTAATCTAAGAGCTAATAGCAGTAAAGGAGGTTTACAGTATTTCAGTAAGATTCATATTCAATTGAATTATACTATTAGGCTTGCCTCAAATGGATTGAGGATTCCAAACTCTCGGCCGATGGTTCTTTCATAGGCCTACAGGTTTTGTAATTTCTGATTGATGTTTACATGGAAAATTTAAAGTTAATAAATGTTCTCTACAAACGAAAAGCTACCATATTAAATGAAAATTTCTAATTGATATGGAAATTTAATTTATGATAAATAGTTAAGCTATCTTACTAATTAACCATACTAAAATACCGTAAGTCTACCTGCTACTAGTTCTTAGACCCATATATTTGATTACAATCACCTGTAATTTAATATAATCAGGTTGAAAATATACTCCATCACCAACTAAATCTAAATAATCATAAGTACAATTATCACAAATTACAATTAATTTATTTAAATGTAAACCAAATTCTTGGGGTTCAAATTCAATATGAATATCAATAATCTCACTCGATTTTATCGTAAAATATACGGGATGGATGGTAAATGGTGGTAATTTTATTTCCATAGCTGTGTTAATTTCCTAAAAGTCAATATTATTCAATTAAAACTCATATTGCCGATAAGACAATTAATGGTCCTCAGAACAATTAAATCCATAGTAAACTAAGTCAGTCTAAAAAAGTAGTCAGTTCCTCAATTCAGAGGATTTAAAATATGAAATAATGTATGCTACCATGTATCGTGTATAAATAAACATTTTGTATTATGATTCGTTATATTCAACTTGAGTAAAAAAATTTAAATATACGTCAATCCCAAGAATCAATCATCTAAATTTTCTTCTAGGCTTTATTAAAAACTCTAAATTTAGCGTAAAATTTCTCCATCTGGCAGCACTAACAGAGCATAATGGCGTTCTAATCTAAGTGGCTTAGTATCTGTCATTTGTCCTCTCCTCACCATGCCGGACAGGATAGCCCTGAGAAGCACGACCAAACCTCACTAGCCAAGAGCTCGTTGAGAACCCACAGTATCGGCGTTGTTACCTGGGCAGGGGGCCCTCGTTGTGCAGTGCATAGGCACAACAGCCATAAACTGGCTTATGGAGAACGGTCCGAACATCAGACCATAGGAAGGAGCGGAACATATCAAAAGTTATGCTGTATACTCCCCAGATCTATAACTCTGTTCAACCGGGCAAAATAATCAAGACTTTAGGAGCGCAGAATAAAAACCTGCGCACTGAGGAGTGCCGAATTATCAACAGCACGAAGGGCGATATGGGACAGACCATCGTGCTGGAAGTAAGTAGATCTAAGGTTGATTCAAGGCCGAGGGTTTAAATTATACCTCGGGTTTAGTCAAGTCAACCTTAGACCACTAAAAGCATCAGAGGGCAAAAATGTCAGCTCTTCAGATGCTTCAAATAAACCTCCAGCACAGTAAGGCAGCCTCCGCTGTCTTTTGTCAAAATGTGCTGGCAAGGGGAATTTCCATAGCCCTAGTTCAGAAACCTTGGGCTGTGAACCATAAGATTCTTGGACTAGGAAATGCTGGAGGACAAATTATTTACAATAAAACTCCAGAGAAACCCATTACTTACATTCATGCAAGAAAAGGCATCAAAATCAAGAAATGGCTAGTATTCGATGAACCATCTGCATCGGATCACAGACAAATCTATTACATTGTAGAGGTAAGAACGGACCAATGTAATATACACTATCGAGATCCGAGGAGAACAAATGGGGCGAATATAATTCGATACTAAAGTTCAAACTCGCTACAATCCCGAAAAAAGTTAGAACAGTATTGGACATTGAGCTTACTGCAACTGAGCTTCAGCATGCAATAATTAACTCTTTCCATGAAAACTGCCCGGAGGTCTCAAAAGACATCAGCAAGTCAACTTGCTGGTGGAATAAAGATCTAAGGAATCAAAGAAAAAAAATTTGCCAACTATTTAACAGCGCATAAAGGATAGGGAATGGAGACAACTACCATGAAGCCCTTACTGAATACAAAATATCTCTGGAAAAAGCCAAAATAAGCTAATGGAAGAAACTCATATCATATTTTGAAAGCATATCTGAGGGAGCAAGACTCCATCGTATCCTAGAGAAGAAACCCGCTGACACCATTGGGTCACTACGTAAGCTCGATGGTGTGTACACTAGCTCCGGGAAGGATACACTCGAGACATTGAAATGGGCATTGAAAATCCTTCTCAAGAGCAGTTTAACCAAGGCTTCCTACCGACAAGCGAGGACTGGGGAAGAGCGGCGATTACCATTAACCGCTCAAAGATCGAATGGGCAATAAACTCATTCGACCCCTATAAAGCACCAAATACAAAAAGGAGCAGATTCTTGATCACTTGGTCACATATTCGGGGCAAGTCTAGCTACAGGTTATATCCTAACAGTATGGAAGCCAGTAAGAGGCTTTTTACCACAACCGGGGAGGCTCAACCACTCCACGGGAAAGGAATTTAGACCAATTAGTCTGTCATCGGTTCTACTAAAGACAATGGAAAGACCAATACGATTTCATTTAATTCAAGGGGTACTATCGAGAAATCCGCTTCATGCCAACCAGCACGCGTATCAGGTGAAAAAATCCTGTGAATCAGCCCTCCACAACCTAATATACAGGATTGAGGAGGGATTCGCAAGAAAACAAACCACCTTGTGCGTGTTTCTTGATATTGAGGGGGCATTTGGCAATGCCTCTTACAATTCCATGGTTGAGTCTACAAGTCAGCACGGAGTAGAAGACACCTTTTGCAGGTGGATACACTCTATGCAGATAGGTAGAAGAATACAAACTTCCCTTCTTGGAGAGTCTGTCACTAAAGAGCGAGTCACCAAAGGATGTCCACAGGGTGGTATCGTATCCCCGCTCCTGTGGAGTCTGACAATGAACAGTTTACTGACGAACCTCAACCAAGGAGGATACTACACACAAGGATATGCGGATGCCATTATAATTGCAATTCAAGGACCCTGTGAAAGCACAATCTCGGAGCTTATGCAAAACGCTCTAGGATTCACACAGGAATAGCGTATCAACCAGAGATTAAAAATAAACCCTGGTAAGACCACACTAATTCCATTCACAAAAAAAACGAATGTGGATAAAATAAAACCACCCATCTTCTTCGGTGAAAGACTACAGATCGCAAGGGAAACCAAATTCTTGGGTGTGATGTTAGACTCTAAACTAACATGGAACCCTCATCTGGAATACATAACAAATAAGAGCAAATCTACTCTCATGCTTTGCAAGAGAGCGTGTGGAAAAATCTGGGGTCTGAAACCCAAAATGATTCACTGGCTGTACACAACAGTAGTTAGGCCAATTATAATCTATGCTGCTCTAGTGTGGTGGCCAAAGGTTAATCAAATAACAGCATGCACAAAGCTATCCCGGATCCAAAGACTGGCCTGTTTGTGCATTACTGGATCCATGAGCAGTACACAGCTACCATGGAAATCATACTAGGGTTGACTCCGTTAAACATTGTAATAATAACTAATGCGCGATCCAGCGCCTATAGACTATCTTGCAATAATAACTGGATTTAAAAAAATCTGGTTGGACATGCAAGGATCGTTGGAACATCATCTCAAACCTCGTTTTCGAAATGGGCACAGATTTACTTCCCAAAATTTACTCCTCAAAACCTTTCACTGTAGTTTGTGATAGGGACATGTGGACTGAAGGATAATCACCCTATCTCAAGGAAGAAATCGTCCGAAGAAAGGGACCGGGCGGGAATTTACGGTGAAAAGCAAACATAAGCCTCAACTTGGGGAAATATGCCACAGTCTTTCAAAGCAGAAGAGGCTACATAAACCAGAACATATGTATTCTCTCGGACAGTCAAGCTACTCTAAAAGCCTTGGGTGCCAGATCACAGTGGTTTCGAAGGAAACGAAAAAGCAGATACTTTAGCAAAGAAGGGAGTTAGAATACCCTTCATAGGCCCAGATCCTTTTTTAGGAATTCCAAGGACTGCATGTAAACAGGTGATCAACGAGTGGATAAATGTTAAACACCGTGATCACTGGGAAAATGTACCGCAGCAAAAGCTCGGAAAAATACTAATTCGGAATACTGAAGCTGAACAGGACCCGTTAAGAAGTCCCAATGAGACTCCATGTGTGCTCTAGAGCTAAAAATTATGGTCCAGTTCGTGAATGGGCAAAATTGCCTATCTTTGAAACGGTAAGAGAAAAAAAATGTTCCTTTTTTTAAAAAATAAACAACTTTTTCATAAATTCAGTATATACCGGGTATTTAAGCAATTAACTCAGTTATTTTCACTTTTTCTATAGTAACTTTCTTAGTTGTTCTTAACACGGCCAATATGTTCAGTATTTGAGTTGGTGATTGTTCATTGTTTCAATCGAACGTGTTTATGATAATTTATTATTAGGTTGATATTCCGGGAACAGATGTAGACATATGTAGAATGTTTTTACAAAATTTCAGTATGATATCTTTTTAGAGAAACTTACATAATTCAGTATTTTTCAATATCTCGACAAATATTGAACTGGATTAAAATTCAGTTTAGATTCGTAATCTTTACATGATACTACCCACCCATACGGTGTTCCAGTCAAATAGTGTACACACAAAAATAAACGATTACTTACATTTACAACCATATTATACCAACTATATTCACTAATCAGAAAATATGACGCATCAGCGCCATACTTACAAAAACTTAAAATAATTTCATTTTTTTCTCCAATTAAACATTGTTTACATTCAATTGTTGAATTTAACACTTTATTAATTTGTGTTGTAGTATTATGATACCAATTCATACAGGAGGATGATCCATAAAACATGATACCCGTTAATAATGGTACTGGTCGTTGTGATGTTAATTTTATAATTAAATCTTCACCATCTTTTACACGGAAATGTAAGTAACTATGTATATCATCGTATGTTTGTGTAAAAAACAGTACTATAAATGTTATACACATGCCCGGTGTTAATGACGTTGTCAAATGCTTCCATATAATTTTAAATTTAGCATGATCGTTAAATACAGGTACAGTAAAACGTGTTATCGAACCAGCTACATTACGTATTTTCACTAATTTCTAAAAAAAAAATAAAAAATCTGATGCTAATATTTTTCACTAATGAAGCCATCAAGAATGGAAACGAAAACTAGAGCTAGTAGGTCTATAAGTTTTGTGTTCGCACTCTGGTGAATAATTTCGAAACTACGGCAAGTAGATCGAAATATTAAGCTCCGTCAAAGAATACAATATACATAGAAGCTTATAAGTGCGATTTTGTGTCCTTGAAAATTTTAGTACCTATCCTAACCACTAGATGACAATAGCTGTTCGATTTCGGTATTTAGTGCCATTACCAGCACAACCATAGACATAGTATAATACTAGACTGCGCATTCCATGAAATTCATGTTCCAATTTTAGAAAAAGATACAAACACTGTTACAGTAGAGCTATCTCTGTCATTCATTCACAGTGGAATAAAGATAGAAACACTGCAGATCAGAGGCTGCCTGTTTCTGAAGTTGGCACAACTTTTCAATACAGAGCGTAATGAAATACAGAAAGTAGTGAATCGCGCAGTCTAGTAATGCTATGTCTATGAGCATAACCAACTGTATTCTTTGGCAGAACTTAGTACCAATTGGCCGAATCACATCGAAGCGGGAATGTACTTCAAATTTATATTAAAAGGGAATCCACCAATAATGATGAAATTTTTATGAATTTTTAGAATTAGTCAACATTTTTCAATTTTTTTTTACAAGCTGTATAAAATATTAATATTTGTTTTTGTAGTTTCAGTTGCTATTTTAAAGGAATACGCTTTAAATATAAGTTTTATTCTATTAACAATTTTGTATTTAACAATATTTTATTCTATTAACAATAATTATTTTAAATAATAATCTAAGAATCAAAATCATTAATGTCTGCATTTTATCAGTATAAATAATAACCATAATAATTATTGTAATATTGTAGCGGTTTGCCCGGGTTCGTTAATTAAATGAAGTAAATTCTTTGGTCCAGTTGCCAGGTTAATATTCGTTACAATATTAATAATCTAAAATAAGTTTAATGTGGAAAAAAAAATCAACGCACATGGGATCGAGCCCCGGTCGAAAGATTTTTTGGCGATCGTTCGTTGACTCACTCACAGCACCTTTAAAATTCTTAATAGAATAAAACTTATATTAATAGAGTCAAATAAGGATTTTTCAGGCAGGTTGCTAGGATCCGCAATTTTTTTTAAATCGATTCATCTTGACGTCCTGAATGACCCTAAATTTTTACGGTCCGACTCGTGACGGAACAGGGCCAAAATTTAATTTGTTTATCTTTTTTAAAACTAAAAATTTTAAAAATGACAGAATATTATTCAATTCTATATAAAAAAGAAAACAAATGAGCTCATGAACATTAAAATCGGTTTATTAGAATTAGAGAAAAAAATTCCCAAAGTTCGAAAAACGCAAAAATTTTAAATTAAAATAAATAACCTAAAAACTACTTATTTTTTTTTTACTATGGCAAAGTATGTCTTTTATATGTTAAAAATAATGTGCCCAATTTTAGCCCTTAAAAAAATTTTAATAAATAAAAAGGGTGCATTCCATTTTATAATACATTTTTTTTAAATGAAAGGTCTTAAAAATATCTATAAAATAAAAAAGAAAATTATTTTTTTAACTGTATTTTTACTCATTATTTTTCACTTTGTTTATAGCGCGCTATAAACAAATTTAGAAAAAACAGTTAAGAAATTATTTAAATAAACTTAGTTTTCTTTTAACTTATAGATCTTTAATTAAAAAAAAAAAATTCCCGAGACTTAACATTTTAAAAGAGTTATCATATGTTTTACATTATGCTAATTTACTTATAAACAATTTAATATTTTTAGGTTTTATAAGACTTAATTGAAAGCTTAAACACATAGCTATCTAATTTTAAACTCAAAAAAATTAACCTATATAGATTAACCTCGCATATTCATTCAGTCGCCGAATAAACGAGTACGCGATATACGTATGTTTAGTAATAACACGTTATGTCCTCTTTTAACACAACTGTCTATAAATTAATTTATTATTATTTACAACCTGAAACCCACAGATTTTATTCTAATTTTCTAATATATAAATTATATTGCTAGGTTAATTTTTTTGAGTTTAAAATTAGATAGCTAAGTGTTTAAGCTTTCGATTAAGTCTTATAAAACCTAAAAATATTAAATTGTTTATAAGTAAATTAGCATAATGTAAAACATATGATAACTCTAGTTTTCTTTTTTTATACAGAATTGAATAATATTCTATGTCGTTTTTAAAATTTTTAGTTTTAATTAAAAAAGACATTAAGAAAAAACGCTTTTTTGTTACAAACAAATTAAATTTTGATTCTGTTCCGTCACGAGTCGGACCGTAAAAATTTAGGGTCATATTCAGGACGTCAAGATGAATCGATTAAAAAAAAAATTGTGGTTCCGAACAACCTGCCTGAAACCGGCTTTTTGAACCTAATTTGACTCTGTTATATTTAAAGTATATTATGTATTCTTTTAAAATAGCAACTGAAACTACAAAAACAAATATTAATATTTTATACAGCTTGTAAAAAAAATTAAAAAATGTTGACTAATTAATTCTAAAAATTCATAAAAATTTCATCAATATTGGTGGATTCCCTTTTAACATAAATTTGAAGTACATTCCCGCTGACTAGTCCAAGTAGCCGAGTGGTCTAAGGCGTTATGTTGGTGCAGTATGCAGTACTTGGAAACTGGGAGGTTATGGGTTCGAATCCCGATATCGGCAGTTTGTCAATTATAAAAATAAAAAAAAGAGGGGCGATTAATTGACTAAACTGTCGGCGTATGGATAAGAACGAAGTAATCGGCTATGCTTGAGAAGGTTTTCTGCAGTTTCCTTCACGAACTCCAGATGAATATCGGCATTATTCCTATCATAGTCGGCTGCAGCCGCGTATCCTACCAATTCCTAGTCTACTCACAAATTCCTTCCACTCCGCTCACATCCTAAGGCGTTACAATGGACCTTATGGTCGAAGTGTAGCCCGTCAGGGCAGCCTTTACAATCAGCCTCTACATTCCCGATTCGATGTGATCCGGCCAACTGGTACTAAGTTCTGCCAAAGAATACAGTTGGTTGTGCTGGTAATGGCACTAAATAGTCTAGTAGTCAGCATACGTACTAAAAATTTTAGGTGACACAAAAACCGTACTTATACGCTTCTATGTATATTGTATTCTTTGGTTCTGCCAAACAATACAGTTGGTTGTGCTGGTAATGGCACTAAATACCGAAATCGAGCAGCTATTGCCATCTAGTGGTCAGGATAGGTACTAAAATTTTCAGGGACACAAAAATCGCACTTATAAGCTTCTATGTATATTGTATTCTTTGATATTGGTCAGTTGCCGAATGTCTCAGCCATACGCCATTGATTCAACAGTGGTATTCAAAGTAATGTTCGAATTATTTTTTCTATCAGATAGTAAATTTTTCTATGGCAAAGTAATAAAATGTTGTTTATTGTGCTAGAAAATTTTCCTCATAGACATTTTCATCGAAGAACATAAGTTATATTGATATTCAACCCATTAACCCTACGCCATTAACCCTAATCGAAGCGCTCCTCAAAGTTTTGCTTCAGCGCGCCTGCACGTCATGTATATGTGTTAGTGTATGTGTGGATGTCACATTAATATCCACTAAACACAGTTTTGGTACCTTGGGTACTACCGCTTCAACGTCCAGTTGGCTGCTAAGTAATGGAACACATTACTATCATCGTGTGTAAGCCTACTGCCCGGCCATTTCACTGACTGCCACTTCTATCTGCCCGTACTGGCCACCACTATTTCCCCCGTGTGAAGGGGGCTTATACCATACTATCCACTCCAAGCGAGAAAGTGGATCACCCTAACGTATAAGTGTTATGTAAGTACACTCAAATGCAATATATTTCAAACATTACGTTGTAAGCGTTCATATTAAGGAATCGCCAGGTACACAGACGGTTCCAAAACTGAAGAAGGGATCGGACCGGGAATCTACGGTGAGAGACCTAATGCAAACATAAGCCTCAACTTGGGGAAATATTCCACGGTCTTCCAACCAGAAGTCTACGCCATACTGGCTTGCGTCCGTGAGAACCTACATAGAGGCTACATAAACCAGAACGTATGTATTCTTTCGGACAGTCAAAGCTGCTTTAAAAGCCTTGTCTGGAACTGAAGTCACCTCAAGGGTAGTCAAGGATTGTCTGGAGGAACTTCTGAAACTGGCAAAACGGAACAATGTTAAATTGATCTGGGTGCCGGGCCACAGTGGTTTCGAAGGAAACGAAAAAGCAGATACCTTAGCAAAGAAGGGAGTCGGAATACCCTTCAATGGCTCAGAGCCTATTTTAGGAATTCCAAGTACTGCATGTAAACAGGTGATCAACGAGTGGTCAAATGCAAAACACCCCGATCACTGGGAAAAAGTACCGCGGCAAGAGTACTTTTACGCTCTCGATGTACTGAGGCTGAACAGGATGCAACTGCGAAGGGTTACCGGATTCATTATCGGGCATTATCCCCTGCGGAAGCATGTGCACACAATGGGATTCCATAACGGGTTCATTGTGTGCAGATTGTGTGGCGAGGAGGAAGAAACATCCAGCCACATAATCTTTTACTGCGAACCTCTGGGTTACAGCAGATACAGGTTATTCGGTGCATCTCACCCCAAATATATGAACCTTTGGGATGACCGGATAAGCAAGCTCCAGGCTATTGCCAACATATGGGAGAAGCGAATCTCGTCGAACTGAGGTAGAAGAGGGAGCACAATGGACCATAAGGTCTAAGTGCAATAGTTTTTGCCCCAATATTAATCAATCAAGCGTTCATATTACTGAATATATATGTAATATTACATACAGTAACACTTAGAAAGTTCCAAATTTATTGCTTTTAACTGTACTACTAAAGGCCACAAAGCGGTCAATTTTCAAAATTTTTAAGCTAATTTGTACCTTATTCCTTTGGTTTTTGGGAAATATATAATGAACATTTAACAGAAGCATTTATTAAAATTATTTATTTATTTATATTAATGTCGAATAAGTTAGGCACAAATCATTATAAAATTTTGAATAATGAGCGTTACTTTTGTAGCCATGTGTATATACATGCAAGTATAAAATATATAAGTTTACCTCATATGTGACATTTATTTTATAATCATAAAATAACACACTTTCCGGATCTGCTTTAAGTCTCATTTGTGGTTTTTTTGCAACATCTTTGGTTCTACATACTTTATTTAAAATCCTTTAAACAAAAATATTTTATTTTTATGATCAATCTACCTTTCTTTTAAACTTTCAACACATACGATGGTGATTGTAAATCATGTAACTTCTTTTGTGTTCGTTTATCCTCTATGCAGTCTTTTTTAGCTTTTACTTCTTTCACTGGACATAAACCCACACGTTTCTTTGATAAATTATTTTCAGCATAATTACAATGAATGATACTTCCATACGAATTACTTTCTAAATGTGTTTTATAGTGATTTCGAAGATCATCATCATATGTAAAGTCTACAAGTTAATAACAGGGTATTAATTTTAAAAACCAAGAAATCCAAATTTAATTCAATTTTAGATAAATTCCAATCAACGTTCGCCCAATCGATATTTTCGTAACGTGATTTATCCAATGTCAGGTTCAATAAAAATCTAACTTCATTTTTATTCGAATATTAAGTCGAATAAAAGAAAAAAATTTGGAAATAAAAAAGTGATATGTATTTTTTCTTGTATTGCTTGGTTGTTTGTATATTGTTTCTGGAAGTGGGCTAGCTACAGTCTGGGAAGTAGGCTGAAAAAGCCCTACCGCAAACTTCAAGAGAGAGAGTTTATTACGGCTAGCTCCCGTACAGTTTGACAATACTTTTTAGAGGGGAGATGGTGTTATAAAATTTCCTAATTATTCCTCGACTAAGGGGACAAATCCTAATAATTTTTTGCTAATGAAATCATCATTTGAATTATTTTCAAGAAATAAATAGGTACATCAAATTAAAAACATTTGAATTCTGAAGGTATTTTTATCATTATTTCTTGATCGAGATTAAAATTCAATGAGTATTCCCTGACTTTTACAGACTCTCAAAAATCCAAAGAATTTCCAAGTCACTCGCCATCCTGCTTTCGTAAAAATTGAATTTCTGAACTCATACCTGTTATCCTTTCGATTGGTGTTGGTAATAAGTCGTCAGATTGAACAAGATTGTATTTTTTAACTATTTCTGGATCTAAATCCTTAAAAACAGGATGTTTCCTTAATTTCATATTAGAATTTGCAACAACATTTTCATTTATAAATTTATCTCTCTCAGTACATTCTTCAACATCTTTAAAAATTATTTGTTCTACCTCTTGAATATCTTGAACAAACCGTTGATGTTGTTGAAATATCTGACGGAAATAAATATAAAATGCCATAAAACTGAATGTTAAGTATCCTCAAATGTACCTTCTGGAATTCGTTATTACAATTTTGTAATTCTGTATTACTAACAGGACAGTTAGCATTAGCTGTAAATTCTGAGTGTGTAATATTTTCATTGAAAAAATCACGAAAAGTTTCACGAATAACATGTGTAACATCTCCACATGTTAAATTAGCGTTTTTCTTGACTAAAGGTTCCATTCTTAAATTTTTTGTGTATAAAAATATTACATCATTTTTGACATACAAGGCATACTAGTTTCTCTACAAACATGTTCTAAATGGACTTTATTTTTATTTTAATGGACTTTTATCAGAAGATTTAAAAAAAATTTCAAAACAAGCCCGTTGGTCTTTTTTCAACTTCAAATCTCTCGAATCTTAGAAAGTGTTTAGTTTTGCCCAATTTACTTAATAAATGGTCTCTTTTTTCCATTCTACTTCCATTGTCACATTTAATTTTTAATACCACTGAGACAAAACTTCAATACGGAATGTTTCTAAGGTAAAATATCCGCCAGATTCGTAAGTTCCCCGTCTATTTCATTGTTTTACTTCTTATTATAACGCAAAACAAAACAATAGTTTGCATTTTGATGTAATTAACTATTCGAGATAATTAGACCTGAATGTTAAATTTTAAAACGAGAATAGTAATTATAGTTTATGTCTATGCTCATATTGGGTACTTTTCATTTTTATAGTGTACGACCCATTGTACGACGGTACGCAAATTTTAGCTACCAGTTGTATAAGTTTTTTTACAAAATGCACACTTTACAGTTTATTGATTAAAAGCGTAGCTACTCATAAACTGATTAAAAATATTAAAAACTTAAGTAAAACTACTATTTAAGTTTAGTTTTATTGTACAATCGATGGGTGCACTCAAAGCTGGAAAATAATATTATGGATCAAACTGAAACTTTGATCAGGCTCAAATAAAATCGTGGTACGCATTTATTATACAATTATTTTAAATTAGAAATAATATCTTTAGACTGTCATCTTTGTCCTTAATATTTATTATTATTAACTAGTGTTCTCCCTTTGGTCGAAATTCGACCATAATCATTCATTATTGAAACTTTGAGGAAATTTTAAAACTGTTTCCAAATTTTTTTTATTGATAACACTAAAGCTCGCCAATAGCTACTAAACAAAAAAAAGAAGAAAATCGGTTGACAAACAGAGGAGAAAAAAATTCTGAACTGTTTTGTCTTCGCCTATTTATACAAGGTGTAACTGAGCAACCATGTTTGTATTTAATTATTGTATTTTTAAATTAAATTATATTTATTCTCTTAATTTAAGTAAAATGCTTTTTTATAATTAAATAATAGATTTTTAATTTAGAATACTTTTTTTAATGTAACATAAAACTCTTTTAACTAATATTAACAAATTAGAATTATTTTAAATTTATAAAAACACGGTTGCTCTGTTACACCTTGTATATAGATAGATAAATCGTTTATTATATGTCCCACAATTTTGTTGGAATCTGATAAAAATCCCTGATTGATCCATAATATATATTATTTTCTAGCTTTTATTATACAATAAACCCTATTTTCGACCTTAAATAAAAAGTATTAACAAGAGAGGTCTAGTTCCGGGAGTCGACATTATTTTCGGAAATTTCCTCCTCTTTAAGAATCTGTTTGTAAAATTCCTCTAGCACCAATAGTTTTTGAGTAATTTTCAAAAAAGTAGACCTCTTTTCTTTGGAATCTTTAATTGTTTATAAGTTTTGCAATTGTTTGTATGCAGGTTTGAAATTTTTTTTCTAGACGTCATAACGAGTTCAACGAGCTATCGCACGTATTTTAATTCGCAGTTAAGCAAGAATTAACACGTTTTTTAACTTGTTGACTAGACTATAAGTAGAAGTAGGTAAAAAGTCGATTGCAAAATTTAAATCAAACAAATTCGGAGGCAATTTTTTTGTCTGAATGCTTTAAAAATATGCTAAATATTATAGAAATGCTGTTTACCATGGTGCATTGTGGTACCAATTTTTTTTAAACTAATCTAAGCAATCAGCTAATCTATGCTACAGTTTTTTAAAACTGATCTACCCTAGTACGAGGTGAAGCGAAATAAAACCTTTTAAAAAATACATAATTTCAATTTATAATATGGAATTTATTTTATTTTTTTGTTTACTTGTCGAGTAAAGATTCATTATATATTTATATATAAGAATACATTAAATATTAATGCCAAATTCTACACAAGTAAAGATTTTGTTTTAAAAGAAACTGAAAGAAACTATGTAGCACAATAATTATTAGATTATGTAAATATTATAAACTAGATATATAATACATATAACATAAAAAATCACACGTGATAAATTGTGTGTCCGCGTACACTCTTTCATCATACATAATAACACTCTTGAAAATATCACTGGTCACCACATTACGTTCGAAACTTTGATTTTCAATCACTAGAGCTGTAATTTATATAAATACATAATAAAATTTCTGGAATTGTCTTCGATTTCTGATATATCTTCTAACGTTTTTAGCAGCTTTTTACAAACAAAAAGAAGTATAAAAAATCAAAATATAATTTGAAAATTTATCGTGAGTAAAACTGCAAATATTTTCTAAAACACCTTTATTTTTAATAAAATTATTTAAGAATATCTCTAAAAAAATTTACCCATCTTTACAGATAATTTCACACATAAGTGGATAATATTATTCAAAGAAATAATTTCTGTATAGAAGCGTAAAAAATTTTAAATTATTTTGTTTATTTTATAATTTTTTTTTCCAGTTTTTCAATATCTGCAGTTTTTTGTTTGTTTAGAAATAATAATTTATTCCAATTCTAAGGCCGAATATTGAGCCGCATCGACAGTTGTTATAGCTAATGTTCCATTTGGCAATAAAAGTACAACTTTTCGTGAACCACCTGAAAATACGGAAAATTTTTTTAAATTAATTTCATTACTATTCAGAGTAAAAATTAATTCCATTCCTGTAGAATAAAACTATTATAAAAATGTCTCATGCATCTCTTTTATATGTTGGACATCGTGTATATATATATATATATATGGTATGTTATCCGACTCGAAAAACGTTCAGGTACCGGATTTGAGAAAATTGGTTTATAGATGGGAAATTACTTACGCTATTTTCAGTTATTAAGTTTGGAATTATATGACTACTATTTTTTATCTCAAATTGTGCAGAATATGTTTGTTACGTTTGTTTAGTTTTTTAAATTAATTTTAGACCTGAAATTTGGTGACCAAATTTTAGTGTGTTAATTTTCGAGATAACAAATTGGTTCTAACAAACAGAGGGACATTAACAGAAATCGACTAATTAATTTATTTTGCAAACACTTATCCAACCATTTGTTTCCTTTTTATTTCTAACCGTTAAAAACTAAGTAATAAGCATTTGAAACCTGACCCATATATTTACAATTACTCTATATAATCAATTACTACTGTAGATGAAAAACAAATTTACCTGGTGATGGCAATTCAGCTTTTACAACTTGTGCAACAACTTGAGAATCATCTCCTTCTGTATTAACCATTAATTGTTGATCAGCAGAGACAGCTTGATCGTCTGTTACAAGTTGTGCAACTGATTCATCGCCCATTGCAGCTGCAGTTTCAGGATCTAATGTTAACATACTTGTTTCACCATCTTCACCGCCAGCTGCTAAATAAACACATTGTTGTTCGCCATCTGCGCCTTGTGCAACAAGTAACGTTTGTCCATTTTCATCTTGCCCAGCAACTTGGTATATTGTACCATCCTCGCCGGTAATCATGAGCGGTGCATCAGATGCAAGTTCACTTGCATCACTTAATATCATATCAGTCTCATTATTAGTAGCTGATGCAATCTGTACAGTAGTCGGTCCAATTTTATTAATTTCTTCGGTATTCACAAGTGAGGCTAGAGTAGTGGCTTGCTCTGAGGTATTGCTTACTTCTACAGGAACTTCTGGTGGTTCCTCAGGTGGTGGTGGACTTGGTTCTGGTGTACGTTCACCTTCAGCACGAGATAGTACTTTACCGGTAAGTGGACATAATGTTAAAGGCCTTGGAGGGCTATCAGGCTCTGGTGGTGGTAAGTCTTTGGGAAATGGATCAGGCAATTCGTCATCACTACTTTCTTCTGATTGTGTATGGAACTCCATATGAATAGAATTTCCAGTTGTAATCGGTGTTGCTTGTTTTTGTTTAACTATTGCCATTGGCGGTGTCTTAGTTACAGGAACTGGTTTTCGTTGCACAACTCGTACAGTCGGTTGATTGATAATTCGCTTTTGGGGTGTTATGGATTGTTTCTGGATAACTGCTCCTCCTTTATGTCCAGGTGCCCCAGCACTCATTCCTGTAGACATACGTACTATACCGCTTTGTTGAGACTCACCTTTTTGTACAATACGGATTTGTGCAGTTGGTTGACCGGGGTTTTTTACCCTCATTATATTAGGTTTGTTGTTAGTGCTCACAGACTCGTCATCAACTTTGACAAGTCCAGAATCCTTCGACATAATATAAACACCCGATTTTAAATTTGGCATTTGTGTTGGGTCGACTTTAACAACACCTTTAGCATGTGCAACTAACACTGGAGCCGGACTAGACTTTGTTTTTAAATCACTTCCGTTTATACCGGTTGATTCCCACTCACCTCCGCTCCAATTTCCGTCTGTATCACGCTTTGATTTCTTCTCGATTGGATCATCTTCACCGTCACTATCTGAGATTTTCCGCTTTCCTGATGGGTAAATAAAAATTTTATAAATATTTTAATATTAACGTTACATTTACTTCCATAAATACCTGTTTCATCTTCCGTCATTGATCCACACCAAGCCTTAACTTGACCTAAAGCTTTTATCTTGCTATTTCGTACTGGTCGTCTGAGGTAAAAATTAAATACATTTATAAAAAAGTGTTAAAAAATTATTTTAAATTAACTTTATTACCCAGCGATTGCCGATACTACAGGAGGCGTAGGTGGCTGTGGTTTAACAGCAGCGGCTGCTGCTAATCGTTTGTTTGCCTGTTCAGCAGCTGCTTGTGCAGCCTTCTTCTCTTTCTGTTTAGCTAAATTTCTTTCAAATTCTTCTAGAAGATGTTTACAAGTATTCATATTTTCAGCTGGCTCCCATGTATTTTGTTCACTGAAATAAATTGATATATTTAACGAATTTACGTAGATTTGTCATTTTGGCGTACTTACTGTGGATAGCCTTCCCATTTAAGAAGATATTCGTGTACTTTTTTCCTAGGATTATATCTCTTAGCTAAAATTTTTTCAACTACATAATCAGTGGTATCACCATTACTATCTAAAGGCGCTTTTCCAGTTCGTTTTGCTATCCTTGATGATCGATCAATAATAGGTGTTGACTTAGAAACCTAAAAAAATTCAATGTTATTTTTAAAAAAATTTGAATATGAACGTCATTCACAATTGAAAATAAACGATTCTTTGTTTTGGCAGTAAATAAACATAATAAAAGTGAAATAATAGTTTTAATAACAAATGAATAAGAGATACATATAAGACGCGTATCTTTGTTTTAACAACAGAAAATGAAAACGTCTATTTTTGTGATTTCTAGAATAGAATTTTTAGTAATAATTTTAAACTTACAATTCCAGCGGTATCGGTAGTTTTGGTTTGTGATATTGAAGTGTTACTTGTGGACGTTACAACAGAAGTTGTAACATTTTTAACTTGTGAAGATTGTGAATTAATGATGGTAGTTTTCTTATTGTGTTGTCTCATTGCTTCACGTTCCATTTCAGCTAATTCTGCTTCCTCCTCAGTATCTAATTCACTTTCTGATTCAATATCGTCTTCTTCTTCGCTATCGTCTTCCAAATCGTCTTCCGTTTTCATATTTGATTTATTCATATCTGATTTAACAAAGGATCTAACTGTCGTTAGTTTAGCTCCACCTTGAGTCTTAGGTAAACGAATTTCACCTTCTTCTAATACTTCATCAGTTTTCCTTTTCTAAAAGATGAAAATACGAATTGAATTTATAAATATTTTCGAGCGTTAATTTGTGGTAATCCATATTCATGAATAAAACAAAGTATTTTGTAGCTTAACCACTATTTATTAAAAATTTAATTATAAATTTTTTTAATAAAATTTTTATGCATTTCGACCACCAACATGGCCATCATCAACAAATTATTCTGTAGCTTAACCACCATTTATTAAAAATTTAATTAAAAATTTTTTTATAAAATTTTAATGCATTTCGGCCAACATCATCAGAATTTCTACTATCGTTTTGTTCATGAAATTGAATTTACTTTAAACGAAAGAAAAAACGTTAAAACTTACAATTGTATTTGGCGCCATTACAGGAATTTTAGTGGTGCTTAATTTTGTGAATGTTTGAACATTTCTTCCTGCTGTAATCCATGTATCCCTATCTTGTTGTTCCAGTTTACACCATTTTTGATACATAACCCATGAATTATCTTTATCAGGTGGTTTCCCTGGATTTTTATTTGCTTTGTTTTGTGTATTTTTCCACAGTAAAAATGCCCATACCTGGGCTTTTGGTTCATTCTACAAATATTATTTTGGTTATACTTTTTAACTTTTATAAAAATTTGCACACGGTTTATATTTTTCAAATTTTCCAAGATGAAAAATATGATGTTTAATGCGTTAAAAAGATATCCGATGGTTGTGCTTACCGTAACCAACCGCTGGGTAACATGGGATAAAATTGAGTAATCTTACACTAAAAATTTATGATTGTGTGATAAAATTCCGAGGGTTACGACTCAACAAACAGAAATAGATAGTTACATGAAACACAGTTACGTAAAATGCATATACTACAATAAAATATATTTGATTATATGACTCGCCAATTATTCTCAATTTTCCAGCTAGAGGATTTATTTTGGGTAAATCAGTCAAAAATAAATTATGAAATCGAAACTTAACGCGGATAAACCACTGGACACGGCTAGTTAATTTATACTTATGTTTAACAGTTAAATTATCAATAAACTAATTGTATTTGATTCTAAACTATTATTATAAGTTATTATAAATTATTAACTCTTATTGTTTTTCCTCAAAACTATAAACAACATTTCAGTTGTATATGAATGTAATAGATAGCGCTATCAAACAAACGCAAAATATTCGACGTAAAAAATGAACGAGTATGTTACCAAGTAGTTTAGAATACACAAAATTTAAAAGAATCGTCTTCTTGTTCGTATTTCACATTTACATATAATGTTTTTCTAATCAAAAAATATGTATAATCATAACATAATTTTGTTGAATATTGTCTTCTGTCCGGCCAGAAATATTTCAAAATCTAGATGGCGTTTGAGATTTAAATTTTGCATGGAAGTAGATCTTATCATAAAAGGTGTATTTCAAGACGATACATTCCACAGAAATAGAGCTTATTCCCTACTCAATTTCAGGAAGAATCAACTAAAAATAGATTAAATAGCCAAAAGAAGGCTTTGATTTAACTGGTACAAATTATGTTTATAAAATATGTATTTCTATGGATACATATAAGAAAATAATAAGTTTGCCCTTTTTTTTATTTAGTGTTATCTTTGCTAGTGCAGAGAGATCCGAAAATTCCGACCAAGATACCGTTGATTTTTCAACGGGGTTTCTGCCTTTAAAATGATCACCAGAATTTTACTAATCCCATCGCATCGTAATTTGATTGATTCATCAGCACTCCCCGGAATCGGTTCAGTAATAAGCGCCACATATAATCTAATTTAGGTTAATGAAGCACTTGGTTAATTTGAATACTTAAATCTTTAAGAAAATTAGATTAAAACATTTATTTTAAGTTACAAAATCAAGCTTTAATATTAGCTTAACTCAAATTGAACTGGAACAAACCTAAATCTTATTGTTGTAAAATATTGGAATAAATTTTGACGAAACTATAAATGAAACTTACAACATTGCCATCTCTTATAGATGATTGTTCAGTACATTCGTTCTTTTGCCGATGATTTTGAAATTCTTGAATAAAATGAAACACAGAATGACATCCTCCACATACTAACACATCCATATGACCAACTTCTTTTTGGGATTCTATAGAATTTAACTTCATAAATTACATTTATCTATACGTAATTAAAATAAAAACTTACCTTTAATAATACTTGGATTTTTATTAATATCTGCTGTAACTGTAACAGCAGCATTTGCCACATTTTCTGGCGTATTATTGTCTGTTTCCATATTTATATTTAATTATTTGATCAAAACACAGTTTAAATAAAAACACTTTTTGCCGGGTTTCCCGCCACTTAAAAATTAAGATAGGTTAAACACTGTAGAACATACCATCTAAACTACACACTTTAATACATTTTTATTTAAAATTTATACCAGTTACTTGTAGTAATTAAAAAAAAAACACTATTAATAAAACTACTTAATTTAAATTAATATATCGCCTCATTTTAAAAAATATATATTATTGATGTCAAGTTATATTATAGGAATGTCTCATTTCTGTTCGAATTTGGAGCTCACCTTAAAATGGCTTTGCATTGAACGGCTTACGGCATGTACACCTATTGTTTAATCACCGTAACAATTGTTAATTGGATATTTGATTAAAACTGTAACACATTTCTTGT
The DNA here is from genome assembly GCA_963920215.1 of Nineta flava. Taxonomy (NCBI): domain Eukaryota; kingdom Metazoa; phylum Arthropoda; class Insecta; order Neuroptera; family Chrysopidae; genus Nineta; species Nineta flava. Next base: position 38,175,858 of record OY986041.1, on the reverse strand, counting down.
ATTTACATTGTACATATATAAATATTCAATTGTATTCGAAATATTTATTATTTAGATAATCGAAACGAAATCCACTGCACCAAAAATCTTTTTACTGTACAAAAATGGTACCTCCAATTTACTTATGGCTGTCATAGCGTCTATCACTGGTGCTGCCTCTTTTTCTGTTTAAAAATTACCGCGAACTTGATTATTTTATATTTATTTTTTTACAATAGTATTTTTTTAATATTGAATTATTTTTCTTAAAATTCATGTAAATTAATATCGTAATAAATTATTAGTAATTAGAAAACCAATAAGTACAAAAAAAAAGTTATTCGAAGTATTTATCCAAGTAATACTTGGATGCACTTAGAAAACGATTAAAAATTTCTTACTAGTGCTGGATAAATTAGTTTTAATTTGTTAAATTAATTTTATATTTAAAAAATGGCTGATGAAGAAGATGCTAAAGAATATCGCTGGGAAACTGGATACGAAAAAACTTGGTAAATAAATAACTACAATTTAAAAAAAATTTTAACCTCAAAGTATATTGGTTTTTTGTTTTGTTATGAAGGGAAGATTTAAAAGAAAATGAAGATGGATTACTTGAAGCTTCGGTGGCAGATATTATTCAACGTGCAAAACGAAAACGACAAGCTGAAAAGAAAGGAAATACTAAATTGGGCATGATGCGGCATTTATACGTTCTTTTAGATTGTTCAGAATCTATGTCTAATCAGGATTTAAAACCAACTAGACATTTGTGTACTTTAAAAGTACGATTCTATTTACTTTAATCTCCTTTTATAATTTAGTTATTGTTTCCTACCAACAAAATAAGACTACAAAATAAATAATTGAAAGTTGAAATGCAGAAATTTAAGCTTTCAATCAAAATGAAAGCTTTATTGTAATTTCGTAGATTGTGACAATAATTTCAAACATCAATGGTAACTACTGAATAAATTCGTAAATATTAAAAACTGCAAGCTGAAATAATAAGAGAAAAACGTTCTGCTACTCTTGTTTACACGTCGTGTTTCAGATAATTTAAAATTTATAGAATATTTATAAGTAATTGATTTACTTTTTAAGTTTTATACAAATTTCGCTTCGTGTAGAAACATAAATAATTATAAAGATTATTAAGATAATCAAAGAGACCTCTTCGTCTACAAGTTTCCTGTTGGCACTCTGGTGAACAACTTAGAAACTACTGCAAATAGGTTGAAATATTAAGCTCCGCCGCTGCCAGAGATCCCAATATTGTAGTCGGTACCATTGATCTTAGTTTCGAATAATTTGTATACCCGGTATATATACGGGGTGGGGTGTTCATTTGAAAAGTTACCACCTAAATATTTATTAAAATATGCATTTTCGAAAAAAATGTTTCAAACAAAAAATGCTTAGTGTAAAGAGGGAAACATAATGAAGTAATTATATTTTTGTTCCATGCATCCATCCGTGCCCACGTGGTAAAATTTATCTTTTAAACGGTGCAAGATAAGAAACATCTTTGAATTCAATAAATGTTTATCTCATAAAAATAAAGGAATAAATAAGGGATAAATTTTGTATTGTTCTGGTAAAAAACCATAATTTTGTTTGAAAATTTGTTTCATCCATCTAATATTTCTCGTGTAAATGCAAAATTTACGTCACATTTACGCCGTATTTCCACCAAAATTATGGGATGTATGAAAAAAGTTTCAAACAAAAGTTGTTTGTTTTTATGAGATAAACATTTTTTTAATTAAAAAATTTTCCCCAACCAACGTTCGAAAGATAAGTTATATCACCCGGGCCCGGATTTAACCTAAGCAATTTTTGTTTGAAACATTTTTTTCTAAAATGCATATTTTAAAAAATATTTAGGTGAAAAGTTTTCAAATGAATACCCTATGGCCTATATAATGTATACCAGGATGTAATTAAGTTTAGTCACGCATGTCCGGTTGTCCGTAGACACGATAACTCAAAAAACGAAAAGAAATAACTAGCTGAAACTTTGTGTGTGTTCTAGAGCTAGAAAGTGAGGTAAAGTTCGTTAATGAAAAAACCGGACCGTCCATCCCCCACCAGGAGGAGAGGATTTTTATCTTTGAAACCGTAAGAGATAGAAGAAAAGTTTAAACAAACAAAAAATTTAAAAAAAAAAATACTTTTTTTAAACTGAAAATTTTGCAACAAATTTAGCTCATATGCTTAAATAAACAGTTCACGCATTGATAATGAACTCAGTATACAATGGGTATTTAAGCAATTAACTCAGTTATTTGTTATTTTCACCTGTTGTTTGTAGTTGATGCGGAACTTATACAATTTTATTAACTAGTTTAAGACAAGTATAATACGTTCAAACAATGTTTTAGCGAATTTACTGAAAGGAAATAGAGCTATTGGTCTCGTACCAACTTTTATTTTACAAAAATTTCTTCAAATGTCCATCGATCCTACCTAGTAGATGTCGAAAATCACCATCTGTAAAATTTATATATATATATATATATATATATATATATATATATATATGTCTGTAATTGCTCTAGCGGTCACAGTTTTAATCTGATTGGAATGAAATTTGGTATTTGAAACGCTTTTGGTATTCAAAAAGTCAAGTTACTGGGTAAATTCGGACAAGGGGAAAGGGTGGTTTAGAGGGAGGGGGAAACACAAAATTTGACATCTCCCTTCGAAAAATCGAAAAATTTATAAGAAGTAAACTTTTAGGTACTAAGTTTTACTGTAATTTTGTTTCTTATCATTTTTTCTGTTACACTAATATTTACAGAAATATTGACTGTTTAAGATTGGAAATTAAATTCCTTAATATCTCTGTACACATTAGAGTTTGAGCAAAAATGATACGATGGATGAATCGTAGCAAAATGATTTTCTACAACTTTATTCCTTACGCTTTTTTCGATTGTTCTAATATTAAGAGAGATATTTTATATTTTGTGTTTTCTTCTTTCTTTATGCCTCCTTACCCCTTGACGTATGTCGTTTATTAATAAAATTGGCCTTGCAAATACTAAAATCATACGATATTTCATTTTGATCAGACTAAAATTGTGACCGCTAGAAAGTGATTTATGTATTTAATGGAAATTCGCTAAGTTGAAGCAGCTCCTGCGTAACGAATTTTTATTTTTTCCATTTGAATAAATAAAGGCTACATAATAATAATTTACGTGAATATTTCTTCTAATGTTTCTTGCATACTTTTTATTAGTGAAATATATCTTGTCCGTAGTATTTAATTTTCATCATAAAAATTTACTGGATTTACGGCCCTTTAATGTTTTAATTTTGTTAATAGAAACATGAGAAATTTTATATTGAATGGATCAATACTTGACTAAAATTCATTATAATTATTAAATAAAACAAATATTAGAAATTTTCGTAACAAAATTATTAATAATAAAAAATAGATAAAAATTTCCAGAATCTCAATGTTGCTATAAATGTTTTTAATTTGATGTAACTGTTTATTTTTTGAAAATAATTCAATTAAGTTATCTCTTTTTCCTTCAAAAAAATTAATCATAATTTTATAAGATTCCAGTCGATATTCCTTATTTAGTGAATTTCATTCAAATCGGAAACAAAAGTTATTTTTTTAATTTATGCGATTTTTTCAATATCGCTCCTTAGAAACAATCGGAAGAATCACAAAAATTGTTTAGTAATTGATTTGAAAGAAAATTAGGTTATCAAGTAAATCTAACAAAGTTGATTTAACGTTTTGTCGGATAGTTTTCAAAATATTCTATTTTTATAAGATTTTGATATAACTTTTTATTTTTTTAAATTGGAAGGTGTTATACAAAAAAGAGTTAACCCGCAGGTGGCTGGTTTTGAGATAATTGGCTTCAAAATCAGTAATATGATATTTGATAAATGTAATGCTACCTTAGAATTTTTATTTTATTAGGTTTTGAACAGCTTATTGGGCTTTCATGTTTTATGGGTTGAATGCTTTTGCATAACACCATTTAATTACCACTGAAATAGTACATAAAAATGAGCTTACATAAAAAATACTCGTGAAGATTTTCCAACGGAAATCTTCGTTTTGGCACTATGAAAATATAGAAAAAAATTCATAACGAAATTACGCGTGCAAAAAAGTTATTAAAGTTCAAAGGTCCCGATAATCAGTTTTTCTCAAATATCTCGTAAACTATTGGGTTTACGTTAACAGTCATTATCAAAATTTATTTCTTAGCTAATTCTACATAAAATAGGCCCTATACAAAATTCACGTAGGACCAGTAGTTCTCGATATATTCGACCGATATATATGACCAAGTCAAATAGTACTTTTACCTCTTGAAAAATACAAGTGGAGATTTTTCAACGAAATTTCTGTGCTTTGGCACTATGAAGTGCCTCCACGAGTATTTTTTAAGAGGTAAAAGTATTAATTGACTGGGCTACACAATATCAGTCTGGAAATTTATTCCGTTGTTAGAGAATAATCAGGGAATTTCATAAAACTATTACGATCGCCATCTTAGTGTGGAATTAAGAGAAATGCCTAAGTTATGAGCTAGATTAAAATGTGTGTATAATTTGTAAATCTCAAACTAAGCGTTTATTTATTAATATTAATTTTTTTTTAGCTATTGGAAGGCTTCGTAGAGGAATTTTTCGATCAAAATCCAATTAGTCAATTAGGTGTAATAATTTTACGGAATAAACGAGCAGAAAAAATAATCGATTTAGCAGGAAATAGCCGTAAACATGTAAAAATTATTCATGGTTTAAATACTACCCCATTAGTCGGTGAACCATCATTAAAAAATGGATTAGATCTTGCTTTAAAATCATTAAAAGTTTTACCATCTCATGCCAGTCGAGAAATATTAGTAATTCTAGGAAGTTTAACTACATGCGACCCTGGTGATATTACACAAACTATCGATGTAAGATACACCTTCTATAACCCCGTTTATGGAGAAGATTACCACGTATTCTCAAAAAATGCGAGATACTCTCTGTGAATGGGATATACATATAATTGGAATAAGATAATATTTTAATTTTTGTAGGTGCTGAAAACTGAAGGCGTTAGGTGTTCTGTTATTGGTTTAGCCGCAGATATTCTAGTTTGTCGACAACTAACAGTTGAAACAGGTGGCTTATATGGCGTTATTTTGGATGATTGTCATTATAGAGATCAATTATTTCAACATATTGATCCACCTGCAGCTGCAGTATGCTTAGAATCATCTTTAATTAAGATGGGATTTCCACATAATCTAGTTACAGAGCGAAAAGAAGAACCTTTGACCATGTGCATGTGGTAATTAAAAAATTTTTTTTTTTTTATATTTATAGAATTTTAATAAGTTTACATAAAAAATTATTTCAATAATTTATCTTTGAGGCCGAACTTTAATCTCCTGTCAATTATGTGGATAGATTTTTTTTCAAAATAAAATAAAATTTTTTTCCATTTAATAGTAAAATAGATTAAAATTATAGTATGCAGGGACGTACTCTACTAAATTTCGGATTGTTCTTGAAAAGTATTGGAGATTACTTGTGTATGTAAATTATTATTTTTATAATGTAGGTTACTAAAATCCCGGGCAAAATTTCGGTGGGTTTTTGAAAACCCAAAAGATCTATTATTTTAGATCTACATCAATTATTTTTTACGATGATCAATATTTCAATCGTTACTATTACTGACTAAGTATTAAGGATATAATAAATTTTATTTCAATATTTATTTAAGCCACGTGGATAGCACAGATGAAGCAAGCAAATTAACCACTGGTGGTTACTACTGTCCACAATGTTCCAGTAAATATTGTGAATTACCTGTTGAATGTCGTGCATGTGGGTTAACTTTAGTATCAGCACCACATTTAGCCAGATCATATCATCACTTATTCCCGGTTGATTCATTTACCGAAATTGGCTATCAAAATCAAGTAGAAATTTGTTATGCATGTCAGAAACATTTTACAGACACAGATAAACATGTAAGTGAACAAAGTCTTGTGGTGACATGACAAAACAATTACGAAAAATATCGAATTGGTTAAGTTAACATGATTAGGCCTAAGGTTTTTGAAGGTCCTTATCTACTCCAAATATTGTATTCACAGATTTTTGCATTTTTTTCGTAGCTATTTTGACGTGGAACCGAACCTAGAAAGTTATTTAACTGTTTTTTGTAAACTTTATGTCCAAAATGTCCTTGTTAGTATGGTTGCGTTTCGGTTATGTTATATTAACGGAGGTGACTAGCGTTTACTTGATTTGACATTTAAGTAATACGTCTAAATATTAGTAATATTATTTTGACAACAATGTTTGATATGAAAAGTCATCCACACCTTAGAACGGGATCGAAGCCGCGACCTCTGGCTTCCGAACTAGTGCTCTACCAACTAAGCCAGTGATATGCTAGTGAGAGCATTGATCCGAAAGCAATAGGCCTAGTTCGATCCCTATCCAAGATGTGTATGATTTTTCACATCGAATATGGATTTTCCAAATTTTAATTTTTCAAGTTTCTCACACATAAACGAGTCCGCGTGTAGCGATTGTGCGTTATTTTTAATTTTCAAATTAGAAATGTGTGTTCACGTGAGAGGAACAGAAAATTGTTAATAAACTATCGTGTGAATAGATATTAATATGATTGATTTTTTGCTTTCATTCAATTAGGTTTATCGATGTGAAATATGTAAGCAAATATTTTGTATTGATTGTGATATATTTATTCATGAAACATTGCATACATGTCCAGGATGTGCCTCAAATCCAAAAACATTTCAACACAACACCACCGATCATTTAAGTAATTCTAATCATGGAAAATAAGTATTTTGAATTATTGAAATTGTTTAATTTATATATTTTATAAATAAAAGATTATTAAAATTAAATAAATTGTGAATTTCCAAATTAGTACCATAATTTTTAAAGTATTGGTTCCCAAATTTTTCTTTATTGTGATTCTTTTCTTGCTTTCATGTTTTTCTGAAACCCTGAGATTTTAGTTGGGATGGCAAAAGATAACTTCAATATGGATATATCGTAAATCGACATATCGAAATAGCAATATCGATACCTAAAAAATGTCGAATGAAAAAGTCGATATCATAAAATTTCGATATCTTAAAACATCGATATATTTTTAGAATATTTTTGAATAACTATAAAATTAACCGATTTTCAATTTTGAATATTTTTTGTACCTACCTGTGTCAAAAACCTGCAATAGACATACCATGGGCCACAGTAGTTGTGTCGTTTTTTCAAAATTGTACAGTCATTTTGTGCCTTAGGTATTCATTCGGTTTTGTGAAAATGTTTCGAGTAAAAGTTGTTAGCATATTTATAAGAACAACTTTTATTCGAAACATTTTCCCAAAAACCGAATGAATAAGGCACAGAAGGACTATATAATTTTGAAAAAAAGGCACGACTTCTGTTGCCCATAGTACATGTGATGTATGGCTAAAACCAAAGAATACAATATATTGTATATTGTATTCTTTGCTAAAACGTAAAGGTCACGATCGATTGAACAGGCCAAATATAAAAACCATAGACATAGGAATCTAGGAATAAAATTTAAAGGGCTATTATAGACGAGGTTGGAAGCACTTCATAAAAGAGAGTATGTTGAAGCGAACAATATAATGTGGGCATTTAATACCTCAATGCTCTCACCTCAACAGTATCAGTATTTTGCATAAATTAAATTTTTTTAAATATTTAATACGGAGAAGACGTGTGTGAAATCATGCAAAACGATAATATAAAAAATTTTAATTAGTAAATACTAAATTTTAGTTTATAATAATAATTAGTTAACAAGAGTTAATAATAATAGTAATTAGCAAAAACCGAAATCGTTATTTTTGTGGGAACGAAACCGATATATTTGTTTTTAATTGAACCTGAACGAAAAAATATCGGTTTGAAGCCCTGGAAAATTTGCAAGGGGTTTACATGTATAAAAATGAGACCAGGGCGGTAAATACTTAAGCCCGCGGACCCTGTCCATAATGGTATAAAAATCAAAACTTTTTTGCTGCATGTTAATATTGACCCTTAGTCGAGTATAAATTTATAACTATACGACTAAACAAATTGAATAATTGAAACGCGATTTTTAAGTTTCGATGGAATCAATGGCGAATTAACCGGAGCGATAATTATCTACATTATTTTCACGGATGAAGATTTGTTGTAAATAATTAAAATTTTATAGATCTTATCACTAGGACATTGCAATTAATAATTATTTTCCTCTATAAAACTAAATTACGATTTCTACGAAGGACAAAATTATAATAATTTCCATTTTCTTTATTTAATCATTTATTTAATTTATTATGAGTCAAAACATTATGAATAAAGTTATATTTAGTAAATTAGCCTGGTAGATAGTGATTAAGACGTTTTGATAATAAAAATGTATTTTTCCATGGTACAACTTGGTGTTTATGTTGCTTAAACGCAATTATTACAACAATCGCACGAATATGACTATAAAAGAACAAAAAATGGCCTATGGACTTCTAAAAAAATCATGAATTTGATAAATATTGACCTATCACAAGTAAATAAACAAAAAAATTCAATATAAAAAAGTGAAAATGACTTAAATAAACTTACTGACTTAATTGCTTAAATACTCGGTATATACTGAATTTATGAAAAAAAGTTATTTTTAACAAAGAAACATTTTTTGTCTTTGAATTTTTGTTTTATCTCTTACGATTTCAAAGATAAACAGTTTTGTCCATTTTTCCCGAACATGGTCCGATTTTGCCAATTTACGAACTTGACTTCACTTTTTAGCTCTAGAACACGAAATTTCGGTTCGCTATCTTTTTTCGTTTTTGAATTGTCGTTTTGAAAAAAGAAATTTATATTGTGTAAGGATAAGACCAAAATCTAGCAAAATCAGCCCAGTCTATCCGGTGTAATTTTTGCATGAACCATTTCGACCCACTACTTGGGTCAATAAATGCTATTGAGCTAATTACTGACACTTACAGATCGCCTAAACTAAAGGACACTTTCTCATGTACCTAAAAACTATTAGACATAAATAAAGAGAAAAATCTGAAAACTGAATGGTGCATTATAAATATGAGAAAAGGAGTCAAGTGTTCGTCTGTTCCAAAACTTTTCGCCATTAAACTTAGGTATTTATCAATTTTCTTGGCATGATTACGTGTTATAAAATCTGGAAACTATTGTGAGGTAGTTATTGTAGCGAAAGGGTGCGTGTGATAAATAAAATACTCGTCACTACTTTTAGGATAACAATTACAACTTTTAAATTATACTTTTGAATTGTATTAACTTTTTGATTTCAACGAATGTTTGATTGTTGTGCTGGTTGTACTGAACTGCTACTAATCTGTACTAATAAACTTATGTTATTGTTACTGTGATGATGTGTGGTTCTCTTGCTTTATAATCTGAAATGCATGCGTTCTAGAAAGTGAGAGGCACGCATCGAATATTCCGAATATTCTTTACATTACCAGAATATTATATTTTTTTAGAATGACAAGAAGAATATTTTCCAAAGTTTGGCGACATTTGACCGAAAGCCATTTTTCATATGCAGTTATGTGTGATCCTTTGGCATCAAACAAATTTTTTGTCAAAATTATAGATAATAATTTTACCATATACATTTTTGGATTGTAATTTTCACTCGAGCTCCCAAACTATATTTAGTAAAATGAGTATTTTAATGACTATTTCTTGATTTAAAAAAAAAAAATATAGTGCTTTTATAGTGCGTACTTTTTATACCCAGTATATTTGTAAATATACAAGGTATATTAAGTTCAGTCCCGACTTTGTAACGCTTGAAAATATTAATCCTAGGCAAAAATGCTTTACAAAGATATTCATAAAATCTGTGAAGCAGATAACTCAAAAACTAAAAGAGATAACGAGCTGAAAATTTGTGTGTGTGTTCTAGACCAAAAAAGTAAGGTCAAGTTCGTTAATGGCAAAATCGGAAAGTGTTTCCCCCCGCCAGGGGGGAAAATTTATATCTTTGAAACCGTAAGAGATAGAACAAAAATTTGTTAACAAAAAATCTTCTTCTCTTTAAAATAAACAACTTTTGTTTGAAAATTTTTTTTCATAAACTCAACAGTTTTTTCATAATTTGTGCTCAAAGTTGAAAATGAGACTTAGTTGAAAATGAGTCGATCGAAGACGGGCACATGTACAAACATAACATACATCAAATAGTATTGTTTTTATGTTTATTTTAGTTTTGCAAACCAGGTGTATATATATCAAAAATCACCATCTATAAAATTTATATACATGTATATGCCGTGTGTGTTGGAAAGTTTTTCCAATAGAGAATCAATGTTAAATATTATTTATTACTGGCTGCCGTGTGGTTACTGTATGTGGTTATGTTACATGTAAATGGTTAAATATGTTCATTGAATTCTTAACTTTAGTATGTGCATCACAAAAACCCCACTCTTAAATGACAAACAAGCAACCATACGCATACAGTATATCTATAAGCTTAGTTAACGCAACGCGTTAAAATAACGCAAAGTGAAAATCAGTCAATACGAAATGTAAAGATTAAGCGAAGCGTAAGTGAGTTATGGCGAAGCGTTAGATATTCAAAGCGAAGCGTCAGTAATTCAACACAAAGCGTGATTTCACGCGAAACGTCAGTCAAAACGAAGCAGTAGTTAACGCGAAGCGTTGGTCAATGAGAAGCGTTAGTCAATGGGAAGCGTTAGGTGACGCGAGATTAGCCAATGCGAAGCCAATGCGTTAGTAAACGCGAAGCGTTATGATAACGCAAAGTGTAATTGGGTCAACACGAAATTATCTTAACGCTTCCGGTTTACTAATGCTTCGCGTTTACCAAAAAACTAACGCTTTCAAACCAACGCTTCGCGATGACAAATCACTACTTTGCGTTACCTAACGCTTCCTATTGACGGACGCTTCTTATTGACCAACGCTTCGTGTTGGCTAACTAACCTTTCACTTTAGCTTACGTTTCGCTTTGGTTAACGCCTTGCGTTGGTTAACGATTCGCATGAAATCACGATTCACGTTGAATCACTGACGCTTCGCTTTGAATAAATATCGCTTTGCGTTCACTCACTTACGCTTTGCTTTATCGTAACGTTCCGTGTTGACTCAATTACACTTTGCGTTATCTTAACCCTTCGCGTTAACTAACCCTTCCGGTATATCAACGCTTCGCGTTTACAAAATAACTAATGCTTTCAAATCAACCCTTCTCGTTGACTAATTCATACTTCGCGTCCCCTAACGCTTCCCATTGACTAATTCTTCTCATTCACCAACGCTTCGCGCTGACTTACGGTTCGCTTTAGCTTACGTTTTGCGTTGGTTAACGCTTTGCGTTTACGCTTCTCTGTGAATAACTAACGCTTTGCGTTCACTTGCTTACTCTTCGCTTTATCTTAACGTTTCGTGTTCTCAATTACACTTTGCGTTATCTTAACGCTTCGCGTTAACTAACGGTTCCGGTTTACTAACACTTCGCGTTTACTAAATAACAGACGCTTTCCAACCAACGCTTCGCGTTGACTAATCACCACTTCGCGTCACCTAACGCTTCCTATTGTCTAATGCTTCTGATTGACCAACGCTTCGCGTTGGCTGACTAACGGTTCGCTTTAGCTTACGTTTCACGTTGGTTAACGCTTTGCGTTTACCAACGCTTCGCGTTGACTTGCTAACGCTCCGCGTTAACTTCCTCTTCGCGCTAACTAGTGTTTCGTGTTGACTGATGTTAGGCGTGAAATCACGCTTCGCGATGAATCACTGACGCTTCGCTTTGATTAACTAACGCTTCGCATTCACTCACTTACGCTTCGCTTTATCTTAATGTTTCGTGTTGACTCAATTACACTTTGCGTTATCATAGCGCTTTGCGTTAACTAAAGCTCTCGGTTTACTAACTTTTTGCGTTTACTAACGTTTTCAAATCAACATTTCGCGTTGACTTACCACCACTTCGCGTCACCTAACGCTTCCCATTACTAACGCTTCTCATTGACCAACGCTTTGCGTTAAACTACCGCTTTGCCATGACTGACACACGGTTCGCTTTAGCTTACGTTTCACGTTGGTTAACGCTCTGCGTTTACCAATGCTTTGCGTAGATTTACAAACGCTTCGCGTTGATTTGCTTGCGCTCCGCGTTAACTTCTTCTTTGCGTTAACTAGCGCTTCGTATTGACTGACGCTTCGCGTCGGCAAACTCTTCCCGTTGTTTAACTTACGCGTGCTAACGCTTCGCGTTAACTAGCGCTACGAGTTGACTGACTTTTCGCGTCGTCTAACGGCTCGCATTGACCAACGATTAACTCAATATATAACTCAATATTTAAACATATAAAATTCGCAAGAACATTAATATAAATTTTTTTAAATGCAAGAACACTTTTACTGTATCAATATTAATTATTAACACAAAACAAACATTTACAAATAATTCATATTTTATAAAAATTGAATAGGCAGAAATAATAACAATTCACACATTGATATACAACTCAGTATATACTGGGTATTCAAACAATTAACTCAGTTAGTTGTTACATTACTTGTTATTATTATCTGTTAAAACTCTTGTTAAAACAAGTTTTTGATCAAACTCCAGTTTTTTGACGATAAAATACGTATATTATCCTGCTCCATTAAATTGTAATAAAACTTATGTAAATTCTGAAAAATATAGGTGAAGTTATTTCCAAGATTATAAAATTACAAAACTGAATTATTCATTAGAAAATATATATCTTGATCATTAATTAATTATACCTATCGGATGCTGTTTCTTTTTATGTAATCGCGGATTGTTGTTACATTGCAACATGAAATTGCATTTTAATGAACAATAATAAATGTCATTGTTATCTATAAATTTTAATTAATTAATTTAAAGTCAATGTTTGTATAAAAAAATGTATAAATGCGTCCAAAAATAAAATCAATCATTATATTATTTTTGTACGTGTTCGAACTATAAATCTACGTTAATTTAATTTTAATTTTTTTTCGAATTTGAATTTAAATTAAAAATAATTTAAATAAATAATCATTTTAATATAAATATTTAATTGAAATTAATTTGTGTGTAAATAAAGAAGTCGGAATCTTTAAAAAAAATGGTTGAAAATAAATTAAATGATATTATTGATTATAGTAATAATTTATTAGTTTATTCTTTATTAAAAATTACAGTTTTAACACTTATTTTATTTAATATAATTAAATTTTATTGGAATCGGCGTCGATTATATTTATGTGCACGTAAATTTTCTGGACCTGTTGCTTTGCCGTTAATTGGTAATGTGTTGCATTTTGCTGGCAAATCTGAAGGTAAGTGTTGATGAAATGATTTTATTAATTTTCTGTTAATATTTTATTAATAAAATCAAAGGTTGTATTTTAAATATTGCAATATAAATCATATGAAAAAAATTGAAATAGATTCTTTATGAATTTTCAGGACAATTTGGTCCTTTTTTCGAGTTTCGTTTTATTTAGGGCCGTAAAGATTTTGATAAAATGCAATACTTATGGTTACTGACGATAGATTTAGCAAACGCGTTTCAAACTTGTTTACAATTTGAAATACATTTGTAACATACTTTTACGTTGTGTTTGTTAACAAATTTAGGAAGTAGAGTTTTTTTTACCTACTTGTAATTTTTATCGATTTGAAACTGTGCAAATTGATGATATATTGAAGTATTAGCGGACTGAAATTCGGAAATACACCAAAAATAAAGATATTTAATGGCGGCGCTAGAAAACACGGGAAATTTAAATAATCACCTAGTCTAAATCTAATTTGTAATATTGCAAAACCTGAAAAATAAATAAAATTCAAATTCGCCCCCTTTACCTAGATCAGTTTTTTGTATTATAAATACGTATTTCGACTACAATGTAGTCATCATCAGTATAAATTAGCTAGTCGAAATAGGTAGTCGAAATACGTATTTATAATACAAAAAACTGATAAACTAGGTAAAGGGGGCGAATTTGAAATTTTATTTCAAAAACCTAGAGTTCTCATTAATCATTCGATAATATAATGCTGAAAAATAAGCACTAAAAAGCAAAAAATAAATAAAATAATAATATGGCTAATTTTAAAAGAGTGGGAAGCATACTGTTGAAATTAAATTCTTCTCGAAGAAATGCTTTTGCCATTGTCTATTTAATTATTTATACTTTTAGTGCGTTACTAACAAAATTTAGTTTTTTTTCGTTGTTTTTTCAAAACTAAATATTAATTACGATCAATTCCATAAGTGGCGGTCTTTTCCATTTTTTTTTGTAAACAATTTGTGCCGAATTAATAAGGTTTCGGAAAAGATGTTTTGAATATCCTTTTGGTTATATCGTATATATTCCGCATCTTCGCAAGGGTGTAGCGTGGTTGTATAAATCAAGTGTGTACCAATCTTAGGGTCTGATGTAATTCTTCAACCATATACAGAAGGAAAGGTAGCTGGTTATCTAGCAGCCAGATATAATGATTAGCGTGAATAAAGTGTAATTTAGTAGCTTCCGACACTATGATAATCGGTTGATCAAAGGAGGTTACTTATAAAATCTATAGTAAATAATATTATACGATTCAGTATGTTGTATATGCATTGTGTATATTGTGGCCATATTATGGAATACAATTTTGCGATGGTAGTTTAATCATATTTGGTGGAAGTGTTTAATAAATTTTTAATTAAAAAAAAATCGCGAAATCTATTAAAAATATTTAATTTGAAATTTTGTTGCTAGGTGGGCTAGTGTGGTAATTGGGGACTGGATTCCCCATTTCCTCATCTTCACTACAAAATAGTTACCGCTATAGAACTTTAGATTTTTTGATGTATTATATTACACACGGTCAAAAAAGTAGTACTAATTTTTCAAAATTTTATAATTTATTTGTGCTTTATACATTCGGTTTTCGTAAAAGTTTTGAAAAATGAGCGCTACTTTGGTGGCCCTTAGTACGCATATTATACAGACTGTGTTGGAATGCTTTTCCAATAGAGAATCAATGTTAAATATTATTTATTACTGGCAGGCCGTCTGGTTACTGTGCGGAGTCAGTCAGTACACATGTAATGACAGGGTGTCTAGTTGTCTGGAAAATCTGGAAAACCTGGAAATGTCAGGGAATTTTGAGTCTCTGGAAAAGTCATGGAATTGTCAGGGAATTTCGTAAAATTACGGGGAATTTCATGGAATTTCGCATAATCGTATTTAAAATAACTTATTTCTAAAAAATTATGACTAATAATTATCTGATTTGACGTTTTTGAAAAAATTGTATGTATGTTACTGATGAAAAAGAATCTATAGGTTTTATCATATTATCCATAAAAAATGAATATAAATGAACAAATGTATACTTTTCTTAATTTTCCTATCAATAACAAAATATTATATGAAAAAATGGTCTGGAAAAATTCGATTTCAAGTCTTGAAAACCTGGAAAAGTCAGGGAATTTTTTGCCAAAATATTACTAGACACCCTGAATGAGTACACACTCAGTCTTAAATGAGTCAGTACACAATCAATGAGTGATTATTGATTCTGTATTGTAAAAGCATTCTAACACAGTCTGTATATAAAATTAGTAAGAAAAAACTAAAAATTCAGTAAGAAAAACTAAATTATGTTATAGATATATTATATAAACTAAATAAAATTGTTTCGACATACACATCACCATGCCGACTTTGGTTTGGTCACAAATTAACGGCTTTAGTCTATGAACCAGAAGATTTAGAGGTAAATATTTCTAGAAACAAAAGCCTTCTAATTAAAAATTGTTGATGACTAATTCTTTATTAATCATTTTTGAATAGGTAGTTCTTACTGATACTGTGAATATTAAAAAAGATTACACGTATAGTTTTATGGAACCATTTCTTGGACAAGGACTAATTAGTAATTCTGGTAAGTAACTTATTTACAAGGTGTATGTATATGTGTGTGTCATGTCTTGTTTTTTGACCTTATTATACTTGACAAATTTAAGGTAGTTGGTGTAATAAAACAGTGTAAAGATTAAATAATTATACTAGCGTTGCAATGAAATCGACAAATTGCAAAAATTTTGATTTATCGAATACATCTCCTATAACTAATATGAAAACTTTAGTGCATATTTTAGCAATTATGCTTATTCCTTATGTCCATTTTTACACGTGAAAATTTTGATGAAAGTTATTATTAAAAACAGTCGATGTATCAAAAATTACATGGATGTGTAAAGGTGGCGTTGAAATAATTCAATATCACACGTAGATGTTTTTCGATAACAAATTTATTAACAATGAAAATAATGATTATAGTGCCGACGGTATTCGCTCCTCGCCATACATTCGTATGGCGAGCCATACATTCGTATGGCGAGGAACCGCAAGTGGAGTTGTGTACACTCTCGGCGAGTCTTCGGCCGGTAATACAGTACCCGTTAGCTAGTCATCAAAATTACGTTGGTACCTGAAAAATGACATTATTAAATTAAAAATTACGGAGTAGTAATTTTTTGATTAAACTATTAAAAATAATTATTATTCAAATGATTAATGAAGGACACTAAAAAATAAAAAAAGTATTCATAAATTTCTACAGTTTTTATTTATTTTCGTGTTCTACTATTAAGATTAATAGGTACAATTAAAGTGGTTGATAGTTGATTGTTTAAAAATGGCGGGTGAACGTTGAATCGAATGTAGACGAGCGTGTCCTTCGTGCTCGTGTCAAATATATCAACCACTCGGTTTCTTTGACTTGTGTTAAAAAAACCGACTTTTAATAGAGCGATGGCGAGGTGAGTCTAGACAAGGCAGACCGAGCGTTGTGAGTTCACTACCGCGTTGGCTATATCTTGCTTTGTCTCGCCGAGTGTGTACTACCGGCAATGTGAATGAATGAATGATGATGATGATTGATGATGACATCTATCTGTAAGAATAGTAACTATGTTTTCATACAATGGTCGTGTTCGGCCGAAGTAATCTTAGTAAGATAGTCAGATTATCTTAGTCGTCGGCCGGGACACTTTATGCTTACTAAGAAACTTTTCTTATGCCGCCATTTTTCTTAGTTTCTACGTCACGGGCAGTGTTGCCAGATATCCCGTTTAACGGTAGATCTACCGATTTTTTAGTATTTCTACCGTTCTACCGCTTTTTTAAATTTTTTGAATAAATAAAAAAATTTTTGAATTTGTGTCATTTTTTTCAATTTTTTATAATAATAATAAATTTAATACTCGCCAGTCGTGCAAATACAAAATCAGTCATTACAGAACATATTCCATTATTTGAAATAATAGAATATGGTTCTGTAATTACTTTAAGGTATTATTTTATAATGGGATTTTAAACAATAAGTAATGCAATATATGACAAATAAAAAGAATTAATATTATTTAATATTTGAATTAAAAAAATTCTATAATATATTAAATACTAATGTAATATAATTTTAATTATTCTGAATAAAAGTATTTATTTCAAACTATTTAAATTGGAATTTTCACTTTTTGAATCTACCGCTTTTTTTCTTAATCTTCCGCTTTTTAAGAAATCGGCTGGGTCTTTAATATAATTTAATTTTATAATATAATTTTTATCTCACTTATTACAATAATAAAAATTGTCAACACATGAGAAATGTTCTGAATTTGATACATAAACAAATAGGTTATGATCAGTGTCGCGAGTCCGATTTCTTGAAAAACGGTAGATCTACCAAAATACAGCGGTAGATTCAAAAAGTGAAAATTCCAATTTAAATAGTTTGAAATAAATACTTTTATTCAGAATAATTAAAATTATATTACATTAGTATTTAATATATTATAGAATTTTTTTTCTTTAAATATTAAATAATATTAATTCTTTTTATTTGTCATATATTGCATTACTTATTGTTTAAAATCCCATTATAAAATAATACCTTAAAGTAATTACAGAACCATATTCTATTATTTCAAATAATGGAATATGTTCTGTAATGACTGATTTTGTATTTGCACGACTGGCGAGTTTTAAATTTATTATTATTATAAAAAATTGAAAAAAATGACACAAATTCAAAAATTTTTTTATTTATTCAAAAAAAAAAGGTAGATATACTAACAAAGCAGTAGATCTACTGTTAAACGAGATATCTGGCAACACTGATTAAGAAGCAAAAGAAAGTGTGTCCTGGCCGAAACTGGCTGACTCAGATGCTCAGAACATCTTACTAAGATTTCTTACTTCTGAGTTCGGCCGAACACACACAATGACTCAACCATGTTTACATCATAGTTAATTGTGCTGAACCATGGATTACGCTAGTTTAACAATATGTTGAAGCAATGGATTGTCGTACGCAATAGTTTTCAACAATGTTGTATGGTCAGCATTGATCAACATCTGTTGCTGCAACAGATTCGACAGTTTCATTTTACATACGTTCTACAGTTGTCTACAGTCATGTCTACCGAACAAGCCGTTGCTGCTGCGGCTTTCTTAATTTTGATTAACGCTTTTCGGAAAGAAAGGAGAAAAAAACGGTGGTGGAAACGGGCAATGTTTAAAAGTGGATGCCGAAACAGCTTACTAAAGACATAATATCAGATGATGGATTGTTATTTAACAATTTTACAAGGCTATCTGCGAGCGACTTTGAAGAACTTTTGTGTTTAATTTCATCGTTAATCTCTAAGCAAGATACTCGCTTTGGACCATAGGGTCGAAGTGCAATAATTTTTACCCCGATATGAATCAATCAATCAATCAAGATACTCGCTTTCAAGATTGTATCCCATCAAAAGTTCGGCTTGAAATTACGTTGAGATTTCTAGCAACAGGGGATTTCTACAAATCTCTAATGTATTTATATAAAGTATCCTACTCAACCATATCTATAATTGTTCCTGAAGTTTGCCGACCGATAACATTAAAACTACAAGATTACATATGAACGTACAAACAAAAGTTCGCACTATAGATACCTATATAATACTATAACAGATTTGGTTCGTTAATCTTTTAATATATTATAGTAAAAATAAATTATAATTTCTAATAAAAATTAATTTCATAATTAATAATTATCAATATTTTAAAATGTAATAAATTTAATTTTCAAAAAATATAATTTGTAGAAACAATATTGTTGAATGAATCAGCAGTGGGTACAAAAGCAACAAGCTTCACCAACCGTATTTTGTAGAACGGTCGACGCTCTGTTGCAAGACTCATTCAACAAACGGCAACAGTGTTGCTTTCCTCAAAATCGCCTGTTGTTGAACAGATGTAACAGTACCTTAACATTACCTTTACATATATGTGTTGAACAATGGTCGTGTTCGGCCGAAGTAATCTTAGTAAGATAGTCAGATTATCTTACTTAGTCGTCGGCCGGGACACTTTATGCTTACTAAGAAACTTTTCTTATGCCGCCGTTTTTCTTAGTTTCTACGTCACGGGCAGTGTTGCCACATATCCCGTTTAACGGTAGATCTACCACTTTTTTAGTATTTCTACCGTTCTACCGTTCTACCGTTTTTTTTAATTTTTTAAATAAATAAAAAAATTTTGAATTTGTGTCATTTTTTTCAATTCTTTATAATAATAATAAATTTAAAACTCTCCAGTCGTACAAATACAAAATCAGTCATTACAGACCATATTCCATTATTTGAAATAATGGAATATGGTTCTGTAATTACTTTAAGGTATTATTTTATAATGGGATTTTAAACAATAAGTAATGCAATATATGACAAATAAAAAGAATTAATATTATTTAATATTTGAAGAAAAAAAATTCTATAATATATTAAATACTAATGTAATATAATTTTAATTATTCTGAATAAAAGTATTTATTTCAAACTATTTAAATTGGAATTTTCACTTTTCAAAGCAGTAGATCTACTGTTAAACGAGATATCTGGCAACACTGATTAAGAAGCAAAAGAAAGTGTGTCCTGGCCGAAACTGGCTGACTCAGATGCTCAGAACATCTTACTAAGATTTCTTACTTCTTAGTTCGGCCAAACACACATAATGACTGCGTCAACGCCACAGATGTTCACGTGATGAAATTCACATTTAAGCTATCAATTGCATGTTTCTTAACAGCTATAATTCCTGCCTTGTTTAATATTTCTTTCTTTCTCAACCGCGTCAGTCACTTGGTCAAAGTATTCCGTTCACAAGAAAGGAGATATGACACAATAGTGTAAAATTGCATCAAGATAGAAACCGTCTATATTTTGATATAACTTAAAACTTATATTACATAAAAATTATACTACGCTTGCTCGGTAAACAAATCGATTGAAGTCTTTTATCAAAACATTTACGTGTAAAAAGGGTATATGCAAACTTTCACTCAGGTATCATAATTGAAAATGATGATTCTGAAATATTATCAACTAAATATTTTGTATTCTCTATAAGATTACGTATAATTTAATGAAGCAGTAAGATGGATGTATCTTCCTAACCAACTTCATAAATGTTATGAAGACTTAACCGATTAAAAAAAATGTTAATACCAACAGCATTTCATTTAATCCAACGTCCTTTACGTAGATTTTGTTTTGAATTTTTTTAACCCTACTATAATATTACTCCAACTGTCTTAATAGTTAATTTACTATTGAAATTATTATGGTTGTGTAGTGACTCACTTACACAGCAGATACACATATATGGCTCATCAGTGTCAACATTGAACCTGCGGTACAGTGCAGAACGATACATTTGCGTATACACGCATATCTTTGTCTCTTTTTATATACTCACGTATAGAAACATATCAGCTTTATAGGTATGTTCTGGTAGTGTAAAGAATATTCGATGCGATTCTCTCACCTTCTTAGAACATTTCAGATATATTTCAGAGCATTTCAGATATATAAAGCAGGACAACAACAGTTCACACTGCAGTAACAATTCAACATTAGTTCAGTAACAATATAACATTAGTTCAGTAACAATCTAACATTAGTTCAGTAACAATTTATCATGCGTTGAAATCAAAAAGATAATACAATTAAAAAGTATAATCTAAAAGTTGTAATTGTTATCCAAAAAGTAGTGAAATAAAAATATACAATTTCTTCATCACACGGACCCTTTCGCTACAGCCGCATCAGTGTTTTTATTAACGCATCTTTTCTAAAAACACGGCAATTGTATTATCGGTGATTAGTGCTATAAAATTTCATGATAATTTATCAGGATCACGATAACTCAATAAAATTCCCAAATAGTTTCTTCATATTAGATTATATCAAATATAAATTTTTATGTTTAATAATTATAGAATAATAACTTATTGTCCGATTTCTCTCAATATTTTATTTTGGTCATCGAATACTTCCTGAGGATTTAGAAATTCCCAATCCGTTGCTGTTCCAAACTCTTCGATTTGGAACGAATACATAACTGTTGTATGAATCTGAAATTTAATAAGATGGGATTGCATAAGATCGAGCGTCAAAATTGTCTTTTCATGCTGAATGAATCATTTCAGTATCTACTCCTACATTGGGGCCCTCCCCCACCAATGACCTGACCCCCCCCCCCTCGGTCAGGTCACAGATTTCTTGAGATCTAAAAACTGTTGTTTGGGCTCTAAATCGAACTTAATAGTAGTGATGAAGGGGATATCGAACCTTGGCCAGTAAGACTATCTAGAGGTAGAGAGGTAGATTGTAAAGGCTGCCCTGGACGGGCTACACTTCGACCATAAGGTCCATTGTGATGCCTTAGGATGTGAGGATGTGAGTGGAGTGGAAGGAATTTGTGAGTAGACTAGGAATTGGTAGGATATGCGGCTGCAGCCGACTATGATAGGAACTATGCCGATATTCATCTGGAGTTCATGAAGGAAACTGCAGAAAACCTTCTCAAGCATAGCCGGTTACTTCGTTCTTGTCCATACGCTGACAGTTTAGTCAATCAACCGCTCCTTTTTTTTTTTATAATTGACAAACTGCCGATGTCGGGATTCGAACTCATAACCTCCCAGTTTCCAAGTACTGCATACTGCGCAGACATGATGCCTTAGACCGCTCGGCTACTTGGCTGTTTTTTTTTTCAAAAATCTTATGCAAAATGTATAGATGTGGAGAATTTGATAGTTATAAACAACCCCTCCCCGGGCCTACAGCCCACCCCCTCTGAAACTGTACTGTATTGAATTACATTGCCTTGCCCTGTTTGTATTTCACCTCGCAGTTGCAAATACTTCGTATAGACAGACAAATTGACTTAAATACTTCTACATTTCTTCTATATTATTATTTTTTCTTCATTCAGAACGATGAGCTATTGACTTTACAAATCAAACGAGGCAAAATAGTTTCAATAATGAAAATGATCAATTTATTTTAGGCTCGCTATGGAGAACACATCGAAGATTAATAATACCAACATTCACATCGAAAACATTTCGTTACTATATTGAATTATTTAATGCACATTCGAAAATACTTGTCGAAAAATTGAAACCGATAGCGGAACGTAAGGAAGTTGTTGATATAATTGATCCATTAAATTTATGTACAGTTGATTTAGTACTAACAACAATATTGGGTATTGACGCTGGTGCCCAAAATCATAAAATTGATGACTTTGTTGAGCATGTTGAGATGGGTTATAAAATGGTATCGGAACGTATGTTCAAAGGATGGTTACATTTAAATGCAATTTTCCGTTTATCCAGTTGTTATCGTAATACAATGAAAGCACAAAAAATTATACATGATTTTGCCAGTAAACAATTGTCAAGAATTAAAATTGAATTTAATAAAAAATATAAAGATGGTACAATTGATGATAGTAATGTTCGTACAACATTAGAACATTTATTATTAATTAATCAAAAAGGAAATGATTTCTTTACCGATATAGAATTACGAGATGAAACGTATACTTTATTTACAGCGAGTCAAGATACTGTTGCTACAACTAGTGCGTTTATTCTTTTGATGTTAGCTATGCATCCAGAAATTCAGGTACATTCTTAAAACAAATATATCTACCTACTCCATGATATATCATTAACACGAGGTTGAAATAGAAAGAGAATTTGGGACTATTTACTTTTTTGAAGTAAAACTCCTTTAGCGAGGCTAGAATCGGTGTGACCTTGATACAAAAATCAAAATGAGTCAAAAATCTGACTTATAATAGTATATTTAATTGTATCTAACATATAAAAAGTCTGCTATCTTTGTACTGTGTGTATTGCTATCTTTGTTATACTGTATAAAAGTAATCATTTTTACCACGTTAGCAGTGATCTATACATACACACATTTACGTATACGTATTCATAAATCCATATCGTAACATTTCTAAATAATGAAACTAAAGTTTCACTTCCCTTGTGCGGTTAGGTGAATCAGACACATTCCGTTTTTTGCTGTTGTGAGCAAATTCAGGTTTTTGATCTCTGTGCGAGAGTATAAAAGGTAACACCAATTTCCATATTTCTAACTTAAAAATGACGAACTTCCACACAAACTTTCATCCCATATTTAACATCCTTAACTTTGCAAGTCAGCACGGAGTAAAAGACACCTTCTGCAGATGGATAAACTCTATGCTGATAGGTAGAAGAATACAAACTTTCCTTCTTGGAGAGTCTGTCACTGTGAGAGTCACCAAAGGATGTCCACAGGGTGGTGTCTTATTCCCGCTCCTGTGGAGTCTAACAGTGAACAGTTTACGGACAAACCTCAACCACGGAGGATACTACACACAAGGATATGCGGACGACATTATAATTGCAATCAAAGGACCCTGTGAAAGCACAATCAGGTTACAGTGGTTTCGAAGGAAACAGAAAAGCAGATACATTAACAAAGAAGGGAGTTGGAATACCCTTCATAGGCCCAGAGCATATTTTAGGAATTTCAAAGAGTGTATGTAAACAGATAATCAACAAGTGTATGAATGGTAAACACCGTGATCACTGGGAAAATATACGGCAACAAAAGCTTGGAAAAATTCTGCTTTGGAATGCATCCAAGAGGCTATCTCTCGATGCACTGAAGCTGAGCAGGATGCAACTGCGGAAGGTTACCGAATTCATTACCGGGCATTATCCCCTGCAGAAGCATCTTCAAACAATGAGACTCCATAACGGGTCCATTATGTGTAGATTGTGTGGCGAGGAGGAAGAAACATCCAGCCACATCATCTTTAACTGCGAACCTCTAGGTTACAGCAGATACAAGATATTCGGTGCATCTCATCTCGAATATATGAATCTTCAGAAAGACCTGATCAGCAACCTCCTGGCTATTGCCAAGATATGTGAGAAGTGAATCTCGTCAGACTGAAGTAGAAAGGGGAGCACAATGAACCATAAGGTCGAAGTTCAGTACTTTTTATACCCCAAGATATATCTATCTATCTATCTAATCCCCTTAGGGGATGTATTTTCAAAAATCCGTTCTTAGTGCTCATAACTCCTGTGCAAAATTGTATGCTTTTAGACCCGCCAGTATAGATTGTGCGCTGTCTTTGAGTCAGGCTGTAGATTTTTATTAAGTAGATATATGTTGTATCATTTAATAAAAAGAATTAATGCATAATACTTTCTTTTCGAAAACACTTTCCGAAAGTTTTTCTGCGTGCCCAGGAGTTTTGATAGAAAATTTTCTTAAACTTTTAAGAAAACACATATTTCTAATGTTTTTAGCGACTTTTTGTATTGACTTATTTGACTGTTATTAGGAAAAAGTATATGAAGAAATATTAGAAGTAAACAATGATACAAAAGATTATTACATTGAATGGGAGAAATATCCAGAATTGACATATTTAGAAATGGTAATAAAAGAGTCATTACGGTTATTTCCTATTGGTCCAACAATAATGCGAGAAGTTACACAAGATATTAAATTGAAAAATGATATAATTGTACCAAAAGGTGCAAGTATTATGATTGTCATGTTTAGAACACATCGTTTACCGAAATATTGGCCGGATCCAGAAAAATTTATACCAGAAAGATTTTTACCTGATCTATGTAATAAACGAAATCAATTTGCTTATGTACCATTTAGTTCCGGACCTAGAAGTTGCATTGGTATGTTGATATACAGAGTGTATCATCAAAAGAAGTGTACACAAAAAGATATTAATTTGTAATATTAATTTGTTTTGTTTTCATATTTTAGCTCCGAGATATGCAATGCTTTCTCTGAAGACAATTATAGCCCATGTAATAAGAAGTTATAAATTAACTTGTGACCAAAAACTTGAAGACTTAGAACTTACCTGTGACATATCGACACGTTCCCGAAATGGATATAAATTGCGACTAGAATTAAGAAACTAATGTTTATTTATTTGTCTATTTTTATAAATAATTTTTGATATTGTAAAAAAAGAAAGGGTAATAAAGGAATATTTTTCTATTTTCTTTCATATTTAAAACAAAAAATTGTTTATTAAATTGAGGGCCGGCGGCAGTAAGAAGAGTAAGCGTCAATGTTGAGATGAATGAAAATATGATAAAAATAACATCGTAATAAAAAAAATTCGTTACGCAGGAGCCGCATCAACTTAGCGAATTTCAAATTTCCAATTCTCTATACAAATTTTGAACCTCCGTTACGCCCTTTTTGGGGTTGAATTTTCAAAAATCCGTTCTTAGCGGATGCCTACGTCATAATAACTATCTTTGTACCAAATTTCAGCCCAATCCGTTCAGTGGTTTAAGCTATGTGTTGATAGATCAGTCATTCAGTCACGGTTTCCTTTTATATATACAGATGAAATCCTAATAACCAAATTTTCATTGCTTAATTTCGAAAATATAAGAATATATCGATTAAACTTTCTTGAGGGGTGAAGAGGGATACAGTATCGCTTTATGAAAGTACTAGATATTGTTATTTTATATTCGTAAACGCATAATCAAGTAAATTTTGTTTTGTAAATACCATGGAAATTATAATATTCAAATATAAATAATTATTGATCAAACAAAAATATTACACATATGTATGTTTTTCATAAAAACATTTGTTTATTTTAAAATATTTTTACAAAATGTATGTAATGAGAAATTTAGCTCAATCTGCCCTTGAGGGCATACCACCGCCTCCGCCAAAATTTACTTTAGATGAATGGACAATTAGTAATCGTCGAAGATCGGGTATTGTTGAAGATCAACAACAATTAGCAGAACGAATTATAGCAGAATCTCAAAGGTAAATATATAATTTTTTTATTGTTCTTAAATTGAGACAAACAAAATTCTGATCATGTATTGCCTTAATATTACCTTAATAATTTACTCGCAACAGGTTACTTCAGAGATAAATTTTCACATAAATAAATATCACATAGACGACAGTAATTATACAGACTGTGTTGGAATGCTTTTCCAATAGAGAATCAATGTTAAATATTATTTATTACTAGCAGGCCGTCTGGTTACTGTGCGGAGTCAGTCAGTACACATGTAATGAGTACACACTCACTCTTAAATGAGTCAGTACACACAGTACACATAGTCAATGAGTCAGTACACACTCTTAAATGACAAACAAACTACCATACGCATATGAGATGACTACATGTGTACTGACTGACTTCGTACATTAACCAGACGGCCTGCCAGTAATCAATAATATTTAACATTGATTCTGTATTGGAAAAGCATTCCAACACAGTCTGTATACAAATATACACATGAGAGGAGAGAGATACACTATACACAGCTCAAAACGTCAGCGCATAATACTATAGTCATTCGTGCTTGCTGGCGTACCTATTTACTCGTGCTTGAAACGTCGAACAAGATAGACACACTGAGTTGTCTATTTGAGATTTTTCGCTAGTGACACTTATGCCAGTTATGCCTAGGTATGCCATGCTACCTACGTCACAATACTAGATTTAGCTACCACACTTATCCTTATATGCCTGAATACTATGTCCCGTATACGATATGGTATAACGTAAGTCGACTTAAGTCATTTGAAAAATGTTCGTTTATTTACCGTACAGGTTGTCGGGAATACTTTACACAAGCCTGACGCAGACCTAAAGATGTGTTTCTTCTTCATTACAGAAAATTCATATTACTTTATACTCGGCCTGTCGCACTACCGTGCTCTAGATATTACTAATTTTAATATTTTTCAAACCTAAAGTTGGGATTACAAATTACAATTCCAAATTTTTACTGAAAATTTATGAGGAGTATCATGGCCAACCAGAGTATATACATATAAATTTTTTTACTATTTTTTTTTTTAAATTTAATTTTTCATTAGTTTGTGGGGGCCTCTAATTTGTGGGGGGCCATGGGCCTGTGCCCCAAGTGCCCTTATGTAGTAAATCCGGCACTGTCCTAGGCTAGTGCAAAATAAAAATTAATTGTTCTTTTAGAATTCACGATGAAGTTCTTGGAAAATCGAAACGTAATAAGGAGGAAAGTGATCATCGTCTACGTGAACGTGTAAATGATTTAAATTTTTACAAGAATGAAATTTTACTACAAAGAAAAAAAATTTGTGTTGAATTAGACGCACTACAAGTGTACAAAGATCGAATTTACGATGGTATGGCATCGGTTGATAAAAATGCAATGGCTGTTGTTAAAAAATGTTTGCTATTAAGGTATGTATGGATGTGTAGAATCAAAGGATGTTAAGCCATGAAGGGGCCCATGAGTTCCGAGCATCTGGTTTCAGAGAGGGGTTTAATAACTTTATTTGCATCCAAACATTCTGCTTATATTTTCCATCGATTTTTCGAGAAAATATTGAATACTTTTTGTGGACGAATTGGAATTGTATACCTCCTACTGTTTCTGAAACACATCCAATTGCCTGAACACCTAACAAATTTAGTGAATATGCATCACATGAGACAAATTGTTCTTTTATTCATACCTGAAGGCCCGTATATTTTCCAGCTATATTTGCTGCATTATCATAACTCTGCCCGCGATATTGATGCATTGAAATATCATAAATTTCCTAAAAGTTCAAAACAGTATCTGTAATATATTGGAAAAGTTTGTCAATAGACTCCCGTCTTTTGCGTATCAAGCGATAAAAGTCAGTTTCGAATCTATTTTGTTAATGGGTTGAACTAAGATTCAATGTGTTTTTTAAATTGAAAAAATATAATAAGGAACTGTGGTTTCCGTAATTTGGTTCCCTTATATACTCGGGGGCCTTGGGCTCGTGCCCCACCATGCCCTTATGGTAAAGATGGCAATAAATAGAATGTATAAGAAAAGAAACAACTTTGTTCAAACAGAAATAAACATCGAAAACTCTCTTTCTATCCGAGAACATGGTCTCTGTCGCGAATCTTTATTATTATCTTTTTTTAATTTAAAGAATTTGTTTTACAATTGTAGAGAACAACGTGCCGGTATCGATTTAGCTCACGATGATGTGGAACTTGAGTTACGTAAAGAATACGATGTAATTGAATGTGTCCAGCAGATGTTACGACGAACGTTAGAACAAACACAAGAACAAATTCGTCGAATTAAATCAACATTCTATTTAATTGATCGTGACTTAGAAGATAAAGAGAATGCACTAAAAATTGATAAATTAAATACTATATTGACACCGAAAAGTATGAATTTACATGTGTATCGTGGACAAGCGTCTTTAACACCATCGTAAGTATAAGGATTTTTCATTTAAACAAGAATATACCAAGGTACTGTTGTATATGTTTGAGTCGTAATTGTAACATTACAGATGTTTGAGTTTATGATAGATAAGTAGTTTCAAAAGTTGTTAGATTGTAAACAATTTTTAAGTTTGAATTTATGCTTTACGACTTAGAGATGATTGTGCTGAAAATATTTGCATATTGACGAACTGGAAGTTACTTTTCGGTTCAAGAACCTTTTTGCGATTAATATTCCCAATCGGTACAAA
This sequence comes from Nineta flava, assembly GCA_963920215.1. Classification (NCBI taxonomy): domain Eukaryota; kingdom Metazoa; phylum Arthropoda; class Insecta; order Neuroptera; family Chrysopidae; genus Nineta; species Nineta flava. The sequence goes on along the minus strand of OY986041.1, from coordinate 38,146,858 downwards.
CTTGGCATTACAATAATAATTCAAGGAAAATAATTTTTTTGAAATTTAATTGCACAAATTTTATTTACCCTGTAAATGAAAATTATGCAATGTTGAGATGAAATGTTCTTAGCCGATTTGTGCCAAAACCGATTTGGTTTTCGAAATATGCTAAGAACATAAGCTGTTTACAATTTTGTAAATAACAAATTTTGATCGAAATATTTTTCAAAAACAGTTATCCTCATTTATTGTTTCTTTGTGTTAAATTACAGTAATGTTAATTGTAATTAATATCAATGTATTTAATTGCATGCAAATACATTTATAATTTATTGGATTAAATTAATAAAACAAGGATTATTGCATAAATTTTAATTTATTATAAAGAATAGCAGTGATTATAATATATAAAGAATAGTAGTGATCAGGGTCGGATTTAGGGGAGGGCAAAAGGGGCAGCAGCCCCGGGCCTCTACTAGATGGGGGCTTGCACAATATGGGTTTTTAAACTAAAAAACTTCGTTACACAGGAGCCGCGTCAACTTAGCGAATTTCCTTAGAATACATAAATTATTCTCTAGCGGCCACAATTATAGATTAATCAAAATGAAATGTCGTATCGGATATGATTTTGGTATTTGCAAGCCCAATTTTATTAATAAAATGGCATAGCTCAAGAGGAAAGGGGGGGTATAAAGAAAGAAGTAAACGCAAAATATAAAATTTTAATATTAAATTAATATTAGAACTCTTAATATTAGATCTCTTAATATTAGAACCTAAGAAAAATGTATAAGAAGTAAAGTTGTAGAAAATCAAGTTTGCTACAATGACTTTAAAAACTATCAACTTCGAAAACTATAACTTTAAAATCCGTATAATATTAAAATTTAGCAATGCCATATCAACATACCCCATTTTTCGATTGAAAAATTAAATGTTTGTGATACACTTCGTAGTTTTGTAGATCTTTTGGGAAATCTGAATACCTAAATATAGTAACAACTTTAATTCGGAATTTTTTTTCGAAAAACAAATAAATAAGGTTAATTTTTAAAACTAACATCAACTTTTAACGCCAAGTGTATGGAACACAAAATGAAAAACCAAAGAAAATTATTGCTATACATGGATAATTTAATGGTTAAACTTGTGTAATATATTTTCAAGGAGAATCAAGTTCGAAAGGAATCTATAGATAATAGATTCACGTAATTGTTTTAAAGGAATCTACATTTTTTTAAACTATAAAACCACATAAAACTAGTTTTCAATAAATTATTCTGGGAATTTATTTTTTCAAACCACTTAATTACGTTACCTAGAAGATTGTAATTAATTAGTATAGGAAAAATAATTTATTGAAAATTTTTGTTGTTTCAGAGATATCACGTTCAACGAATGGAGTCGTTTTACATTAAATAATTTAGAAGCAGCCTCGAAAGAGCTAAATGGTGCTAGCCCTTTGAGAGCATATATTGATACTTTGCTAACACAATGTGTGGAAGATTTACGTGAACAGCGTGACGCTACAAATAATGCGTTTAAAAGGAGAATTGATGAGACCAAGGAAGCAAAAAATAAACTTGAATTACAACATGCTCAAGTAAATATTTGTTAATTATGTTAATGTACAACAACTACAGCCGGTTTATTTACATCATTAATAATATACTTAATTTTTCTAATAAACGGATGTATGAATCATTTTGCAATCTAATTGGCCGACAGCTGACACGTGAAATATTATAAGTGAAATATGACAGCCGATACTTGAATATTTTGTGTATACTAATCTAAGTACGTGGTAGTGCACCGTCAAAGTTTCAAACCACAATATTTCTCTTTACCCGAATTGTTTCGCTGTTATTTCGGCATCCCTATACTTCAGTTCCAGGATCTATTGCCTGTTTCTATTCGATAGTTAATATTTTCGGAGGGGTGGTTAATATTTGATTTAGTTTAAGTAGGTATTTAAAATGTAAATGGCATTTTCTATTTTCTATTTTAAATGTGTTTTGAAAAATCATTTCTATTTTACATTAAAAAAATGTATTTGACATTTTAAAGTGATTGAATGGTTTATATATAAGTTTATTAATTAACAGCGAGATAATCAGTATTGAGAATTGATCTGAGGGCGAGGCTTAAAAAACATAGGGCTTAAAACTTCTGTGTGCAGCGAAATAATATTCTTTTTAGCGAATTTCCTCCCAAGGAAATGCAGCTATTGTTTTTGCACCAATGTTGGAATTTCGTAAAAATTTTTTCAAATGTCCATCGATCCTACCTATTAAAAATCAGTATCGCTAAAATTTGTATTTAAATATATATATATATATACAACATATGTACTTTTTAAATGTCTGTGGACTCTAGCGGTCACAGTTTTATTCCGATTAGAATGAAATTGGGTATTTGGGTATATATATATATATATATATATATATATAAATAGAAAAATTTATCAGGAGTTAAGTTGTAGGTACTAAGTTCTACTGTAATTTTGTTTATCATTTTTCTGTACTAATATTTACAGAAATATTTACAATTAAAGATTGAAAGTTAAAATTCTAAATATCTCTGTTCACATTAGAGTTTGAGAAAAATGATCAGGTAATGAATTGTAGCAAACTTGATTTTCTACAACTTTACTCCTTATACATTTTTCGATTATTCTAATATTAAGAGGCATATTTAATATTTTGTTTGTTTGACACGAATACATAAAATATATTTTATTGTAACATAAAATATATTGTATTGTTTCCATAGTAACTATAAACTATAATCGTTATACCGTTTTTTTTTGGCCATTAATAAATTTAATTTTTGCAAATATTAAAGTCATATCAGATATTATATTTCATTTTGATCACACTAAAATTATGACCGATAGAGAGTGATTTATGAATTCTAAGGAAATTCGCTAAGTTGACGCTGCTCCTGCGTAACGAATTTTTTTATAATGTTAAACATGTAAAAAAAAAAAACTGAAAACTTGATAGATGAAATTGAAGGTGCGAGTTAAATGCGAATAACAATTCTATAATATAGGTACCTATTATTTTAGACGGGAATTTTTTTAAATTGTGAAATTTGTGAAAGAAAATGTTAATAACCTTCATAAACCATACTTTTGAACAATTTGCTTCTTAATGCACTTTCCCAGATTTATACTTCGAAGTAAACATTTACAAACAGTTACTTGACGATGTATTACTGAAAACTATTTGATGTTTATTAAGCTTCCAGTATCAAAAAATATAAATGTCAAAAGGGAAATATTATCGCAGAAGTTTTTTTAAGACGTTGTATATAACCGTGTCAAGTAAAATATTAAATAACATCTACGGAAACCTTTGTAATGAGTTGGGCCTCACGTAAATTTCAATTTTGCCAGTAGAAAACGAAAAATAAATAGGTCAAATACCTAAGTCGTGCAAAAACGGCCAATCGAAAAATGTTTTGCACAGGACTTTCGAGTTAATTTCGTGCTTTCCAACACTAATTTCGAGCTTTCCCAAAACTTTGCCGTTGCCCGAAAAACGAGAAAAACTTTTTGCACCGTTAGCGGAATTTTTCTGATCTCGAAGAACGTGCCCTTGGAAATAATTTCTTCTCCAGGAATTTCGAGCTAATTTCTTGTGCAAGCAGATGTTCATGAAAACCTAAATTTTCCAAGAAAATCGGGAGAGGATTTTGAGCTAGTATCAAGCTAATTTCCTGGGAAAATTCTCTTCCGTGATCCCAAGCGGTGGTTACATACGAGTGTTTGTGAAAACTTTCTTTCACAAGAATTTCGAGCTAATATCGAGCTAATTTCCTGTGAAAACGGTTTTCCGGAAAACACGATATTTAGACCATTTTCCGGAATATTCTATTCCGCGATGCCAAATGGTGGCTAAAGACGGGTCTTCGTGAAAACTTTCCTCTATAGGAATTACGAGCCAATATCGAGCTAATTTCCTGTGATAAAGGTTTTCCGGAAAAGTCAATATGTTAGTTACATGTATAGTTCCATAACCCTTATCGCAACATTAATAAATTAATAATAAAATATGTTTTGCCGATTGTTATATATCATATCTGCCAGTTTATTGAATACAAATCTAAAATGGTAACTTGAATGGTATTTTGCGATAGAGCAAGAAATATTATTTTCAAAATTTTCTCACTGAAAATTAATTAGAAATTAGCTCAAAATTCCAGCGCCAAATGTTAAAAAGTAGCCTTTTTTTAACAAACCACTAAGAAGATCTCAACCGGTCGAAAATTTCTAATGGCCACTCGACTCGTTTTTCGTTCAAACGAGCCGCTAATTCTTGAGAATTTTCCGGAAAATGACCTTCATATTGAGTTCTCAGGAAAAAAGTTTTCACAAGAAATTAGCTCGAAATTCCTGTGTAAGAAAGTTTTCACGCAGGCGCGTCGTCAGTCTAATTGGTATTACATAATTTTTGGTATCCCCATAAAGCGTTTTTCCCGATTTTTTCGGAAAATTTAGGTTGTGTTTCTTGATGATTGTATTAAATTATTACTTTTCTTCTCCAGACAGTACGAAAAGCAAATGAAATGATTAACAATATAACTAAATTAGAAACAGCAGTTATAGATATGGAGAAACATTTAGCTTTGGCTCATACACGCCTTGGTAATCGTGGTCAACGGACTGGTGTTGAATTATGTCGTGATAATGCAGAAATTCAATTAGTTAATGAAGTTACAGAAATTGAAAGCAGTGCTGATAAATTACGACTTGCGTTAGCCGAGGTAATTATATAATGAAGAGTTAGATATGACTCTTCTTTCAATAATATAAATTTAATATAAATAATATAAATTTTTTAGGCTAAAGCTTCGTTACGTTACTTGATGCGTTGTCAAATTCAATTGGAGGAAGATATTAATGTAAAAATCACTGCATTGAAAATAGATGAAGTTGATTGTATGACTCTTCGTCAAGCAATGGACTACCATGCATATTAATTGTAAATTATGCTGAACTTTAAATATTAGTACATATTTTATTTGGAAAAACTGATCATGAAAATAGAATTGCACGAATTAAAATGATATTATAAATATCTGTTAAATTCACAATTAAATTTTTTTTAAAACATATTTGTAAGCATTGTAAAAGAATCCGTTCTTTTTAATATAAATAAAGGGTAGACAAGTGAAAATTACAACTAACAATACGGTAACTAAAAAACAAATCGAGATAACGACCTAAAATTATGTGTGTATGGAGCTAAAAAGTTTTTTTTCCTAAATCTTGACAGCTTGAAATGTCAATTTTTTTATATTTCGAATTTAAAATACAAAATTTTGTTAATGCAGGTATTTCTATAGGCTATAACTTAGGAACGTCAGAAAACTGCCGATAGTTTTTCTAATGTCGTAAGGAAAATATACCTAGGGTCTTATCTCATCATTATTTCTCATCATTTATCTCATTTTTTCAAAGAAATAGTCATATATACATTTCGAAAAACATTACCCTCCTTCTAAAAAAATTTCATCTAAATCAATCAACATTTGACTTAAGTGAAAATCTGTTTTTTGGGATTTTAATGACGCCATCATGTTGAAAACATTGGTGTCTTATACCCAAATTTTAGTCGATTTCAATGAAATATTTTTTGGATACCAAATAATTTGGATACTAGGATTTCATTTTTGTGACTATAAATTTGCTAGCTGTTATCGCTATCCGGATACGGTATCGATACCCTTTCGATTTCGGAATCTTTAAGAGATATACGTTTCTTTATGCAACAATACATTTTTGGCATTTACTTTAGTAAAATGAACGAAATTTCATCGATATCAAAATTTAGCTTTTTTTTAAAATATATTAATTATCCTGTATTTCCAACAGACAATGTCATTCATACAGTTAGATTAATAAAAAAATAATACATATCTTGATTATATCTGGTTTTAAATTTTGCTTTAATAGGTTAAAAAACGTGTTTCAAGATTTTAACGACGCCATCAAATTGAAGACATTGGTTTTTGGCGTATAATACTCAAATTTTATACGATTTTAATGGAATTTTTTTGATAACAAGTAATTTGGATACAACGATTTCATTTTTGTGCTTCTGAATTCGCTAGCTTTTACCGCTATTTATATAAGGTATCGATACCTTTTTGAATTCGAAATCTATAAGAGATGAACGTCTCTTTTATATAAAAAATATATATTTGCCTTAACTTTATAAAAAATAGTTTCATCTATATCGATCAAAATTTGGCGTTAATAGGTTAAGAATCGTGTTTCAGGATTTTAATGACGTCATTAAGTTGAAAAAATTGGTTATTGGGTTTTCATCCTCCAATTTTATACGATTTGATGTACTTTTTTTGATACCTTCTAATTTAATTTCAATGATTTTGTTTTTGTAACTGAATTTGCTAACCGATACCCAGAAATGGTTTCGATTTCAGAATCTATAAGAAATAAACGTTTCTTTATATAAAAAATTGGGGATTTTAATGACGTCATCAAGTTGAAAACATTGATTTTGGCATATTATATCCAAATTTTAGCCGATTTTAATGGAATTTTTTTTGATACCAAGTAATTTAGCAACAAGGATTTCATTTTTGTGAATTCGCTAATAATTACCCATATTCGAATATGGTATCGATACCTCGATTTCGAAATCTATTAAAGATTAAAAACCTTTCTTAAAAAATTACATTTCTGCTAATAAATTTAGTAGGTATAGGTAAAAAACGTTATAAAAATAAAATAAAAAAACCGTATTATCCAGTCATTGGGCAGTTTCTGCCTTACAAAAGGTAAAGGAGAGTTGGTATCCTAATTTATATTCCAAATTTGCGACCGCCACTTGCGCCGCCATTTTGGAAAAATGGTACCAAAAACCTGTTTTTCGAGAATATCTACTCTCTAGCGTCATCTAGGTTGGAAATAGTCATTACAAAAATTATAGAGCATAAAATTTCTTGCAACTTTTATAGGAAGTATTTTTTGATCAGATAAATAGTCTACGAGTTACAGCGAAGTCAAGCTCAGAAAATTTTTACAATTCGCAAAATCGCTACATTTTTTTGTAAGCCTATTCCATATGATACTGAATTCGGAAATAGCATTTATGTCATAGATGGTGGATATCTGCTACATAGAGTCATATGGCATCGAAACGAATCGTTTGCATCGTTTTTCTTGCGAAACAGCTGGAACGATCGACTCGCCCAAAAGTACGTCAGTGGAAGTCTGTTTTTTTCAACGACGAAGTCTTTCTACACTCTTCGTACTTTTGGTAGCTGCGTCAATTGGATACCCGTCAAAAACAACGACTGCGTTGGAACCATAATGCCTTTGCACGTACAGAAAATAGCTTGTGCAGATCGATGCAAACGATTCGTTGCGATGCCATATGACTCTATGTAGCAAATATCCACAATCTATGACATAAATGTTATTTCCGAATTCAGTATCGTATGGAATAGGCTTACAAAAAAATGTAGCGATTTTGCAAATTGTAAAAATTAGCTGAGCTTGACTTCGCTCTAACTCGTAGACTATTTATCTGAACAAAATATGTTTCCCATAATAGTTTCAGGAAATTTTATGCTCTATAATTTTTGTAATGACTATTTCCAATCTAGATGAAGCTGGAGATTAGATATTCTCGAAAAACTGGTTTTTGATACCATTCTTCCAATATGGTTGCGCGAGCTGCCGTCGCTCAAGGTAGCAAATTTGGAATATTAATTAGGACACAGAACTGTAATACTCTGCCAAATTAGAACTCTCCTTGACCTTTTGTAGCGAAAGCCGCCTTTTTCTTCATTGACTGGACTAGTAGTCCGTATTGAGATTGATGCATTAAATAAACTCTTGAGTAACTCAATTGTAGCGTTTTGTTTAAGGTAATATATAAATGGAAATTTATTTACCAAGTAAATAATAATTTAAAAACCTCTAAAAATTAACAACCATAACATTTGATTGCGATTGTAAATTAGGACCTATATATAAATAACATTATTGATATAATTTTACATTGATAATGGCTCAGGGTCATATATAACATGTTTGGCCCTGAACAGTTTTTTTGCATACAAACTTTGAAATATTATACTAGCAATTGAAATTTTACAAAATTTTATGTTTAGGGGAGAGTCTAGTTAGGAACAAATATGCCTAGCTTAAGGGCATATCACATTTAATTTTAATTAATAGTCCTAGGATGATTTAATATGGCAAAATGTTTAATAATATTTAAATAGTATATGAGTAACTGATATTTTAATTATGGCCATCAACAAAACGAGGTATTATTAACCGGGTATGATAACACCAGACTCAGGATAAGGCTTTCCCTTGTAGTGACTCACTCTCATATAGCATAGAGGTAGGCATGGGTTGCTCACTGGAGAGCAACTGTGCACTCCATAAACTGAGTGAGAGTAAGGAAGAGAGGTATGTTTTGAAATAAGACAGGACGATGTTTCAATACAGGGTGCCTACCAATTATTGTCCAATAATTTATTTGATTTTATATGTTTCATATGTGAAAATCCCGATTCACATAGATAAGAAGATGCGAAACAACTACTAAGTTTTTTATTTATTTATTTATTTTTAATAATTCCGGATTACGATACGATTTCCAAATACGTTTTGTGCTCGTGTTCATGGGTCCTAATAAATTATAATTTGTTGGAAGAGTAATCATTTCGTTTAATAATGCGCAATCATTGAAATCCGGAAAAAATTTGAGAAAAATTTCTATTCAAGCGGGAATTTTAAATTTTCTATTAAAAGGGGCCACTAAAAAATCACTCATTACATTTATATTTTCAAAATCTTTAAATCGATTATTAAATTGTAAAATTACCGTTTCACTAACATCACTACTTTTATTCTTTTGAAAAAATGCGAAAAATAATTTTCACTAGCACGAATAGCACTTTTCATTTTTTTAATTCAAAGTAGACTAACTCGAAGAAACTCAGTCAGGTCGAGTAAGCTAACATAAAATTCTATCTCTATATAAAATTTAACCATTGAAAAATCAATAACAAATTAACCCCCCCCCCCCCCCCCCTATCATGGGCATGTTTATTGTATCCAGTGTCATCAAATTTCGATGACACCCTACGAAGAAAAAATAATTAAATCACGTAAATAATTGTTTATTAGTTCATGTGTAATTGTTTAGGAAAATTATTGGGAGTTTCCAAAAATCTAAACCATCAAAAAAATTTCTCTTAAAGTCTAAACTATTTTCCAAATTCTATTTAAATTCTTAGCAAAAATTTACCTCTTATTATAATCAATCGGTAAAGGTTCAAAAGATTTATATAACATTTATATTTTATTCATACACAAATATATTAAAATGTTACATTTTATGCCCCAAATTACCAGCCCAGAATTCCAGAGTAAGTATTCAATGTATTGAATGTAACTCTCTTTTATGAATGACCATAAAAAAGGGTTGGTATTATTATATTTTTTTCAGAAAATGTTTTAATTAAAAAAAGAAAAAATAATAATTGGTAGGTAGCCTGTATCTACTCTATCTCTTTTCCTACCTCTCACTCAGAGTTGAACGGAATAAACCTTTGCCCAGCTATGAATTATAGCAGATACACATAATAATAATTAATAATCCTTTCAGTTGATCAATTAATCCTTTTTTCAGACCGTAATGAAAATATTCTCCTGGTGCAACAGTACGAATTGTGGTATTTTTAGGAGTATTTAATAATGTACGGCAATCTTTTGGAAGATTTTTTAAGTCTTCTATCGACTCTACATTCCGAAGAATATTTAGTAAGGCGCCTGAGGCAGTTTGAATAATGTTAAACTCACATTTCCATTGAGCTAACTTTTGACTCAAACTTAACTTTCTGATATTTTTGGGAATATGTTCAAAGATGGGATGATGATGATGATGATGATGATTATCACCATCATCATCATCAGTATTGTTATTTTATTCGTATTAGAAGTACTAGAAGAAATAGTGGGAATATTTAAAGTTGGTTCGAAGTTGACATCATAAGAATCATTCTCATTATCTGCATAGTTTGAATTAATCTGTTTATTAATCGATGTATCGTCATTACTATCCGAAACACTGTCACTTGGACCTTCTGAACTTAAGACATGCTCAAAAATTTTTTCTTGACAGCGTCTTTTTATCCGTCGATTCTTTGACTTTTCGATAAGTCCCTAAATTGCTTTTTTGCAGACATCTTCTAAATCATGATATTCATTTTTTAAATTCATTTTAATGCGTGAACCTTAAGATACTTACAGATAAAACCAATTAAAAATAATCCACGTTAAAAATAACGCACTGGTTTTAAATACTTGATAACACTAAATAAATAAATTAAATTATAATAATACCTTTACAAGTTCTCCAAATAAAAGCTTAATAAGAATGTTAAACTCTAGGTTATACAGAAATAAAAACTATAACAAAAATGCGCCTGCTCTAAATTGAGTAAAAATATAAAAACTTGGAACAAAAGACTTCTTAAAGAGCTCCTATTTCTGACTTTTTACGAAGACAGAAAAAATCTACTTAAAGGACTCTTATTTCTGACTTTTTACGAAGACAGAAAAAAAGTCTACTAAAAGGGCTCTTATTTCTGATTTCTAGCGAAGACAGAAAAAAAGTCTACTTAAAGAGCTCCTACTTCTGACTTCTTGCGAAGTCAGAAAAAATAGACTCTTAAAGGGCTTCAATTTTTAACTTCTTGCGAAACCACTTGTATGTTGTATGTTTGCTGGGGGTACTCCATTATGCCCCAATGTTTTCGGCTGATACAACTGACATTAGACTTGATAGGCCTTCAAGTGAAGAGGCCAATTTTACTCCCCTGGATGCTCTTGGATGACAACTAAGAACATGACAACTGAGTCTCTTCATTTCATTTTTCACCTGCGGGAATATACAGCGAAGATGACGAGGCTGTTCTAGTGTATGAATTTTGAACATAAACTTTGAACATTTTCTTCATTTTCAGTAGTTTTAGATGTGTTTATAATAACCTGTCCTTACCACCTCGTTCTACCCGGGGCAGAACGGGGCAAATGACAGCTCTCTTAATACACCCTTTTATATTTTTACTAAACTCGCTATATTTTGAACGCGTACCCCGTTCTGCCCGGGTTCGCCTATATATATATATATATATATATATACATATATATATATATATGTATATATATATATATATATATATATATATATATATATATATATATATACATATATATACATATATATATATATACATATATATATATATATATATATAAACTCAATCCAAAAATTTCTCTATGTTTTTGTTGGTATCTTCAATAACGAAAAATATTAAATATGTATTTATTTTTATCTTGTATTAATTTATATATATATATATATATATATATATGTATATATATATATATATATATATATATATATATATATATATATATATATATATATATATATATATATATATAGGGTGAATCAAACCAGGTGCATAAAAGCACACGCCTCCTATTCCTTCCATTTTCCAACAACATCCAATAGAACAATTCCTGTTAGGGACACAGTCTGTTGATAACACAAATACCATCCTATATGGTAGCTCAGGCGGACATGGCATTCTTATACTGATGCATGCCTGCAACTGAAAAACAAATCATTACCAATTTAACTATTTACGGCGTTAGATGTATTACGCATTAAATTGTATCTCACTTAAATATAATTAGAGTGAGGGCCACAAGCACACATCAACATAAGGGCACCATGCCCGACCAAACCAACACACAACATACAAAACAACATTTGTATTATGAACAGAGAGAGCGTCTCCCTAACAAAAAGTAATCCACTATTGGATATTGTTGGAAAATGGCAGGATCATGGAAGGAAGTGGAGGCGTGTGCTATTATGCACCTGGTTCGATTCACTCTATATATATATATATACACACATATATATATATATATATATATATATATATATATATATATATATATAAATTAATACAAGATAAAAATAAATACATATTTAATATTTTTCGTTATTGAAGATACCAACAAAAACATAGAGAAATTTTTGGATTGAGTTTTGTTCAATTTTATTGCAGGGGAGTGATTATGAAAATAACATGATTGGGACTCAATTTCAATTTTGAGAAGGGTACTGGATTTAACAAACGACTGCTTTAATACACGGACAAAAACCGTGTCGTGTGCTAGGTAACATGACACGATAAAATAACGTAGATACGGTAATTTTATATACATCTGCAGCATACAGAGCGAAGACAGGAAAGAGAGATAAATCATTTTAATGAAACAATACAGAAATTGTTGTAAAATTCCAACTATAGAAAATATATTTATGTAAATACGATTGCATACACCAATTAAATAAAATAAAATAAACTAAAAACCAGTTATTTAATTAACTTGGACAATCAATATACATTTTTTTTTAAAGTGTGTTAAAATTTTGTTTTTTAGGCCAAATAAAAATTATAGAAACTAAATAACCAGTAATTAATTTAACAGTAGTATTATTTTTTTCCACTTTCTCTGTTTTAAGTTTTATATGTCGATGTTTGAAAAAATAAAAACAAAAACAAAATGTAAAATAAATTATTTTTACTAATGAAAGTCATTTTCGTTATATTTAGACATTTGTTCTGTTATAATAATCTAACTTAAGTTCGTCATGCGTGAGACTTGATATTGGGTAAAACTTTTAATTTTTCATATTTATATACCCAGTATATTTGTAAATATATAAGGTATATTAAGTTTAGTCCCGACTTTGTAACGCTTGAAAATATTAATCCAAGACAAAAATGCTTCACAAAGATATTCAAAAAAATGGCCTGATTCGGCCAATTCTATATGTCCGTCCGTCTGTCTGTCTGCCTGCCTGTGAAGCCGATAACTCAAAAACGAAAAGAAATAACGAGCTGAAAATTTGTGTGTGTGTTTTAGACCAAAAAAGTAAGGTCAAGTTCGTTAATGGGCAAAATCGGAAAGCGTTTTCCCCCGCCAGGGGAAAAAAAATTATATCTTTGAAACCGAAAGAGATAGAAAAAAAATTTATGAACAAAAATCTTCTTCTCTTTAAAATAAACAACTTTTGTTTGAAAATTTATTTCATAAACTCAACAGTTTTATTATAATATGTGCTCAAAGTTGAAAATGAGTCGATTGAAGACGGGCACATGTACAAACATAACATACATCAAATAGTATTGTTTTTATGTTTATTTCAGTTTTGTAAACCAGGTGTATATATATAAGTTCAAGGGTTAAGTGATTTTCCTTTTCAAAGAAATAGTTGGTCTCGTACAGATGTCAAAATCCTGCAAAATTTTATTCAAAGGACCATCGATCCTATAAAAAATCTCCATCTATAAAATTAATATACATGTATATACCGTGTGTGTTGGAAGGCTTTTCCAATAGAGAATCTATGTTAAATATTATTAATTGGCTGTCCGTGTGGTTACTGTTCGAAGTCAGTCAGTACACATGTAAATGGTTAAGTATGTTCATTGAGTTCATTGAATTCATACGCTTACCGTATACCTATAGGCTTAGTTAACGCAAAGCGTTAAAATAACGCAAAGAGAAATTGAGTCAACACGAAATATAAAGATTAAGCGAAGCGTAAGTGAGATTATTCAAAGCGAAGTGTCAGTAATTCAACACAAAGCGTGACTTCAGAGAGGAAGTTAACGCGGAGCGGTAGCAAGTCAAGCGTTGGTAAACGCAAAACGTTAACCGCGAAACGTAAGCTAAACCGAACCGTAAGTCAGCCAGCGCGAAGCGTTGGTCAATGAAGCGTTAGGTGACACGAAGTGGTGATTAGCCAATGCGAAGCGTTGGTTTGAATGCGTAAGTTATTTAGTAAACGCGAAGAGTTAGTAAACCGGAAGCGTTAGTGAATGCGAAGCGTTAAGATAACGCAAAGCGTAATTGTTGTTGTCAACATGAAATTATCATAACGCTTCGCGTTAAGTAACGCTTCCGGTTTACTAATGCTTCGCGTTTATTAAATAACTAAAGCTTTCAAACCAACGCTTCGCGATGACTAATCACCACTTTGCGTAAACTAACGCTTCCCATTGACGAATGGTCTCCATTGACCAACGCTTCGCGTTGGCTTACTAACCTTTAACTTTAGCTAACGTTTCTTGGATATAATTGTTGGAAGGCTCAAGGAGATCTTTAAAACATGCATAGCTTTAGGCTACATACCCAGGAAATGGGAAGAATCCCGCGCGGTATTCATTCCTAAACCTGGACGCTCAAGCTATGGCGACGCAAAAGACTTCAGGCCGATAAGCCTGATGTCATTTTTGCTCAAAACTCTTGAGCGGCTAATAGACACGCATATTCGTGATACGAGTCTTGTAGAGAGACCGCTATCAGAGTGCCAGATTGCTTACCAAGCCGGCCTTTCTGTGGATGCTGCACTTCACCGACTAGTATGGTCGATAGAAGGTGCGCTCTCAGAAAAGGCAACGGCCTTAGGGGTTTTCCTTGATATCGAGGGAGCCTTCAGCAATACAACAGGGGGGACAATCGGTTAGAGGCTTTGTAGGTAGAGGGTGTCCGCAGGGTGGAGTTCTTTCGCCATTACTGTGGTGCCTCGTCGGATAGCTTACTAACCGGTCTCAAGGAATTAGGGATATTTCCTCGAGGCTACGCTGATGACATATCCATACTTGTCAAAGGCCGAGACGAGGGCACTATCTATGATCTGATGCAACAAGCGCTCTCGTACGTGGAGCACTGGTGCATTGACAAAGAACTCTCTGTCAAACCGGAAAAAACGGGCTGTGTACTGTTTACAAGGAGACGAAGAGGAACAACAAGGAACGGTTAAGCATCTGGGAGTCATCCTGGATGCAAAACTGAACTGGAGTGATCATTTGGATTGGAGACTAACCAAGGCAAATAGTGTCTTCGGATGTGCAGGAGAGAATTTGGACAGTCTTGGGGACTCCAACCTCACATGGTGCACTGACTATTTACAATGATCGTAAAGCCAATGCTCACATTTGGCTGTGTAGTATGGTGGACAAGAACCACTCTGGCTGTAGCCAGGAAAAAATTGGATCACCTGCTCAGAGTCGTATGTCTTAGTGTCACTGGAGCCATGCGAACGACCCCTACTGCTGCGCTGGGCGCGCTTCTAGGTATTCCGCCGATTCATTTAATGATTGAGGCGGAGGCCATGACAGCGGCCTATCGACTTAGGAGTTGCAGACAGTGACACTGTAGGACAAACACAGGTCACGCGAGTATAATGAATAGGTTGGAGACTGTGACTCCACTTGTGGAAATGGCACAGTATTCCACTGTTCCGACTCATCGTTTTGACCGCAAATTTCGGGTAATCGTTCCCTCCCGTGAGGAATGGGATCGAGATGTACCTAACTTTTCACCCCCTCCCGGACCATATCTTTATACGGATGGGTCAAGGGCCGGAGATTTATATGGTGTGGGGGTTTATGGACCTAAGTAAAAGGAATCGATGCCTCTGGGTCAATATGCGACGGTTTTTCAATCGGAAATCTTCGCTATGCTGAGAGGTGCCCAGATTTGTAACATGAAAGGTTACAATGGGGCACGTATTAGCATCTTCTCAGATAGCCAGGCAGCACTTCGGGCTCTTGAGGCGTCAAGATTCCAATCGAGGATAGTCTATGAATGCTTCGAGGAGCTGAACCGCCTGGCACTGAGTAACACAGTCAGGCTGATCTGGGTACCGGGTCACTCTGGCGTTAAGGGGAATGAAGTAGCGGACTCGTTGGCACGAGAGGGGTCATCTCAAGCGCCCCTTTCACCTGAGCCTATCATTCCCATAGCAAGATGCTACGTAATTTACCGAATCAAGGGGTGGCTGAAACAAGCTCACCTCGACTACTGGGACTTTGCGCAGGGCACGCGACAGGCCAAGTTGTGCATAAACACAGCTAAGCCATTCGGCTGTGCTCGATTGAAACTCAATAGAATGCAGTTGAGAAGGGTGGTGGGGCTTTTGACAGGACACTGTCGATTGAACTACCACCTTCATAACTTGGGGATCTCTGATGATCCCATTTGCAGGGCCTGTATGGAGGACGATGAAACCTCCATACATGTTATATGCACCTGCAGAAGCCTGCAGGGTGTCAGATATAGAATGTTTGGGTCCAAAAGTTTGGATCCATCAATCCTGGGAGCAATCCCGGCGGAGAAATTGTGGGCCTTCTGTGTGGCGTCTGGCCTTGACAGAATCCTATAGCTTCATCTGCTTAAAATAGCACCTCTTATCCGGAGGCGTCTCGCCTTCGGGTGATAGGTTGTTCTCAAGGAGGGCACAGAGGACCCCTTGGTCTAGGTGCTTGGGACCCGTATGCGGTACCCCTTTTTCTTATTATTATTATTAGCTAACGTTTCGCGTTGGTTAACGCCTTGCGTTGGTTAAGGATTCGCTTGAAATCACGCTTCACGTTGCATCACTGACGCTTCGCTTTGAATAAAAATCGCATTGCGTTCACTCACTTACGCTTCGCTTTATCGTAACGTTTCGTGTTGACTCAATTACACTTTGCGTTATCTTAACTCTTCGCATTAACTAACGCTTCCGGTATATCAATGCTTCGCGTTTACAAAATAACTAACGCTCTCAAACCAACGCTTCGCGTTGACTTATTGCCCCTTCGCATCACCTAACGCTTCCTATTCCATAACGCTTCTTATTGACCAACGCTTCGCGTTGGCTGACTTACAGTTCGCTATAGCACACATTCCACGTTGGTTAACGCTACGTGTTGGTAAACGCAACGCGTGAAATCACACTACGCGTTGAATCACTGACGTTTCGCTTTGAATAACTAACGCTTCGCGTTCACTCACTTTAGGTCACTTTATCTTAACATTTCGTGTTGACACAATTACACTTTGCGTTGTCTTAACGCTTCGCGTTAACAAACGCTTCGCGTTTACTAAAGCTCTGACGCTTTAAAACTCACGCTCGTGTTTAATAATCACTACTTCACGTCACCTAACGCTTCCCATTGACAAACGCTTCTCGTTGACCAACGATTCTCGTTGACTGACGTAACGCTTCTCGTTGACTGACTTACGGTTCGTTTTAGCTTACGTTTCGCGTTACTTAACTCTTTGCGTTAACCAACGTTTCGCGTTGGCTTGCTAACGTTCCGCGTTAACTTCCTCTTCGCGATAACTAGTGCTTAGTGTTGACTGACGCTTCGCTTGAAATAACGCTTTGTGTTGAATCACTGACGCTTCGTTTTGAATAACTAACGCTTCGTGTTCACTCACTTATGCTTCGTTTTATCTTAAAGTTTCTTGTTGACTCAATTACACTCTGCGTTATCTTAACGCTTCGCGTTAACTAACGCTTGCGGTTAACTAACGCTTCGCGTTTACTGAATAACGAACGCTTTCAAACCAACGCTTCGCGTTGACTTATCACCACTTCGTGTCACCCAACGCTTCCAATTGACTAACACTTCTCATTGACCAACGCTTCGCGTTGACTGACTTACGATCCGCTTTAGCTTACGTTTCGCGTTAGTTGACGCTTTGCGTTTACTAACGCTTCGCGTTGACTTGCTAATAACACTTCGCGTCAACTTCCTCTTCACGTTAACAAGTGCATCGTGTTGACTGACGCTTTGCGTGAAATCACGCTTTGCGTTGAATCACTGACTCTTCGCTTTGAATAACTAACGCTTCGCGTTCACTCATTTACGCTTCGCTTTATCTTCACGTTTCGTGTTGACAAATTACACATTGCGTTATCTTAATGCTTCGCGTTTACTAACGTATTCAAACCAACGCTTCGTGTTGACTAATCACAATCTCCCGTCACCTAACGCTTCCCATTTAATAACGCTTCGCATTGACCAACGCCTCGCGATTACTAGTACTTCGTGTTGACTGACGCTTTGCGTTCACTTACTTACGCTTTGCTTTATCTTAACGTTTCGTGTTGACTCATTTACACTTTGCGTTATCTTAACGCTTCTGGTTTACTAACCCTTCGCGTTTACTAAATAACTAACGCTGTCAAACCAACGCTTCGCGTAGACCTATCACCATTTCGCGTCACCTAAAGCTTCCCATGGACTAACTCTTTTCATTGACCAACGCTTCGCGTTGGCTAACATACCGTTCACTTTTGCTTACGTTTTGCGTTGGTTAACGCTTATCGTTTACCAACGCTTCGCGTTGACTTTCTTTCGCTCCGCGTTAAATTCTTCTTCGCGTACACTAGTGCTTCGTGTTGACTGACGCTTCGCGTTGAATCACTGTCGCTTCGCCTTGAATAACTAACGCTTCGCGTCACTCACTAACGCATCGCTTTATCTTAACGTTTCGTGTTGACTCAATTACACTTTGCGTTATCTTAAAACTTCACGGTAAGTAACGCTCAACGCGTTAACGCTTAACGCGGTTTACTAACGCTTTGCGTTTACTAAATAACTAACGCTTTCAAACCAACGCTCGCGTTGGCTCATCACCACTTCGCGTCCCCTAACGTTTCCGATTCACTAATTCTTCTCATCGCGCTTTGCGTTTACGCTTCGCTGTGAATAACTTACACTTCGCGTTGACTCACTTCTCTTCGCTTTATCGTGTTAACTAACGGTTCTGGTTTACTAACTCTTCGCGTTTACTAAATAACAGACGCTTTCCAAACAATTCTTCGCGTTGACTAATCACTACTTCGCGTCACCTAACGCTTCCCATTGTCTAACGCTTCTGATTGACCAACGCTTCGCGTTGGCTGGCTACCGGTTCGCTTTAGCTTACGTTTCACGTTGGTTACCACTATGTGTTTACAAACACTTCGCAGTGACTTGCTTACGATCCGCGATAGTTTCCTCTTCGCGTTAACTAGTGCTTCGTGTTGACTGACGCTCGGCGTGAAATCACGCTTCGCGATGAATCACTGACGCTTCGCTTTGGATAACTAACTCTTCGCATTCACTCACTTACGCTTCGCTTTATCTTAACGTTTTGTTTTGACTCAATTACACTTACATTATCTTAGCGCTTTGCGTTAACTAAAGCCCTCGGTTTATTAACTTTTTGCGTTTACTTAATAACTAACGCTTTCAAACTAACGCTTCGCGTCACCACTTCGCGTCACCTAACGCTTCCCATTACTAACGCTTCTCATTGACCAACGCATCGCGTTAAACTACCGCTTCGCCATGACTGACTTACGGTTCGCTTTAGCTTACGTTTCGCGTTGGTTAACGCTCTGCGTTTACCAACGCTTTGTGTAGATTTACTAACGCGTCGCGTTGATTTGCTTGCGCTCCGCGTTAACTTCCTCTTCGCGTTAACTAGCGCTTCGTATTGACTGACGCTTCGCGTCGGATAACTCTTCGCGTTGTTTAACTTACCTCGCGTCAACTAGCGCTACGAGTTGACTGACTTTTCGCGTCGCCTAACGGCGCGCGTTATTAACTCAATTATATAACTCAATATTTAAATATATAAAAATCGCAAGAATATTAATATAAATTTTTTTAAATGCAAGAACATTTTTACTGTTTCAATATTAATTATTAACACAAAACAAACATTTACAAACATTTACAAATAATTCATATTTTATAAACATTGAAAAGACAGAAATATTAACAAATCAAACATTGATATACAACTCAATATATACTGGGTATTCAAACAATTAACTCAGTTGTTACATTACTTGTTTTAATTTAAATTTAATCACGTAATTATGTTGTCTCAAAAATTCAAAACCTCATATATCATTTGGAAAAGTTATCAACTAGTAAAAATCAAATTTTAACATATTTCCCTTCTGGGAAAAATAAACTTTTATATTTAAACTTGTATCTACTATGTTAATATTGTTTTAAAATATTCTTTGGAATATAGCTTATTTAATTGTATTATAAATAGTGTTGTCGATAGTTAGAATTAATTATTTTAATCAGCATAATTGAAACTATTTTATTTTCGTGCTAAAAAACTTTACACAGTTATCTAAATATTCTGAAACAAGCATGTTCTTAAGAAACGATGAATATATACCTATGTTTTAAATTATTATGTATTAAATTATTAAACAAAATTTTGTTAACGCGCTTTTATTAGCTTCACTTGTAAGAACTAAGTTAGCAACTATTTTGTCATCCACTTCGAATAGGGAATATGCATGAAAATTTTTATTCACATTTATTTTCAGAATATGAAAATACTGTTAATACTGAAATAATATTTAAAAACGAAATTAAAATCCGACAAAAATCAAGGCAGCTATAAGCTTTTAAAGATTATTATCTGTCTCTTTCTTGCAAAAATACTAAAAACGGAGTTTTACGTGTATTTTAAATGGTGGAAGTGTAATATGACGTCACATAACATATCAAGAGGGCTATCACCCTCTTTGTCTAATCGGGAATTTCAATCATTCATATCTCGCTTATTTTTAAAGTTATTTAAAAATTACCTTGATATTTGTCAAGTAAACATGCTTCAATTCAAGTGATAAAAAATTTTCATGCATATTCCCTATTGTAGTATCGATTTAAAACTTTGCTAATGAATTCATGATAGAATCTGAAAATATGCTACTAAATACAAATTACAAATTTTCTGAAACCGTTGATAAAATTTGAGAAATTAATATATTTCCAAAAAAAAGTAACGCATTAAAAAAGTAAAAAATAATTTAGTAGTTATTTATGACACTAAATATTTTATATTCTCCATAAAATCACGTATAATTTGATGCAGAAAAAATTAAACTGATTTTTGTTATGTTAATATCAACAAAATTTGTTTGGCTTGAAATACATTTTATCGTTTTGACGAAATGACTTGTCGTTCATAACAAAACACGTCGTATAACCAATTACCTGTGTCAAATATAATACGAATTTTTCGCAACAGAATATCTGGTGACAAAATAACCAAATGACAAAATAACCTCGACAAAAGTCAAAATATCTGCGACTAATTCGGTTATTTTGTCCTTCAGTATTATAGTTTGGAAATTTTGCCCTTCGGGTAATTTGTAGTTCTGTAATTTTGTCGTAAAATATTATGTTGCGGATATTTGGTCACAGGACGTTCCAATAAGTAATACTGTCTATTATTCTTTGAAATAATCTTCGAACAGATCATTCTATAATATTTTTGATGTAAAAACATCTATAGCGAGACTATTCAAGATTTTATATGAAGAGTGTAATGATATTTCAGATTGTATAATGTCACGTCTTCTGTAACGATCGGCTATGCGGTTGTTGGCAATCATCGGAAATGTTATAGAATATATCCATTTGTGTTTGTCAATCACATTGCTCACAATAAATACGACATGCTTACGTTTGTCTTGGCAACCAATTGACCTACAGAGCTCCGGTTTTTAAGAGAACTACGAGGCTTATAGACTTCGCTTTGCGCTTAATTTAAAGCTAATTAAATTGCCTACAAGTTATATTCTGCAAGTTCTACTCGCAGGACCAATGGTTTCGACGCAATTTCGGTCCAAAGAAGGTCTAAAACTAAAATTTTCATTTTTTGGAAAAACTGGCCTATTTTTAAAGTGCCGTCATTCGGTAACGAATTGACCTACAGAGTTCCGATTGAGCTTAATTTGTCACAAATTTAATGCTCTTAAAAAACGTATAGAATAGCTTTCGAAGAAAAATGCATATATTAGAGGATATATAGCACAATCTGAAACAAGTCAAAAAATTTCACGGTTTTTCGCGTGTAAAAATTTTTCCACAACTTTTTGAGAGTTGCAAACTTGGATATACATAGCCCTAATGGATCGAAACAACATACTATAAAATCAAACTGATACTCAAAAAATTTTGTTTTGTTTAATGATTTAATATTAACTACTTTTAGCTATAATTTAACATATATTTAGCTTCTATGTACACTTCCGTTCAATAAAATTGAACAGACCTGAAATGTTAATTTTCTTACATTTCATAAAACTCCTCACTTTTGTAACTCTCTGTATAATAATTCATTTATAAACAAAGATGAGTAGTATATATTTTAAGTGTGAAAAAAGAAATGGAAGTATAGTAAAAAAACATTTACTACAAGCATAATCAAAATTGTGAGAGATTGATTCGGGTCAGATCTGTTCAATTTTATTGAATGGGAGTGTATGTACTTTAAAATATAAATACAATATAAACAGAACGTAATAAAAACATAAAGTGATAATGATAAAAAATATAAATAAAATAATTTTGTAAATTTTATTATTATTCATTCAGAAATTAAATATGAAATCTATATTTAATTTAGATTTAAAATGTATGTAGCATAAATTTTCATTTGACTTTTCACAATTAGTAAACATTTAACATTCTTACAAATTTTTACTAATTTGTGGAAATTAGTTCAAATTATTTTTATTTTAGTAATTACATGCTAATTATTCTCAATGGCAAATGATTTTTTTTCCGTTTTATAAGACATATAACAGTTTATGTGTTATTAATTAGTTTTAGTTACATTTGAAATACATGAAGATTTTGTTGTAAGTGGTATAATTTCCATTGATATACAGATTGTGCATTTTAAATCGTAATTTAGGGATTATCATTGTAAAATTAAAAATTCGTTGCGCAGGAGCTGCGTCAACTTAGCGAATTTCCTTAGAATACATAAGTCACTCTCTAGCGGTCATAACTTTAGTGTGATCAAAATAAAATATAATATCTGATATGACTTTAGTTTTGGCAAAAATTAAATTTATTAATAGCCAAAATAACGATTATAGTTTATAGTTACTATGAAAAGGACAATCAAAATTTTTTACAATAAAATATATTTCATGTATTCGTATCAAACAAACACAAAATATTAAATATCTCTCTTAATATTAGAAAAATCGAAAAATGTATAAGGAGTAAAGATGTAGAAAATCAAGTTAGCTACAATTCATTACTTGATCATTTTTCTCAAACTCTATTGTGAACAGAGATATTTAGAATTTTAACTTTCAATCTTTAATTGTAAATATTTCTGTAAATATTAGTGTAACAGAAAAATGATAAGAAACAAAATTACGGCAAAACTTAGTACCTACAAGTTAACTTCTGATAAATTTTTCGATTTTTCAAATATTAAGGGAGATAGTCAAATTTTGTGTTTCTCCCTCCCTCTAAACCCCCTTTCCCCTCGCCGATTTTACCCATTAACGAACTTGACATTTAGAATACCAAAAGCGAATCAAATACCAAATTTCATTCCAATCGGAATAAAACTGTGACCACTAGAGAGTCCACAGACATTTGAAAAAAGTACATATGTATATATATATATATGTTGATATATACATATATACAAATTTTAGCGATAGTGATTTTTAACATCTAATAGGTAGGATCGATGGACATTTGAAGAAATTTTTACGAAATTGCATTTCCTTTGGAGGAAATTAGCTAAAAACCAATTAATTAAATGAAGCGGGCATGTATACCGCTTTTAAAATATTATAAAATGTACAATATAAGCATACAAGCAAGAAAAGCCTTGAAAAAGTATAACATTCAGCTTTAGCTATGCTGGTTCGACCAGGGGTTATTATGGAAAAGTTGTCAACCGGTTAAAATTAAATTGAAAAAAAAAATTTATGAGGAAAAAAGTTATGCTGAAATTTTTCATACGTACGGTTTACAGTATATAATTATCAACGATGACTATCAGCTACTTCAGTGTGGGTGGAAATTGCGTCAGCTGATTATGTAAATATGGTTAATAAACAAATAAAATTAAATAATGTGAGGGGGGGCTCATATTTCGATATATAATAGTATTTTACATTTTTATTACAAAACAAACCGTCAGCTTCCCGTTGATGGGTGGAAAAGTCGCAGCTGTCACTCTAAAGATATTGTGATCAATTGACACACAACAGAGCAATGTCCTGGCTGACATGTGCTCCCCCCACTAATTGCTGGCTGATGATGCTTATTGTAAAATTAAATATTTACTCATTGATTCGAATTTGTTTACATATTTTTTGAAATAATGAAATTTAAATTATTTATTTTAGTATAATTTAAATAAATTTTGACAGTATATATTTTGATATTTCATGATTTTCAAACTACATTTCAAATTAAAAATAATAATAAAATTTATAAAAAAATTATCATCCAAATATGATTAAAAAAATCGTTATTCATTTGAATCGGATGATTCTATATTATCCAAAATAGATAATTCGTTTTCATCAGCTTCTTCCAGATTTTCCTCTAAAAAAAATTAAAATTTAAAAACAAAAAATAAACAATTTAAAATATTACTTAAGGTTGATCGGACACATGCATAGGTCAAATCGGCAATGTATAGATAAAAATCTGAATTTTTGATATGCGTATCAAATGCGTATCTCATACGTATAAAATAATTTTTTGAAAAAAATCTGACAAAGGGCTTTCATCATGTAATTAATTATTAAAAATTGGAATTTTAACATGTTGTGAATAGCAAATGTTGAATGAACGCATACATTTTCGATAATATTGCTCCACCTTCTATAGATTAAAAAGTAAAAAACTTCTACTTTTATAAATTAAATCTCGTAATTACGTTAAAAAAAATAGCCTGACGAAGAGTTTCGTAAATATCTTAATTAAAAAGACAAAAAATTCACGAAAATTTTCGTCAAATCGTCAAAATAATCGTCGAAAGACGATTATTTATTATTTTTAGTAATTAAATAATTTCATAAATCCGATTACTAGGGATGTTAGATGCTATCTAAATTTAAATAATTAATTTACAGATTACAATTTTTAATTTCTGTTAAAAAGAGTGTTTCTGTTTATTATGAAACGTATAGTGTACTGTCCGGTCAACCTTAACTATATCAAAACATTAAGTAGAAAAAATTAAATTGAGTTTTACCATTTATGTGAATGTTCAAGAGCTTAAAAGTTCGATCAATTTCGTTAATGGGCAATATCGGGCCATGCATACCCACCAGGGGTGGGGGCGCAGAGCTGTATTGATCTTTAAAACCGTAAAAGGTAGAACAGAAGTTTAAACAAAAAAACAAATTTTGTTTGGTACTTTTTTTCATAAACTGAATAGTTTTGTCAAAATTTCAGATCAAAAGCTAAAATAAACAGTTCAAATATTGATAATGAATTCAGTATACACAATGTATTTAAACATGTAAGTTAGTTATTTGTTATTTCCACTTGTAACTTCGGAAATTGATGCAAAACTTTTGCAATTTCATTGGCAGGTTTGAGACACATAATACGTTTAAACTGCGTTTTATTTTTTCCGTTCGAATACATTAAAGGTAGATAATACTTAATTTACGTGAATATTTCGTTAAATTTTTTCTGCAAACCTTTCATGAGTGAAATTTTCTTGTCCGTATTATTTAATTTCTATCATAAAATTCACGGGTATTTACGCCCTTAAAATTTACAAAACAGAAACAAATGCAAATTTCCATGATATCAAGGAATCATGTCTTCAAAATTATTCACATATATTTAGAAAAACCGTTAGAGATAATTAAAAAAAATAAAATAAACAAGTTTTTTTTATAACCTGAATAGTTTTGCCACAATTTCAGCTGAAAAACTATTTAAGCAACTAAATCAGCTATGTGTTATATTTTCACGTGTTAATAACTAGTTGATAGAGTTGGTAAAATAATAGCCCTTGAACCTTGTGTATGACTCAATACTGAGACTCAATTGAGTGTGACACATAAAAAGGGTTGGTACAAATAAAAATTTAAAAAAAAACAGAGTCATAAACCAGTAAGGTGTATTATTGATTATAGGAAATGTGCTTACTGATTTATGGCTCTGTGACCATAAAATTATGATTCGATTACTAAAATGCACTGTAATATTTTGCCCATACACGAACATTACTTTACTTTGTAGCTCTAGAACACTCATGACAGGTAGGCAGACGTGGAGACAGACGGACGGACATGCGGAAATGGGCTAATTGGGTCATTTTATGAACTCCTATGTCAACAATTTTTTACTGCGATTAATATATTCAACTTTGACAAAGTCGGGACTAAACTTAATATACCCTTGTATATTCCCATACACGAACATTACTTTACTTTTTAGACAGGTCATTAACACTCATGACAGGTAGACAGACGTGGAGACAGACGGACGGACATGCGGAAATGGGCTAATTGATTCATTTTATGAACTCTTTATTACTGCGATTAATATTTTCAACTTTGACTGAAGTCGGGACTAAACTTAATATACCCTTGTATATTTATATATACCGGGTATAATAACTTTACTTTTGCATGTTTTAATATATCTCTATGTGTATACAAATACACCCTCAGCCCTGATTCACTGTGACTCACCGCGTGCTGTAGCGATTCAAAATTTGGTTTCCACTAAATTATATTTTGAAAGGTCAGAAATCAATGGTTTTTTTTTAGATAACCAGCTAATAAAGTTTGTTTTTCCTTAAAATTATTGATAAAAAAATACATGATTGAAAGAGAATAATTTTTAATACTTTCTTAATATAACATGATTTATAACATGTTCTTACAGTAGAATTTCAATTATTCCGATTTTCAGCTATCTGGATAATTGGAGTACTATTGTAGTTCATTTTCGCATGACCGTCTGTCCATTAGATAGATAGATCGTAGAGGCTGCCCTGGACTGGCTAAACTTCGACCATGGCACGTGGCAGAACGAGGTGGTAAGGACAGGTTATTATAAACACATATAAAATTAGTGGAAATGCAAAAAAAAATAGATTATGCCCAAAATTAATATACTAGGACAGCCTCATCATCTTCGCTATCTATTCCCGCAGGTGAAAAATGAAATGAAGAGAGTCTGTTGTCAGTTGTCATCCAAGAGGGGTAGTAAAATTAGCCTCATCACACGAAGGCCTATCAAGTCTGATGTCAGTTGTGTCTACTGAACGACATTGTGAAACATTGCGGCAAAATGGGGTACCCCAATCCACCGCACTTGTTCCACTCCAGAGACACGTTTCAGGTTAGAGAGGTAAGATAACTCGAAAAGATACGTCAACAAATATTTAATTACACCAAACTAAAGACAATTAAACGACCTTCAACCATGTATTAATTGTAGTTTTAATGTAAACAAGTATGTATACCTTATCTTGGTTACAAGATCATCATGAGTTACAATTCAACTAAAACTTCAGGCACCATGGACCAAGAAGACTAGACTAACATGATTGTCGTCGAACTTCATTCTGTTCCCCTATGTCAAAAGTTGACACTAAATTTCAATATTTTGAAAAATTTTCTTGCAGGTCAGAAATTGACGGTTTTTTGTAACACTTGAAAATATTGATCGCAGTAAGTTGTATAAATTGTTTGTATAGCTATAGATGTTCATAAAATGACCTAATTAGTCCATTTTCACATATCCGTCTGTCCGCTTATCCGTAGACACGACAACTCAAAAATGATAAGAGATAACGAGCTGAAATGTTGTGTGTGTATTCTAAAGCTCCAAAGTGAAGTTCGTGAATGGGAAAAATCGAACCGTACATCCTCTCGCCAAGGGAAAAACCATCTTGGAAACTGTAAGAGATAGAAGAAAAGTTTAATACAAAAAAAAAAATTATTTTTATATACAAGGGTATTATAAAGTTAGTCCTGACCTTATAACGGTTGCAAATATTGATTGCAGAAAAAACTGTTTGGTATGGATGTTCATAAAATGGCTTAATTTGTTCAATTCTGCATGCTCGTCTGTCCGTCTGTGGAGACAATAACTGGAGTTTATAAAAAAATGTTTCAAACAAAAGTTATTTATTATTAAAAAGTACAATTTTTTGTTCTTAAATTTTTTTTCTATCTCAAACCATTTCAAAGTTTCTGAGTTTATGAAACATTTTTTCATAAACTCAGTATATGCCGGGTATTTAAGCAATTAACTAAGTTAGTTGATGTTTTCACTTGTTTTTTTATTGTATTTTATTTTTTGAATAAATAAATTTTTTCTTTTGAAAAAACGATGTAAATTTGACTGATCATTAGTAGGTGTAATTAGTAACTTGTATTTGGAATTAAGTTATTGCGTCGTATGCGAGTCACCTTAATGTTGTAAAATACAAAATAAAAAATAATTTCATATTTTTATTGGAATGAACATGAATGTGGATTTATTCAACACGACTTTGGAACGGCTGCCCGTCTGTGCACACGATAACTCAAAAACGAAAATAGATAGCGGGCTGAAATTTTGTTTGTGCGTTTTAGAGCTGAATAGTAAGGTCAAGTTCGTGAATGGGCAAAACTGCCTAGCTTTGAAACCGTAAGAGATAGAACAAAAATTTTAAATTAAAGACAATAAATGTCCCTTTTTTTTTTTTAAAACAACCAACTTTTGTTTGAAACTTTTTTTTATAAATTCAGTATATACCGGGTATTTAAGCAATTAACTCAGTTAGCTGTTATTTTCACTTATTATTTATATCTTTTATTTTCTATTTTCATGAATCCCTTCATATATTAGCGAATTTCCTCCAAAGAAAATGCAGCTATTGTTTTTGTACTGATGACACGATTCTCCCTTTCTTCAACAATATCCAATAGAAATCGATATACTGAAATAAAATGAAGACCACTCGTGGTTGACTCACATACATGCAAAACATCAACTGTCAAAAAAATGTGCGCATAAATAATCAAATCCGGGAACCAGGATACCGATGGAAAACAAATATACGGTATGGAGTACTAGGGCAACATGTATTAAGCAACAAAAATTCATTATTATTCTTGCATACTTGTCTTCAAATTTATTTATAGTTTTAATATTTATTATTATCTTATAGTCCAGTCATTATATACATTTGGAAATGCAAGTGAACTGAGAAAGCTGATTTTTGGATATTGTGTGAAGGGGAGGGGGGCTAACAAAAGCTTAACTTCAAATTGTTGGCCAACATTTCGTATATGTATTCTCTGCCATCTTGAAAAAAGGGTTAAATTTTGTTTTTTTGCAATAACTCGGCTTTCCGTTGAGATACGAAAATTGCGATAGGATACTTTTTTTATTACTATTTTTTTCGCTTTACAATTTAGGTCATATATATTTTTTACCTACCGTTCATCGTTGTTGAGAAATGGAACGAGAAAATAAAAAATTCAGGTAGTGAAACTTGTTTTTTGCTGCTTTCTTCTTTCCCGTGATAGATATCGAAAAAATGTTTATTATCAAACTTGTAGAGCATATTAATACCTGCAATGCCATTTTTTTCTAGGCAAAAATTACGACGTCTGGCGTGCGGTCAGTAGCATTCCAGTTGTCTCGAGTCAAATTTATTTTTTATTCCGATTGGATTGAAATTTGATATTTGAGGCGCTTTTGGTACTTGAAAAGTCAAGTTCGTTAATGGGTAAAATCGAACAAGGGGAAAGGGGGGTGAAACACAAAATTTGGCATATCTTCCTTAATATTCAAAAAATCGAAATATTTATAGAATTAAAAATGTAGAAAATTAGTTTTGCGATGAGTAGTTGTGTCACATCGTTTTTTCTGTTACACTAATATTTAGAGAAATATATACAATTTAAAATTAAAAGTTACTCTGGGAACATTAAACTTTGAGAAAAATGATAATGCAATGAATTGTAGCAAACTTGATTTTCTACAACTTTACTCCTTGTACATTTTTCGATTGTTCTAATATTAAGAGAGATATTTTATGTTTTTTTCTTTCTTTCCTCTTGACCTGTGCCATTTAGTTATAAAATTGGCCTTGCAAATACTCAAATCATATCAGATATGATATTTCATTTTGGTCAAACTAAAATAATGACCGCTAAGGAGTGATTTATGTATTCCAAGGAAATTCGCTAAGTTGAAGCAATACTGCAATTACGTAAGTACTACAAATTTAGTTTTTTTCGAAATGTTTTCCTATTACTTAGTGCAGCGATGACAAACCAATGGCACACGACAAAAAAATTCGGGTACGAGATTTATTTAGGAATTCAGCTATCTGATCGAAAAAATTTATGCTTTGTCTTTAGTAACAAAGTTCATTGAGAACAGGGCTACCGATGTCTGAACGGCAACAGAGATAGTTTTAGTATGTTAATTTATTATCTCATATTTTAATAAACAGTTACCTCATTTTAAGTCGTTTCAAGGGGGTGAGATCTATTATTTATTAATAAATATTATTAGATATTGAGAAAACTTGAATATCTTAGAAAAAACTTTTTAACCAAAAATAGAACCGACGAAAGAAGAAAGTAACTGAAAGCAAAAATTAATAACTGAGATGATAACACAGATTAATAAGACAGATGTAAAATCAGTGGTGAACAATCAACCATTCCCTATTTTTCAATCCTTAGGGACGAAATTTTTTTTCGAATTTATATGGTACCAATTTCGAAGTAGGTATACCCTATATAATAAAAAAAGAATTATCGAAATCAGACTACTCTGTAAAAAGTTATGCGTGGTCATACATTAAAAAAATATAGGAGTTGACTTGAGAACCTTCTTCGTCAGTTAAAAAACATTTCAACTGCACAAAGATATTGAGTGCTTTCAAATAGTGTTTACACACAGAACATATATTATGATATTTCTGATATTTTTCTTTAGTGGAAGCGCTGGGAAGCCTTATTTTTATTTTTTGTGGCTAAAATTTGAAACTTTTTCAAATTCATATGGGACCAACTTGGAAGTATACCCTATCCATCAAAAAACGAATTATCAAAATCGGACTACTCTGTAAAAAGTTATGCGTGATCATACATTAAATAAAAAATATACAGTTTGAATTGAGTACCTCTTTCTTTCGTCGGTAATAATTGAATATATTTGCATTAGTTTAATCGACACTTTTATCACGACGTCTGGTGGCCAAAATAGAATGCATGTTTAATGTGAAGTGTAATCTTCGATATATAAAAAGGAAATATCTTGTATGTTTGCCCGGAATTGCTTGGAAAACATTATTGGAGATAGGGAAATAACGAGGAAAGAAAACTCTAGGTAAAATTTCTTTACGGCTCCAGAAAAACGTTCATCAAAAGTTCAACATTTTAAACCATTCCATAGTTATACCTGTTTTTCTTACCGTTCTAAAGTTATAGCCAACCCAGCTCTCTCATATAAAAAAAGCATAAAAATGTTGACGTTTGCAACTGTCAAAATTTAGTAAAAAATAATTATTTGGCATAAATGAATTAAAATAAATATGATTACTGAATGTACACAAATGGTATACTCTTTCGGAGCATACAATAGTCAACCATGTTTTTAAGCCCCACCCTTAGGTCAGTTATCATAAAAATTATTTTAGAAAAAAAATGAAATAGGCTTGATATCCTAGTCAAATGATGGTATTGGCGATCTTTTAAAATAAAATATTGGCGGGCAGAGTGAAAAATTAACTTAGACAATAAAAATTTGATATCTTCATCTGTAAAAAGTAACTTTTATCTATTATTTAATAAAAACTCTTTCAAATCTTAGGAAACTTTCCAAGTACTCTCTAACGGTCACAATTTTAGTCCGATCAAAATAAAATTTCGTATCTCATATGCTTTTGATATTTGAAAAGTCAAGTACGTAAATGAGTAGAATCGTCCCAGGTATAGAGTGGTTTGGAAAAAGAAGAAAACATATAAAACCTATTTTGACAAAATGCAAACCCGACTTCAAAAATCAAATATTCTATAACAAAAATTGCACTAAAAAGTAAAAAAATAATTGCATATTCTTGTGCCTATTTTATTTCACCTTAGCAAAAATTTTTAAATATATATGTACAATTATTATTATTTTTGAAGTCGGTGTCAGCATAGTGAAATTCACATAACTTTTGGACACCGCCTCCAAAAATAACAATAATTGTACATATATATTTAAAAATTTTTGCTTAGGTGAATTAAAATTGGCACAAGAATATGCAATTATTTTTTTACTTTTTAGTGCATTTTTTGTTATAGCATGTTTGATTTTTGAAGTCGGGTTTCCATTTTGTCAAAATAGGTTTTATTTCTCGCTTTTTAGTGACTTTGAAGTTGTATAACTGATTTTATTTGTTTAAATATGGGTAGACCTACTAAACGACCTACTAATTTTTAGTGTATTTTTTTATAACAAAATTTTTTTTTCCTTTTTTTTTAATTTTTAGTGCATTTTTTTGTAACAGCTATTCAGTTTTTTTTACATGCATTTTGTTTTTTTTTGTAAACATTTTTTTTTTGGGGTCGGTATTTTTTTGGAAAAAATTTTTTTGAAGTCGGTTTTTAAAAAAAATTTCTTATTTTCCCATTATGAGTGAGTATACTCTTTAAAAAAAAATTATAATTCGCAAAAATCGATTATCACATATAAAATGAGGATTTTCCTTGATTTCCAAAGGATCCCCTCACCAGAATGCGATTTGGTGACAATGGGACCTACCTGAAATCAAACCCTTTAAAACAAAAAAAAAATTCAAAATCGGTTCATAAATGACGGAGTTCTGAGGTGACAAACATAAAAAAAAAATACAGACGAATTGAGAACCAGCCTCCTTTTTGAAGTCGGGTTAAAAATAGAGATACCTCTGTTAATATTAGAAAAAATGTAAAACTTGTAAAGTAATATAAAATCAACTTTTCTACAATTAATTATCTGATATTTTTTCCAACTCCAATTTATATAGGGGAACACGGGGCAGAACGGGGTACAAAGTTTAAAATACCAAAGGGTTTATTAAGATAGCTGCAAATTTTTCTATGAACACTTTATAATGTAATAATTATTAAAATATAATAATATTGTAAGAAAATAATAGAACAATACTTTTTTTTCTTCAAAAATAGAAAATTATGGCATTTGCCCCGATCTATCCCGGGCACGGGGCAGAACGAGGTGGTAAGAACAGGTTATTATAAACACATATAAAACTAGTGGAAATGCAGAAAAAATTACTTTATAGACAAAATTCATACACTAGGACAGCCTCATCTGTTACGCTATCTATTCCCGCAGGTGAAAAATGAAATGAATAGACTCTGTTGTCAGTTGTGATTCAAGAGCACTCCAAGAGGGGTGGTAAAGTTAGCCCCTTCACTTGAAGGCCTATCAAGTCTGATGTCAGTTGTGTCAGTTGCTGGAAGACATTCTAAAACATTGGGGCAGAATGGGATACCACATTCTGGCCCACTCGTTTCGCCCCAGAGACACGATTCAGGTTAGAGGGTTAAGTTCATTCGAAAAAGATACGTCAACAGACATTTAATTACACCAAACTAAAGACAATTAAACGTACTTCAAGCATGTACTAACTGCAGTTGTAATGCAAACAGAAACAAAAAATCACACAACTAACTTCACGCACTAACGACCAAAAAAACTAGGCAAACATGAATGCCGTAGTTGAACAGCCACAGGCTGGTCTAATTCTATGTATTTTCGTTCGCTAGTAGCACACCCCATGACACCGAAAATCGTCAAACCCCATTCCGCCCCAGCATCCCGTTTTGCTCCGAATTCCCTTACAGAGATATTTACGATTTAAACTTTCAATCTTAAATTGTGAATATTTCTGTAAATATGAGAGTAATAGACAAAATTAAAATATTTAAATAGGTACCACATCCTGTGTATGCAATAAATGACTGACGAATTAAGTGACATCACTTAATATATCGTGTAATTTCATATTCGTATTTACTATAAATGTGATCGGAGATATTTGGATTTAAATAAATTTTAATAATTAATTAATTAATGACCATATCCTTGAAAATTTTGTGACCATCGCGTAATTGTAAATGATAATTACTATCTAAGATTGGCATCTTGTGGACATTGTTAACAGACATTTCGTCAGATCTAAATAAATACTATCTAAATCTATGAT
This sequence comes from Nineta flava, assembly GCA_963920215.1. NCBI lineage: Eukaryota > Metazoa > Arthropoda > Insecta > Neuroptera > Chrysopidae > Nineta > Nineta flava. Next base: position 38,112,927 of record OY986041.1, on the reverse strand, counting down.
GACTCAACAAATTCATAATAAATCATAGAAAAATGTCATAAAATTAACGCATCCTTAAATCTTTTAATAATCCCTTGAGAAAATCTTATTATCCTACACCATACAAACAAAAAACAACAAACAAGATAATTGACTTGATAAAAACATCATCATCATTAACTATATTGTTATTTATTAAAAATAAATAAAAATAATTATTTAATTTATTATTTACCTAGAGTAAAGATAACAACCTATAAACAGATGTACTACAGAATTTCATAAATAGCAATAGCAAACCTCACACAACAGTGGAGGTGGTTAATTATTATATCAAGGTAACCACACAACATCAAACAGCAAATAATTCAGAATAACCATTTGGTATACTTGCTACAACGATTATTAGCTACTTCACGCGGTTAAACATTACTACTCACTTTAATATTTATTTTAATCGGTCGATCTATTTGGTATAGTTTATTGTTTTGTTGTTGTTGTTGCAATATTTCTGTGAGCTGCATTAGACGGTTTATTAATTTCAATAAAGAAAAAAAAAAGGTGTTAAAAAGTTCGATTTAATAGTTCGAAAATTAAATACAAATCAAAAAAAAATTTTTATATATAAATAAATAATTGTGTTTTTTTGTGTGATGAAGATTTAAAATTATTTACAATATTTTTTCTGTTTCAAAATAAAAAAAAAACGTGTAAGTGTTTGATTTTTTTGATATTTTTTTAATAAATAGTTTTTAATTGTATTTTTAAAAACGTGTAAGTATTTTTTTTTTTTTTTTTGTAAATTGTGGAACCATGAATAAATTCTGAATTAAGTATGTAAATCAATGTTTGTCCATGAAGGATTATATTTTACACAAAAATTTAAAGTTTATTTTTATTATTCAAATATATGGCAATATTATTAAAAAAATTAGCACAAAAAATATCTGTGAAATACGTATATAAAAATATTGTATGAATTTTTTATATTTTTAAGTCGATTAAACGTAAAAAATTTCATTTTTAATAAATTTTAAAGTTTTTTTTTTCAACATTTAAAAATAGGAACTTGAAAATTAAATGGGTGGTTTCGATAAATGTAATAAAACAATTTTTTGTTTAAATAAATTTATATGTTTTATTAGAAAACACTAACATTAGTAACATTAGAAAATAGGAACTTGCTTGCATTTAAATTGGTCCGGTTTTGGAAAACTTAAAGGAATTCCTTCTTAATAAATTTATAATTTTATTAAATATTCAATTGATTGATTATTCTCTTTCGAGTAAAAACTTTAATTAGTTAGAGAATTTAAATTAGTTAAGTTTGGGATTGTATAAGCATTTATCTATCTTTAATTTACAACTTAATTAATGTTAAATGTATTATATTTCAAACGTGCAGTGTACGTTCTATTTCAAGCTGAAACGTGAGCGTCCTTGATGAATATATTTATAACAAAAATCTAGAATATTGCAAAAATTTAATATTATACTTACTTATATTTCTCAATATTTTCTATTTTGCATCCTTTGAATACCAAAACTATTAATTATAATGTTCGTGATCTTTGAGACTTTTGAATAGGATAACATATATAACTACGACATATCACGAATTTAGCCAATATGACCGCGATACAAATTTTATAAAAGTTACGCTGGATCCTCTAATCCTATAAGCAATTTATAACAATAAATTACTTATACTTTTCAACTCGAAAAAATTGAAGTGACAAATAAGTATATTTAACCGACTACGGCGAAGCAAAAGATGGGCTATGCGTATAGCACTCCATATGTGTAAAAATGAGCGCTACTTTTGTGGCCCACAGTACATTGGAAAAAATACAGGATTAAACCTCTTCAATATATAAAAACATGTTTATAACTTTTTATTGGACAAAAATTTTAATAGGATTTTGCATAGTTTGTTTAACTTTATTTTCACTTCGTTGAAATTTTTGATGCTAATGACCTCAGAATTATTGTTTTATTGACAATACTATTAGAATTTGGTATTTGTCAGTGCCTTTTTCCATTATGAGCAAATATATATACACTCATATGGAGTGCTATACGCATAGCCCATCTTTTGCTTAGCCGTAGTCGGTTAAAAATACTTATTTGTCACTTCAATTTTTCCGAGTTGAAAAGTATAAGTCATTTATTGTTATAAATTGCTTATAGGTTTAGAGGATCCAGCGTAACTTGTATAAAATTTGTATCGCGGTCATATTGGCTAAATTCGAGATATGTCGTAGTTATATATGTTATCCTATTCAAAAGTCTCAAAGATCACGAACATTACAATTAATAGTTTTGGTATTCAAAGGATGCAAAATAGAATATGGGAAACTCGAATAAGTAAGGCACAAATCAATTATAAAATTTTGAAAAATGATCGCTACTTCTGTGGCCATGTGTACAATGGACAGCAAATTATTATACAAAATTTTTCAGTTGTAAGGGCCGAATTCAATCGATCTTCGAAAGAAGATGGTAAGTGTTTTTATAACAAACAATTTTTGTTCGATGCATTTTTTCGAAAACTGAATAGATAAGTAACAAATCAACTGCATTATTTTGAATAAAGAACGCCACTTTTGCTTGTACAGTGTGTATTATAGTCTTTCGTTTTTAGTTATAAAAACTTGTTTATTAATTTTCAGTCGATAAAAGCTTTTTCGTAATCGTATTTTAGATATTTATTTATTTTGTTGCGTAAAAACGGAAAATGAATAGTTAGACACATTTTTTTCATGGCTCGCTCGTATAAATTTATTATATATGGAGAAATTTTTCAAATTTTTCCAATAATTTATGGTAGTGTTTTTCTGTTATCAAAACCAATTAATTCTTATTTATTAACTTTTAAAATATTTTTAAAATGCACATATTAAAGATTAAAATACAATCTTGTTTACAAAACGGTTTAATTGAAAGCAAATAAAAATTGGTTATTATTTATGAAAAAAACAAATAATTATCTACAATGTCTTAACCTGTCCAACTAAGGTAGTTCACTCGTTACAGTCATAAAAAAATGTATAAAATACAATATGATTAATTTACTTATTACAACAATATCAATTTAGCATATCGAGTATAACATATATAGTGTTTTGTCATTTAAGATACAATTTACTTTATGTTGTACAGCATGCAATTGATTTGACAGTGAGATTATTCAATATTTTTGGTACCACCGTTGCAAATTATTAGGTTGTTTCAAAAGTTTTGTGCGTTTTTATGAGTCTACTTTAAACTGTAATATCCCAGTGAATACTTATTCAATTTAATCGAAATAAGCGCCATTTGAATCAGTGCATTTTTGTCAACGTAACACAAGTCGATCAATTCCGTCGGCATAAAAATTGCGTGCTCGGGATTCGATTAAGTCGACGAAGGCCGTTTTTACCTGGCCCTGATTGGCGAAGGTTCTACCGGTGTGAAAGTTATCGAAGCGCTTGAAAAGATGGTAGTCAGTTGGCGAGAGGTCTGGGGAGTATGGTGGGTGAGGCAGAACTTCGACGCTCAATTCGTTTAATTTTCGGACGGTGATTTGTGGAACGTGACAATTTCTGTCGATCGTTCAAATCGTGGTACACCCAGTTTTCAAGCTTTTTGACCTATTCAATATGTTTTAAACTATCAAAGACCGCACGGGAGTTGACACCCAGATCCCCCGCCATCCCACGCACCGTTTGAGATGGGTCAGTCTCTTGCAGGTCGACCACTTCGGGGCTCATCTTCGAGGCTAAAATCTCCGGAACGAAATTTTGCAAACCGACGCCGAACAGTGCGTTCATTAACACTATCATTGCCAAATGCCTGGTTAATTTTTCGGGCTGTTTCGGCAGCGCTTCGGTTCAATTTGAATTCGTAAACAAAAATTGGCCAAAAATCGCTTAACAACATTATATAGTAATAACTTGAAAAGAGACAAAAAATTAAACTTTGGAAAAAAATGAACAGTCTCAATGTATAGAGTACAAAATTCTCTATCGATCAGTATATAACACGACACAGTAGAATAAATATTTATTGAGATATGGAGCTACAAAAATACATGACATTAAAACGGACAAAACTTTTGAAACAGCCTAATATTACCATTAAATGTCAATAGAATTTTTAAAAATCCGCAATATACGTTTTTATTGTTTTGTAAATTAGTTTATTGAGTTCAACTTTATAAGATATATTTTTTGAAAGAAATTTGCAGAACATTTTTCCAGTTTTATAAAAAAATGGAGTATGAGCGAAATCTTTGATTGCGAATATCTCGCGTCACAATTGGTCAAATTTTATTTATCTAATAAATGCAAAACAGTTCGATTAGTATCATATTTAAATTTCATAAAAAAAAAAACAACAGAAAAGTGGGTTTATGTGTTAATTACCTTAAGGTAAAATATTAACCAATAAGTGTTAAAAACGTATAAACTCTAAACTAGACATAGAAATTAAATTATTAAATTAAACTATTAGTATTAATTTAAAATTGAGTGTTTGTAAAATTCGTAAAATCATTCGATAGTTTTATGTTGTATTTCCCGTTGAATTCTGCTTACCTATTCCTGTTTGATAAATTTTAAGTTCTCTGTTTATGGCGTCCCATTTTGAATCCAAATATTCGTCTGTAGCAAACAAATAATTATTTGCAATGTCTCAACTTGTTTAAAGAAGGAAACAATATATAAATCAATAAGAATTAAAAACATTCAAAAATCAGAAAATAAAAAATATCAAACAAAAGTATTTTAAATGAAATATTTTACATAACTGAAAACGAATTCCGATTTTTAAATGCTTTATTGAAAAATTATTAATTTTATTGAAGCGAATAAAAATCAATTATTTTTACATATAATCGTATAATCTAAATATTAAATAATATATTATTACTAAATTAATAATATATTATTAATATCAGCAATTAATGTTTTTTATGTAAATTTTTATACTCTATTTGTTTCGAGTACATTTGTGTGTAATTATTTAATACGTTAATTTCGTAACAATAATTTTATTTTGCCTATAGTTTCGAAAACACAGTTCCTTCATCAGAAAATATACCATTATCATATATTTTCTGATGAAGGAATTGTGTTCCCGAAACTATAGTCAAAATGAAATTATTATTACAAATATCTCAAATATTTGTTTTATATCATAATTGTAATGAATTTTTGACAAGTAACGGCTCATGCAATACAAAATTTGTGTGTGAATTTAATTTTAACCCGACTTCAAACAGAATGATGGTTCTCAATTCGTCTGTATTTATTTTTGTTTTTTAATGTGTGTCACCTCAGAACTCCGTCATTTATGAACCGATTCTGAATTTTTTTTTTGCCTTAAAGGGTTTTGTTTCTCATTGGTCCCATTGTCACCAAATCGCATTCTGATGAAGGGATCCCCGGGAAATCGAGGAAAATCCTCATTTTATATGTGATAACCGATTTTTGCGAATTTTTTTTTAAAAGGGTATACTCATTCATAATGGGAAAATTAAAAAATTTTTTCAAATATCGACTTCAAAAAAATTTTTTACAAAAAAATACCGACCCCAAAAAAAAAATTTTTACAAAAAAAAAAAAGGACTGAAAATCTGTTATAAAAAAAAGCACTAAAAATTAAAAAAAAAAAAAAACGGATAAATAAAAATGCACTAAAAATTAGCTGGTCGTTTAGTTGGTCTACCCATATTTAGACAAATAAAATCAGTTATAGAACTTCAAAGTCACTAAAAAGCAAGAAATAAAACCTATTTTACAAAATGGAAACCCGACTTCAAAAATCAAATATTCTATAACAAAAAATGCACTAAAAAGTAAAAAAATAATTGCATATTCTTGTATCAATTTTAGTTCACCTAAGCAAAAATTTTTAAATATATATGTACATATATATATGTAAATATGGGTAGACCTACTAAACGACCAGCTAATTTTTAGTGCATTTTTTTATAACACTTTTTTTTTATCTGTTTTTTTTTTTTTTTTTAAATTTTTAGTGCTTTTTTTTATAACAGATTTTCAGTTTTTTATACAAGCATTTTGTTTTTTTTTGTAAAAATTAAAAAAAAAAAAAAAATTCATAGTAGACGAATTCAGCCATTATCTGAATGTTTTTTCCATCTACAGTTGTAGATGGTTTTAGTAAAGGAGGGATCTTAAAATCTATTGTAAATTTGGTCACAAAAGTGGTCTTTATTTTTAAATTTTTATATCTAATTTAGTGCTTAATAAATGCACTAACAACTTCCATTCGAAACATTTTTCCAAAAAGTTGAACGAATGAGGCCCAAATCAACTACACAATTTTTGAAAAAGTTTGCTACTTTTTGGCACATCTATACGGTTTGACTAGTTATCAATTTTCTTACACTGTCAGCGTATGGCAACAAACATCTGTGACAGAAGAATTTGTAAGTTGAATTGCTTAAATATCCGGAATATACTGAGCTTATGAAAAAGTTTCAAACAAAAGTTGTTTATTTTAAAACAAGTTTTAGGGAAAACTTTAAGGACAACTGAGAGCATATTTGTACACCTGCTGTCAGATTTGTATACTCTAGTCAATTAAACATGCTTTACGGACATTTTTGTTCTTGGTGTAATTGTAATATAATTAGTTTTATAATTACTTATAAAGCCATCAATTATCCCACATATTAATGTTTGTGTATACTTTAAGTGACATAATACTATACTAATGTCAATTTCCATTAAGGTTACGAAGACATAGTATGAAAGAACGAGTGTATACTATATAAACAAACATGTCATTGAATTTTTAATTAATATTGATATAAAAACATCATCCAGCGTCGAACTGGCCATAGGGTGGTGTTTGCCACCCCGGCCCTAGCCTACTTGGGCCTCCGAGTCTTATTATCTATACGCTAAATAGTTTATACACGGAGAAGGAGGTGGGAGGAAGAGCGAGAAAAAATTGGCGAAGATATTCGAATGGCTGCCGAAGTGGCATTTTTAAATATTTAAATATTTTCCACACCATGTGCATGGAAACTTTTATTCCAATATAACAAGCACATTAGTACGTACTCCTACTTAGATACCGCTCGCTGTGTAATCCTCGCATTATCGTTTACGCGAGAAATTTGTGGGAGACGATTTTCCATTCTGATGCGCATTAAGACGTTGTCTACTGATGCAAGAACTGCTGGACTCGTTGATAAAATCCTTGACAAAAAATTGTATCTTATCAAGGATAAGGAGGATAGCAGCTTTTACGAACGATTTATTGGCAATCTAGCTGAAATTTTTGCTCTATTAAAAATATGAGAATAAGGCTAGATTTAGATATAACTAATTGGAAATTTTTACACAAAAATGTATGACTTTGAAAATAAAAACTATTAAAAACTCTTGGCTATTTGATTATTATTATCATTTAGTTTTGCTGGGCCTTAAAGCCATAATGCCATCCGGGCCTCTTAAAACCAGCCCGACACTTATCCACCAGGTATTGAACCCTGTACAGTAACACCAACGTTACACCATTGATCATATAGAATATAGATGATATAATTATCGTTATGCAATGAGTAAAAATAAACATAAATATTCTGTGAATATTCAAGCTAACTTACAACGCTTCTTGTTTAAAAATATTCAGACGATGTGTTAATTCGGTGGTTGGAAATAACATTTATATATTTATGAAATAATTACTATGTTGAGGATTTTACTTTGATTCCTTTTCCGGTCATGTATATTGTATAATCGTTATACGACATGCGGTTAGTACCCATATTTGCTTATACATAAGTAAAGTAACTTCAACCACAGTTGATCTAGTCACTACCAATTTGAATGTAATTTGTTTGGAAAGTATAAAAAATTGTATACATGTTTAGGGTTCCGTATATTTAGGGTTACGTAAAAATATAATAGTTGGATTAATTTCGATTGAAATCATTTGCCGCGTTTTTTAAATTCACCTTAGATAGATAGATATATCTTGGGGTCTAAAAAGTATAACACTTCGACCTTATGGTCCATTGTGCTCTCCTTTTTACTTCAGTCTGACGAGATACGCTTCTCCCATATGTTGGCAATGGCCCGGAGCTTGCCTATCAGGTTTTCCTGAAGGTTCATATATTCGGGGTGAGATGCACCAAATATCTTGTATCTGCTGTAACCTAGAGGTTCGCAGTCAAAAATAATGTGGCTCTAGAAATTCACCTTGGTTTAATTCGGATAGTTTTCTACCTTGTAAGGCAGTTATAGGGTTGATGATTATGTTACCCTAATTCGTTTTCACCAAAAGAAGTCATATAGAATATTTAAATTAATGTCCAGTCGAGAATATTATACCGTTGTAGGAAAAGAAAAGTTACAAACGTATACCAGATTTCATTGATTTCATGATTATACAATGTGACAACCCTTAAAGTTATTATCAACCCTTAAAGTTAGACATGCAAATTTTTGAACACTTAACACAACCTATCATAATACAAAATGACATGGTAAACTACAGGAGATGATATAGTATCAATGAAACTGATAAAAAAATATCCTGCCGAAAAATACTTTTTTCCTAGGGGACATTTTGTATTTATAGTAAAAAATTTGCTCTTATATTGTGAAAAAAACTAAACAAGAACAAATATCCCAATTCAAAAATAAATGTCTTGAAAGTTAAATGTTGTAATGTCAAATGTAATAATATATTACCTAATTGTCAAATAAAAATTTTCTACCTCTACATAGTACAAAAGTACGTCGAAAAAAAAACACTCCTTGGAAGGATATTCTTCGCATCCTTCGCAGTCTTCGCATCGCACAAAGAAGTGCACATTATTACGGTGGATTCATTAGCTACAATATATTAACCTTTTTCAAAATAAATAATTTCGTCATCACAAGTATTTAACGGGTATACAATTTGATTTGCTTATTAGATCATGTTATTTGGTCGTAAAGATTAGGAGTTGATTTGAACTTAGTAACGTGCAAACTGCCGTGCGCGAAACCGGGACGAGATAGCTAGTTAAATTATATATTTAATTATGCAAAACCCTATAAAAAACTTTTGACCGATTTGTCATACACGGATAATAGTCATACACATCAGGGATGCTGCGGATATTCGCATGTTGCTTGTTTTGTTTAGCATTTCTTAATTGCATAAATCACAACGTGTTTAGACGTGTTATCACATGGATATTTTTTTTATTTATTTCAACAATTTACATTATTGTTTGCGTATTTTTCCTTGGATAACACAACTGTACAAAAAATTCTTTTTGTCTTTGCCCTAAAATTTATTTTTGTGATTTTTCTGTTCATTATGCTCCAAAATAAAGGACAAGTACCCATATTCCATATAAAGTTTGCTTTTGCAAAACCTATGAGATAATTAAATAAATTTTTATTGATTTTCTAAAATAATATTCAACCGTTCTCCTGAATATAAAAGCAAACTTTTTCAGGCGATATATATTTTTTTCGTCTAATTGTCGATAAATCTATTGAAATTTCATAACCTCTTATCAAAGTCAAAATTCGTGTGGACCTGTGTAATCTATTTGACAAGTGAACCAACAATACTACCACCGACGCAAAGTTAGATTTAGTCTTATTTTAAACCAGATGAGCATGTTCGAGATAAATCTTAGTGTAAAATATGCCATAAAACATAAACTCGCAAGGGCCGTACAACCACGTCTTTAAGGAATCATATAATCTGTTAAGCGAGGGATTAATCTATGAACCTCTACGAAACAGGATGGAACCTGAAAAGGCAGCGACATTGCCCTTTATTAAATATTATGCACCAAATAGTTTCATACTAATTTGAATTTAATTATAATATAAAGATGATTAAAAATTATTACTCTCTTTTTCCTTTATTCATGTATCTAATTAAGTATCTCTACAAAAAAGCGTCCGCGTCCGCGGATGTCAAAAATTTCGCATCCCCAACATTCCTGATGCACATATTATTAATTAAATATTTTTAAAACAAATCGTCTCATGCGACTTCTTTATCGTACCATATACGTTTGGTACGAATATTATTTTGACTTTTTTTAAAATGCTATCATACAATATTTTATAATACAGAAATTACATTTTAACAATAATATCTAATTATAAATAATGTATGCATTTTTTAGAATATTATATAAACATATTAAATTCTATAGTTTTACAAAAATATTTTATGACAAAAAAAAAGATATTGTTATATTCGCATAGCAGCGTTTCTCAACCTTTTAGATTCACGGCCGAACTATTTATAAATATCGTTTTGCGAATTATTTAATGTGTAATAAATGATGATTGTGTGTATGTATGTACACAAGCTCACAAAAGAATCGCTCATTTTCAAAATTTTATAATTGATTTATGCCTTATTCATTTGAAAAAATGCTTCGGATAAAAATTGTTTATTATAAAAATACTAACAACATTCAATCGAAACATTTTCTGAAATATAATCTGTTGCGTCTGTTGTTCCCAAAGTATTACTGAAAGTTATTCCTGAGTTAATTATAGAATCAACTGGTCAGCATTGTTCGGTCCATCGGTACAGTTATTTATTTCTCTTGGACTGTTCTGTTATACCTGAAAGGATTGCCGGATAGTGTCTGGCGAGGAGAGTATTCATCCCGATTTAAAATTACTGACGAATATCTAAACAGTTCTAGTCTGTAGATATAACTGCAAGTGTTAAGTACGTTTATGTGCTAGATATAGTACATAAACGATATAGTATAAAATTTTACAAAATCCAATATAGTACACTCATAAAATTCTACAGAATCCACAATCCGTATTGGAGTAAATTGGTATATTTTTAAGCGCGAAAAAAATAGTTTCAATTATGCTGATTAAAATAATTAATAATTAAACACTATTGATTTAATTCAATTAAATCAATTGTATAATTCAAAGAATATTTTAAAATAATATTGATCATAGTGTCTAATTTATAAACATAGTTGTTACAAGTTGTAATATAAAAATTAGTTTCCCATAACGCTCTATGCTGAATATTTAATTTTTAATCGTTGATAACTTTTACAAATGATCGTTCAGAGATTTTGAATTTTTGAAAGAAATATAATTGTTTTATTAAACTTGTCAAACATCAAAGATCACGCTTGAACGTCCTTAAGAAGTTTTTTATATTTTTGTTTTATTTATTTTTATAATATAAAAGACCATAAATAATGTTATTATATATTATTGAATGGGTGCAGTATTAAATTATAATTTTATATATTATTGTAGAGATTTTATACATGGTTTTACTTCCGAATACTTTCGATTCAAGTTGTTGACCATGAAAAATCAATGATCAAACCAATTTATTTATTGCAAATGAATGATTTTATATTGTGAATTGTAAATATTTATTTATTTGAATAATTTATTTTATAACAATTAATGTATCTGTAATATAAAATATATTCATAGATACGTAAAGGTCGTAAAGGTATAGTAACATGTGCCTATCAATATCTTAGTCCAAGAGACAGGAGATTATATAACACATGGATAAGATACATGCGCGCATGCAAAAATTAGACGTCACTTCCTGTTATGATTTTAAGTGTTATCTTGAATCACAAGATCAGTAATATTTATACCAAAATAAAGGTTTCGGGATGCCAAGCTTAAGTTTTATTTAAATCTTCTTATAGGACAAGATTAGGGTTTAGGTTTGAATATAGTAAGATTGTTCGATATATTCTACCCATCATCGCAAGCTTTCAATCTAAAAATCTTTAGTTTTATTTAAACCTTCTTTTAGGACACGATCAGGTTTTAGGCTTGAATATATTGAGATTGTTCGATATATTCTATTCTTTGCGATGATGGGTAGAATATTAGATAGAGTATTCAAATGTCTATGACGAATGATCCCCAAACTTTAAGGAGAATCAGATAATTCTATCATTTCAGGAAACTTTGGATGTTTTTTTTTTCAAACAGATATTTCAATCATTATTTAAAGGAGCCCTTAATACCAGCACAGAACATAATTTTCAAAACAATGTCTTGTTTTGAATTATTAATTTTTCGATAATACGTTATTTAAGAAAATATATTTAAAACAACTTAATCTTTAAGGAGTTTTCTTCCTTAAGGAGAAAAACTCCTTAAGGAAGTAAATATGAAATTAACAGTATGCTTTATTTAATTTAAAAATATGCAACCAGCCAAGTAGCCGCACTTGTTAAGGCGTTGTGTCTTCTTGGAACTGGGAGGTTATGGGCTCGAATCGTGACACCGGCAGTTTGTCAAATAAAAATTAATGGGGCGGTAGAATGACTAAGCTGCCGGCGCATTGACAAGAACGAAGTAACCGGCTATATAGGTTTTCTGCAGTTTCCCTTCATGAACTCCAGATTAATATCGGCATAGTTACTATCAAAGTCGGCTGCAGCCGCACACCTACCAATTCCTAGTCTGCATACGAATTCCTGATCCTTCACTCACATCATAAAAATGTACAGTAAAAATTAATAAATGTTGAAAAATAATTATGTGGGTGGCCTCTGTTATAGACCGCCGTGTCTCAAAAACGGAGGTTAAACCTCATTATTATTATTAATTTAAAAATATGCTTACCATATTTTTTTTATAAAACTTTTTAATACATTTCTTTCAAAAAAACTATCTTATAAAGTTGTACTTACACAAATTAATACAGGTGATAATTTGACACTGCGACACTAAAAATAATGAATAATCACTGTTTACACAAGTCTTGCATAATACAAAATTTTATCGTAAATGATAGAACACTATATATGTTATACAAGATATTTTCAGGTGGCATAGATGTAGTATGTAAGTTTGTTATACTGTTTTTTATGCTTTTTGTTTTGACTGTCACTATCAAAGTGAGGTTTTTGGATCAGTATAAACTCCCAAATTGAATATCTTTTAAATAGAAAACAAATTGTAGGCTCACGTAAGATTTTAGATCAATAAAAATTACTTTTCATTGAAAATACTTTTGTTCTCCGTTTTTAAGCTTATTATTTTTATAGGGGAACTAGATAGATAGATTGTACAGGCTGCCCTGGACGGGCTACACTTCGATCATAAGGTCCATTGTGATGCCTAAGGATGTGAGGATGTGAGTGGAGTAGAAGGAATTTGTGAGAAGACTAGGAATTGGTAGGATATGCGGCTGCAGCCGACTCTGATAGGAACTATGCCGATATTCATCTGGAGTTCGTGAAGGAAACTGTATAAAACCATCTCAAACATAGCGGGTTACTTCGTTTTTGTCCATACGCCGACAGTTTAGTCATTTAACGGCCGTTTTTTTTCTTTTTTTTTTTTAATAATTGACGAACTGCCGATGTCGGGATTCGAACCTATAACCTCACAATTTCTAAGTAGGCAAACTGCGCAGACATAACGCCTTAGACCGCTCGGCTACTTGGACTGGTTAGGGGAACTAACTCCACTTACATTTTTATCAATTGAGCAAATAGTATATTTTTTTAGTATTGTGCGATTCAAAAACCTTTTTTTTTGTGCAAATTGTGTAAATTTTATGAAATAAGAATGTAGGCTTATAAATGGATTTTTTCTCTCAATTCTGTCGTGATTTTTTGTACAAATAGATTACTCATTCAATAGCCGAAATCCGGGTCCTACTAGTGTTTTTCAAAGTTTATCATTATAATCATAGCAAATATTTGAGAAAAATCGAAATCAACGAATAAACACCTTCATTTCAAGCTACTCTTAACGTAGTGTTTAACATGAAAATCATATTTAAGGCCATATCTTGGAAACTAACTATTTATCAAATCGTCAAATCAACTATATTTTTTAGTTCCATTTACCTTATAAGTAAACAATTTTTCTTACAAATCGAACAATAAAAATGTGTAGTGATTTTTTTCAAGAGTCGAAACAAGGCTCAGCTTTCGAAAATTGCACAAAATCGAAAAATTAATTGGGTTCTCGATTTGAATGAAAGGCACGCAGTATAAAGAAAATTGGACTCAAAAATTGTGTTCATTTAATGATTTGATGAGCGTTTTACGAGATATCGTCTGTATATTTAAAACTATGTGAAATAGTGTTACAAAAATTTGTTGCAGCATCACAGCTACAGAACTGATTGCCAGTTATAGTATCATTGACTTTTTATGGTATAAGTTAAAACTTATACTTAGTGCCGTGCCAGTGGGTATAGCCGCCTCCATTATAACATATAATACAAGAGAAAAGGAAATTTTTAATTGTAGCTGATGGAAATCGCGTAATCCATAGTTATCTAGAAATCTAGATAACGGTACTTCCAGAGCCTGTAGCTCAAAAACTAAGGATTTCTAGGATTAATGCCATGTGAACTTTAGATCGTAAGATTATCAACATACTTAAATTTCGGCCAATTACCAGAAAACTCTACTTCCACAATTTGTAGCTCAAAAACTAAAGATATCTAGGACGTGTGTTATGAGAACTTTCGACCGGGAACATACTCAAATTTCAGCCATTTCAGCGAGAGCCAATTTCTACATAACACCACTTCCAAAGCCTGAATTTCAAAAACCAAGGCTTGTGCCCATAAGAATTTCTGATCAGGAGATCATCCATTATAACATATTTAATTTCAGCCAATTTGACTAATAGAGCTAATTCTCATAAGGATTTTATGAGGCTTTTTCAATTTACTACTTGTTTTTTCTTCTTCTTTCTTTATTATTTTTTTTTATAAAATTTATATTTTAATCTCTAATTTCATTTTAAAAACAAGAAACAAAAATATCGTCTTATTTTCCCTGGTAATTTAGCCGCCTGGGTGCGAAGCACGCTAGGAACGCTGGTCAGGCACGGCCCTGCAGTTTTACTTCTAAAAAAAGTTTATTTTTATACGCAGTAAATTATTATTTTATCGTTATTTTAGTATCTGATTTCTCTTTTTATCAAAAGTTCTAATATATTTGAAAGCAAAATATGTTTTAAAATTTCTTTCAAAAATTTCCAAAACAATAAAAAATTTTCTCATAAATATTTGTTTGTTGTACCCAGTATATGTAAACGTACAAGGTATATTATTATACTCAGTATATGTAAATATACAAGGTATATTAAGTTTATTCCCGACTTTGTAATTCGGCTATTTCCGCATGTCCATCTGTCCGCCTGTGGATACGATAACTCAAGAACGAAAAGATATAGCAAAAAAGTAAGATCAAGTTCCTTAATGGGCAAAATTGGAACTGGTTCCCCCCGGCCTGGGAGGGGGTTAATTTATGTTTATGAACCCGTAAGATATAGTAAAAAATTTGGTTACAAAAAATCTTCTTCTCTTTAAAATAAACAACTTTTGTTTGAAAAATTTTTCCATAAATTCAATAGTTTTCTCATAATTTGTGCTTGTAGGTGGTTGGATGATATAAAAGAGAATCCAATTTTGTTGATAGTTACCAAAGTAATGAACATAAATAATTACCGTGATAACTCAGGGACAATGTAGTTGAAATTCAAATGTATCTAATAAACAAAAGTGTTTTGAGATTTAAGTAGCGATACTGGTACATGCTCAATAGTTCCTCGGAAACAAAAAAATATGCCCATCTTTAAAACCATAAAATATTTTTTTAAACTTGTTGGACAATTTAAAAATTGTTAACAATTCAAACATTGATATACAACTCAGTATATACTGGGCATTCAAACAATTAACTCAGTTAATTGTTACATTACTTGTTTCTTATTAATTTTCAACCTACACAAAAATGAACTTATAAACTTTCACAATATAACAACTAACCTTGGGGAAATATTTTGATAAAAAAATGTATACATAAATTTATAATTTCCCAATCAATTAATAGAAAGGTGAAACCCCGTGTATACAGTGTGTTGCAAAATCATTATTTATACATTGGCATGATTCAGAACTGGGGAAAAAAATAATGTGAATAACACCAAAGCTAAAAGTTATCACAATAAAATCAAGAAGAAATATTTTATTACAAAACTTGTACGTAAAAAATTATGCAATTGATAATTTCCCAAAATAACTGGTAGGTCAACCACCGTGTATACAGTGTGTTGCAAAATTATGATGCATAAAGTCATAACTTTAGGCGGCGAATCAGAACTGATGAATAGTTGTGGGAAATAGTGGTAAGGATGTACGAGCACTGGAGCTTCAAAAAGATTAAGTCTCGATTTTTTTTTACATGTAGTCGAAGTGCATATACATTAATTATAAAAGTTTCAAGGGGGGGGGGGGGGGGTAACAGGGGTCTTAAATAAATTATTGAATGTTAAAGTTCGAATTTTAATGCATTGCTCTTGTGGAGAAATCCGTATTTTTACACATATTTTGATAATTTTCACTTGGAATAAAATAAGACGAATAAAAAAAACCACGCAATAGAAAATAGAAATATTAATAAAGAGATTGATCCAATAAAGTTCTGGAATGACGGGCCTAAAAAAAAGATATTTAAGAAAACAACTGAGATTTCGGGTAAATTTTATTTCTATCGGCGGTAGCTTAATTATCCGAAATCTGATGTTTTTTTCTTTACTATGTTTTTTTTATGCCCGGTATGACGGGCCTAAATTAAATTTTAACTTACGACAAAAAAATAATACACATTATTGTGGACTTTTATGAATGTACTATATAAGATTTTAAAGAATTTTATAAATGTATTATATATGAGTGCTCGTACATCCTTAAAAATAACTTTGTTCATCAATATAATTTTCAAACGTCGGAACTGTTCTTTTTTTCAAAATTTTATAATTTATTGATATTTTATTCATTCGGTATTGAGGAAAATTTTTCGAATAAAAGTGATTCGTATGCGCATAATAAACAGCATTATTAAAAAAAAATTTTTCGATAGCCAAATGAATGGCCATGGACCACAAAAGTTGATGATATTTTTCAAACGTTATACTTGATTTGTGCCGTATTGATTCGGTTTTCGAAAAAATGCTTCAGATCAAAGTTGTTCATTAGAAATCTAGTAACCACTTTTATTCGAATTTTTTTTCCGACCATAAAACCGAATGAATAATGCACAAATCAACCATAAAATTTTAAAATATTACATCAACTTTGGTGGCCAAATGTTTTCATTTACTATGGTATAGATATTAAATAAAACAAATATTTGAAATTTTCATAAACCACTTTATTTGACTAGTTTCGGAACACAGTTCCTTCTTCAGAAATAAAAACAAAAGGAAGAAGGAACTGTGTTCCGAAACTAGTCAAATAAAGTGATTTAACGAAAATTTCAAATATTTGTTTTATTTAATAATTATAATGGATTTTCATCAAGTACAAAAATGAAGTTCAATACAAAAATGATAGAAAATAGTTTAAACAAAATTCCCGATAGGGGTTTTCCTTATTAGTGAAGTCATTATTTAGAAACTATTGAGGTAGGACAGTTAACTCATTAAGTAAATTATTGTGTAGTTACCTAGTTGACTAGTTGATTTTAAAATAGTTTTGATTTAATTAATTATTATAATATATAAATTATTATTTGTGTATACTTAATAAGGACGTTCATGCATGAGGCTTGATAGTAGATACAAATTTTTTTTAGTGATTGAATAGTTCAATTATGTAGTTATCCTCTCTCAAAAATTTAATACCTGTTGACGATTATTTCAAAGATTAATTAACGATTAAAAATCAAACTTTTAACACAGCGTCTTATGGAGAACATAATTTTTTTGCACTTAAAATTATAATAGCTATATTATTAAAGTAGCCAACATAATAAATAATGTTTATAAATATTCTTTGAAATATGCAGTTTATATAATTACATTAAAAAAATGGTGTTGATGATCGTTTGAATTAATTATTTAATAAAATTAAAACTGTTTTGCTAGGTTTGTTTTTGCCACCATAGTTTGAAAACTGGCGACAGAGCACAGTGATAATATACACATACATATACACATATACACTGTGAACGTCATAATAAAACATATTTAGTTGTCAGATCTGTCAAATCAAGTCAAAACAATTTCTAGTTTACATTTACTGATATTTTACAATAAATACTTTTAAAATATTTAGGACAAATAAAAAAGGTCATAAATCGTTGTAAGATTATTGATATAATATTAAATAAATAGATCACTTCAACAGAAGTAATACTGTCTAAATAAATAAAAAATTAGAATAATATGAAAAAGTTGGCTACTACGTCACAATCGTCTTTGGTGTAGCGGAAGCATACTGGACTAGTTATCCAGAAGCCCGAGGTTCGATTCCTGGTTGACAAGTTAATTTTTTCATATCAGTATTTAATTTAATTAAAAATTCAATGACAATGAAATTTGTCGGAGTATACGCTAAAGTCTTCTACAGTTTGTCATACGTAACCAAAAGGAATTTGGACAAACATCGTTATGTTGACGCGAAAGTATACACAAATAAACAAATATTAAATAAGGTATATTAAGTTTAGTCCCGACTTTGTAACGCTTGAAGAAAATATTAATCCTTGACAAAAATGCTTCACAAATGTATTCATAAAATTGCCTAATTCGGCCATTTCGGCATGTCCGTCTGTCCGTCTGTGAACCCGATAATTGAAGAACGAAAAGAGATAACGAGCTGAAATTTTTTGTGTGTGTTCTAGAGCCAAAAAATAAGGTCAAGTTCGTTAATGGGCAAAATCGGACCATGTTTCCCCCCACTAGGAGGGGGGGGGAATATCCGTCTATGAAACCATAAGAGATAGAAAAAAAATTTGTTAACAAAAAACAGTTTTCTCAAAATTTGTCCTCAAAATTGAAAAAAATGAGATACACAATTGATAGGCGAATAAAGGCATGGTCTCCATGGACGCGTTGGTATACATAACAACCGTACATACTATTTTTCTACCCTGTATATGTAAATATACCAGGTATATTTTGTTTATTAATATAAATAATGTTTATGTTTATTAATATAAATTTTTTTAAATGCAAGAACATTTTTACTGTTTCAATATTAATTACTAACACAAAACAAACATTTACAAATAATTCATATTTTATAAACATTGAATAGGCAGAAATATTAACAATTCAAACATTGATATACAACTAAGTATATACTGGATATTCAAACAATAAACTCAGTTAGTTGTTACATTACTTGTTTTATACTAAATTCAAGAAGGATATATATCAATACAATAATCAAAGTACATTAGTACTTAAAAAAAAAAGTGATATCTCAATATACTATTGGGATGAAATTTATTTGGTGAATATAATAATAATATTATACATTATACAGAACGTAACAAAAGTGAGGAGTATGATGAATTAATAAAAATTAACAATTGAGGTTGGTTCATTTTTATGAACGGGAGTGTACATATATAAAAATTTTAACGACAGTGATTTTTAACTTCTAGTAGATAGATCGATGGACATTTGAAGAAATTTTTACGAAATTCCATCATTGGTACAAAAACGAGGAAATCTTTCGCAATATTACAATTTATACTAATCATTTTCTTACTTTTTTAAACTAAAAAATATCCTAGCAATATTTTAAAAACTACTACGAAAAATATTTAGAAAATCAACAAGACGAACAAAATACAAAACTCATAGAACGCTGTTAAAATAATTCTAAAAAAAGCACCTTATCCTATTTTGTACAATGGTTCCTGAAAGGTTTGTTTTGGTTTCGTTTGGCACGTACCTGATATCATTATACCCATATATGTAATACTACTATATGGTCATTTTCTATACGTGGACGCTGTTCCAACATTGTGAGACCGATAGTGTCTGGTGTTCTCTATCCTCTGAGCGAAATATTGTCAGCTCTACATGCTTTATTATTGCATAAATAATTCGAGTAAATCAGTTTATGTTTCCACTACCGATATTTTAGAACTCTCAAGCCTATACAGTATGGACGAGGTGTCTCGGAGGGAGTATTACATATATGCTCGGAGGAGAGAGAGAAAAATATAGTCGGCACCCTAATGTTGGGACATTCTTTCCTATACCAACTGACCATATAGGAGTACTAAATATATGATTGTGCCATGGTCTAGACTGAAAAGCAAATCTCGTCGGACTTAAGTAGAAGGGGGAGCACAATGACCATAAGGTCGAAGTGCAATACTTTTTAGACCCCAAGATGTATCTATCTATCTATCTGTCTATCTATATATCAATGGTCTAGACCAGGGGTGTCAAACTCAATTTTGCAGAGGGCCATATATTAAATTTAGAATATGTAGGCGGGCCAGATTCAAAAAAAAAAAAATGTACTGAATTATTATAACATTTTATTTACTTAATTATATAGTATATAATATACGGTTGTTAAAAATCATATCAAAGTTATAAAAGAGGGTAATTATTTTGAGCTCGAGGATCCAGATACCTGACTTCTCTTATTTTTGACAAGCTCATTGATGTAAGGTATCATATTCGTTGTATTTATTTTAAGAATTGATTGGAGATGTTCATTCGTAAGTCTTGTGCGATGTTTGTTCTTATTTATTTTCATGACGGAAAACATCTGCTCACATAAATAGGTGCTACCAAACATGCACAGAATGCGTGCTGCATGCTTTTTTAATTGCGGGTAGTTATCCAAACTCTTGAAATATTGTGTATAAAATGTAAGAGCGTTAACCTCTTTAAATTTTTCTTTCAAAATACTGTCTGATTGAAGATCTATCAACTCCATTTGCAAATGAACTGGTGCCTGTGAAGCTTCAAAATTGAATGGATTGTTGAAAATTGGGAATTCCATTTCATTCATTTTGTGGAAGTCTTCAAAACGATTGTTGAATTCCGTGATCAAAGTTGAGAATATTGATCCAATTTATTTTGGTTCACCGTGCCAAATGATTTTAAATGAGGGAAATGATCCAAAGTTTGATTTTTTACCTGATTTTCCCACAGCCTCAACTTTGTTTCAAAGGCTTGAATACATGAATACATTTGAGTGACAATCAGATTTTTACCCTGTAACTTTACATTCAGATCAGTCAAGTGTTTATTCACATCTACTAAAAAGGCACAATCAACCCACCAGTCATTGTCATAATCAATTGGGTTGCCTTTTTCTAACATGAAAGCTCGAATAGTGTCACGTAATGCAAAAAATCTTTCTAAAACTACTCCTCGACTGAGCCAACGAACTTCGGTGAAATAAGGGACATCAGAAAACTTTTCGTCCAAATCTTGTAAAAACTGCCTGAACTGTCGGTGATTTAGTCCTCTGCTCCTTATAAAATTTGCTATTTTAATTATAGGTTGCATGACATGGTCCATTTTTAAATGTTTGGATGCCAATGATTCCTGATGAATTATACAGTGAAATCCCACAAAATTCCCTGATGTTTTCCGTTTTAACTTAGTTACAACGCCCGAATGTTTGCCAGCCATGGCAGGAGCGCCATCCGTAGTTGTGCTGCTAAGTATTTTTCAGTCGAGTTCATATTCTGCTATCAAATGCTCAATTGCAGAATTATAAATATCATTTGCTCTTGTAGTACCTGTCAATGGGACGCACTTTAATTGTTCGTCAGTTATTTCAAAGTTACTGTTAATACCTCGTATAAAAATAGCAAGTTGAGCTGTATCCTCAGTATCAGTGCTCTCGTCAACAGCCAGTGAAAAGTTTGTAAATTCCTTAATTTTCTCCTTCAGTTGAAGAACCAAATTTTGAGATAAATCATTTATTCTTGAAGCAACAGTGTTTCTTGACAGCGAAATATTTTTAATTATTGACTTTTGAAATGAAAATGAAACATCGGCAACTTTCAACATGCAGTCTTTAATAAACTCACCATCAGTGAAAGATTTTGATCTCTTCGCGATTTCTAATGCAATAATAAAACTTGATTTCAGGGCATCTTCGCTCTCAGTATTAGCTTTAGTAAACATCGATTGTTGACCTTGAAGTTTAGATTTTAAAGATGACAATGTGTCCATTCTTATTTTTTCAGTGTAACAATCGAATTTTGATTTATGATTCGTATCATAGTGTCTCTTCAAGTTAAACTCCTTACAAACAGCAACTGTTTGATTGCAAATCAAACACAGTGGTTTACCTTTCCATTTCCATGAAAAAATATGCAATTTCCCATTAAGACTGAAAAACTCTGCACTCGCTATCAACTTTACGTTTTTGTGACATTATGCCAAAATCGTAACAATTATGGAACTCGACACAACAATTATGGATATCGCATGCGCACGACACAAATAAATGCACAATACCTTCACAATCACTGGACTTCACAATCACTATGTCGCAGTACAACTAAATTAACTAAAATCTTTCTCCGACCGTATCGCTTCGATTACTCGACTCAACTGACTAACGTCGTGCCGACGCACTCCTTTTACATCAATAAGGAAGGTTCTAGTCTAGACTCGAACCGTGTGGAAGATTCTAGCCTTCGTGGTATTTCCGCTTGTTGCTAAGAGATGGCGTTACTGTCTACCTCTCTCGCTTGTCTAGGCAGGCGCTGCCCTTGAAGATACTTATAAATGTTGTAGTGTGCGCATTTTAAAACTTTCGTAGAGGAATCGAGTGAAGTCATGATTCTTCTGTCTGTCACACATTGCGATCGCGGGCCATTCTTCCCGCGGGCCGTATCTTTGACATCCCTGGTCTAGACTGTGTTTCCACAACACATCAGTAGAATGGAAAGATGTCAGAATACTTTTACGCTGTAACAGATAGACACACTACTTTTTTGAAGTTACACACTACTATAATACTACACTTTATTAATGCTGCTAGCATGTGTCAAATGGTTTAAGCTTGGTCTACATTAAAGTAAAGGAATACAATCCGACCAAAAACATAAATGTAAGAAAGGGCCGAGTTTTCGGGAAAATCCTTAATGTAATAGTTCCTTCTTAAAAAGTGATGATATGAGAGTAATGACCGAGCTATTTACAAAGTAAATAGCTCTAGACTTCATATAATAGTTGCTTCTTAAAAAGTGATGATATGGAAGAAACGACCGAGCTATTTACAAAGTAAATAGCTCTAGACTTTATATAATAGTTGCTTGTTAAAAAGTGATGATATGGAAGAAAGGACCGAGCTATTTACAAAGTAAATAGCTCTAGACTTCAGATAATAGTTGCTCTTTGAAAAGTGATGATATCCCATTAAAGAGCCGAGCTATTTACAAAGTAAATAGCTCGGTAAACTATTAACTAAAAAAAATAATGAGGGGTAAATTGATTAAATGTAAGAAAAAATTTGGTTTAAAATTATTTCATAAGTTTTCCCTTAGTATGTTTTTAAAATTTTATAACGCGGCAAGTTTTAAAATATTGGAAATCAGAAAAAATAACTTGCCGCGCTATATAAAATTTTAAAAACATACTAAGGGAAAACTTATGAAATAATTTTAAACCAAATTTTTTCTTACATTTAATCAATTTACCCCTCATTATTTTTTTTAGTTAATAGTTTACCGAGCTATTTACTTTGTAAATAGCTCGGCTCTTTAATGGGATATCATCACTTTTCAAAGAGCAACTATTATCTGAAGTCTAGAGCTATTTACTTTGTAAATAGCTCGGTCCTTTCTTCCATATCATCACTTTTTAACAAGCAACTATTATATAAAGTCTAGAGCTATTTACTTTGTAAATAGCTCGGTCGTTTCTTCCATATCATCACTTTTTAAGAAGCAACTATTATATGAAGTCTAGAGCTATTTACTTTGTAAATAGCTCGGTCATTACTCTCATATCATCACTTTTTAAGAAGGAACTATTACATTAAGGATTTTCCCGAAAACTCGGCCCTTTCTTACATTTATGTTTTTGGTCGGATATCAATAATTTTTGAAAGGCTTAAATATACGAAGCCAAAGGCTTCGCACCAAACGCGTAGCGTTTTGTTACTCTTCGCATATGCTTCGCGAATGCTATGCGTTCCTTTCGCTTCGCGATACTTTACTCTTTTTAGATTCACATTTACAAAGGAGACCGCTTCGCGTTATATTACGTCAACTGGCTCTGGTCGCTTTTTGAAGGGCTAAAACATCAATATAGTATGGTTGTAGTATAATATTGGGGACAATGGGAAATCAAACCCTTTAAAACAAAAATATCAAAATCGATTCATAAATGACGGAGTTCTGAGGTAACACGCATTAAAAATTGTCCTGCAATTTTTGTGTTTTAGCGAATTTCCTGAAAGGAAATAGAGCTATTGGTCCCGTACCGAAGTCAAAATTTCGCAAAAATTTCTTCAAATGTCCATCGATCCTACCTAGTAGATGTCAAAAATCACCATCTGAAAAATTTATATATATATATATATATCTATGGACATATATATATATACATATATATATATATATATATATATATATATATGTGTCTGTCATCACTCTAGCGGTCACAGTTTTCATTTTATCGGGATGAGATTTGGTATTTGAGGCGCTTTTGATATTCAAAAGGTCAAGTTCGTTAATGGGTAAAATCGGACCAGGGGAAAGGGGGGTTTAGAGGGAGGGGGAAACATAAAATTTGAGATATCTCCCTTTAAATTTGAAAAATCGAAAAATTTATAAGAAGTAAAGTTGTAGGTACTAAGTTTTACTGTAATTTTGTTTCTTATCATTTTTTCTGTAACAATAATATTTACAGAAATATTGACGGTTTAATATTGAAAATTAAATTCCTTAATATCTCTGTACACATTAGAGTTTGAGCAAAAATGATAAGGTGATGAATTGTAGCAAATTTGATTTTATACAACTTTATTCCTTACGCATTTTTCGATTGTTCTAATATTAAGAGAGATATTTTATATTTTGTGTTTTCTTCTTTTTTGATACCTTCCCCCATTCGCCTCGACGTATGCCATTTATTGAGAAAATTGGACTTGCAAATGCTAAAACCATATATGACATTTCATTTTGATCAGACTAAAATTGTGATCACTAGAGAGTGATTTATTCTAAGGAAATTCGCTAAGTTGAAGCAGCTCCTGCGTAACGAATTTTTATTAATAAAACAATTAAATGTGTAACACTTGTATGTGTAACACTTGTATACCTTACATATATGAGATTCTGTACAATATTCTGTACAGTATGTTTTTATTAAAATTTTATAACGCGGCAAGTTAATTTTTCTGATGATTTCAAATATTTTTAAACTTGCCGCGTTATAAAATTTTAAAAACATACTAAGGGAAAACTTACGACATAAATTTCAACCAAATTTTTTCTTACACTTAATTAATTTACCCCACATTTATTTTTTTAATAAATAGTTTACCGAGCTGTTTAGCTTGTAAATAGCTCGAAACTTTATGGGATATCATCACTTTTTAAGGAACAGCTATTATTTGAAGTCTAGAGCTATTTACTTTGTTAATAGCTCGGTCTTTTCTCGTATATGATCACTTTTTAAGGAGCAACTATTATATGAAGTCTGGATCTATTTACTTTGTAAATAGCTCGGTCCTTTATCCCATATCATCACTTATTAAAAAGCAACTTTTTTATTAAGATTTTCTCGAAAACTTACCTTACAAACGGAAAATTTAACAACTTTAATTGTAATTAAAATAACATATGAAGCATATATCGATCTGATTTGTTGACAAGGTTACCGCCTCCTTTTTGATTAGATAGACATTTAGTATTTAAATAAAAATTTTCTAGTTTAATATATCATTATGTTTTAATACTCCAAATAGAAAACATTGATTGTTTTATTGTATTGTTACAATGTAACTTTTTTTAAGTAAACAAGTTGTTTAAAAATAAACAAGTTTATTTTCAATTAGCAATTCGTAATGATGAAAAGAATTAAATAAATTATTTTTTGTAACAATTGCTCAAGGCGGTATATTACCAAATATTCAAGCAGTGTTATTGCCAAAGAAAACTGAAAAGAAAGCATAAATTTTATACATTGGATTATTGATAATAATATTTATCGATCATATATCATAGGCCTTTTATTAAAACGCCACAAATTAATGTGAAATAAGAGTGATATATTTTTTATTAAAATAACTATATAAAATTTAGTATATATAAGATGTTATTTGATTTGTTTCGATTATGACTTCTAAACTAATCGTTTATTACAGATAATTGATTATCAACGTTATAGTCTTTGAAGAAATGACTTGACCCGTTGGCTCCACTTCACAAAAAAAAATTCGTTACGCAGGAGCTGCGTCAACTTAGCGAATTTCCTTAGAATACATAAATCACTCTCTAGCGGTCATATTTTTAGTCTGATCAAAATGCCTTAAGGCAGTTTAAGGGGTGTTTTTCCCATTTTCGGAGGTTTGCGTTATAGGTAAAAAAATTTTTCAAAGTGTTCTGTTAAATTGACTTTATTTCGGGTCGATTGGTCAAAATTCCATCATTTCATCATATATAGAACTGAAAAACGTAATTTTGGGGGGTGTTTTTTCAATTTTTCGGGAGTTTGCAAAAAAATATATTAAGTTTTTCGAAATAACTTCCTAATTTGTAGCTATTAAGCGTCGATTGCAAAAAACTGCATCTTGTTGTATGTATAGATTAAAAAGGTTGGTTTTGGGGGTGTTTTTACCAAGTTCGAAGGGTTGTGATGGAAAAAAACTGATCTTTCTATCATGAATAGAAGTAAAGAGGTAAGTTTTAGGGATGTTTTTCCCATTTTCGGTGTGGTTGCGATGTAGGTAATGAAATTTTTCAAAATATTCTGTTAATTTTGACGTTATTTCGGGTCGATTAGTGAAAATTCAAACTTTATAGCATTAATAGAACAGAAAAACATAATTTTGGAGGATGTTTTTCCAATTTTCCGAGGCTTCCGTTGCATAACTTTTAAAATCAACGCATACTGCTGTATTCAAATTGCAATGTATATTTCTATATGGTATAAAAATTAATAGGTATATATGATATATCGTTCTCTACATGGTAGTTTGCGTTAAACTAGTCTTAAAAATAAAAAATGTTAAATTTTCCACTTTTCCGATACAAATTTCGAGTTTTCGCAATTTTCCCGTCGGTTTGGGTACTACAGCTATCTACATGCCCAATATCAACTTTACAGCATATCTGGAAGTAGCTAAACATTTTGATATATTAGTTACCAAGAATTGTGGGCGTTCCCACGAATTTTGCGTTTTTGAAGTGAAATAACTTTTTAACGGTTAATTCGTTAACATTGATTGAAAACATTGGTTCTTATAATTCCGTAAAGTATCTATATTCGAAATATCAACCCTGTAGCTCTTTCCGTTCAAAAGATACAGCACCCAAAAAATGAGCCTAAATTAAGGTGTAGTAATAACACTGTAGTGAAAAGTCCGAATGTCTCCCTTAAAACTCGGCCACGCACTACCGTGCTCTTGATATTAATAATAGGTTACTCTTATTTGAAAATATTTGATGGCTTTCTTAAAAAGAAAGCCGATTTCATAGGATGATGTTTGTATATTTATTAAATATCACTTCGAATTATATTATTTTGAACTTGTATATTTTGTAACAGCTTTAGTACCTTCACTGACAGCATGTTTTGCTAATTCACCAGGTAATAATAGTCGAACTGCAGTTTGAATTTCCCGACTTGTAATTGTTGAACGTTTATTATAGTGAGCTAAACGTGATGCTTCAGCAGCAATACGTTCAAAAATATCATTAACAAAACTGTTCATGATACTCATAGCTTTACTAGATATACCAGTATCAGGATGTACTTGTTTCAATACTTTGTATATGTAAATTGCGTATGATTCCTTACGCTTCCTCTTCTTTTTTTTATCACTCTTTGATATATTCTTTTGTGCTTTACCAGCTTTTTTGGCTGCCTTTCCACTTGTTTTAGGTGGCATTTTTGTTAACAATTGATACTTCTCACAAAGCAATCTGTTTATCAATAAAACTAGTTGCCCAGTTTTATGATATATATATATATGAAAACCGATCTTACATGATATTTGAATGCTGTGCGCTCATTGGTCTATGACATGTCTATAATACTATTGGTTAATACCTAACATATGATAAATAATAAATATTATAAATTAATTGAAAATAACCTTAATATATATATATATATATATATATATATATATATATATATATATATATATATATATATATATATATATATATGTATATATATATGTATATATACATATATATAATTATAATTTTTTATAACATAAATCTACGTAAAACATTAATTAGGGGTAAATTGTTTAAATGTCAGTAAAAATTTGGTTGAAATTTATTACGTAATAAGTTTTCTTAAAGTACAATTTTTGTAGTATGTTTCTAAAATTTTATATAACGCGGCAAGTTGTTTAGCGAATTTCTTGTAAGGAAATAAAATAGTGACCGCTAGAAAGTGATTAATGTATTTGAAGGAAATTTGCTCGAAGATGAAACAGCTCCTGCGTAATTTTTGATTTCAAATATTTTAAAGCTTACCACGTTATAAATAAAATTTTTAATTATAAAATTTTAATAAAAACATACTAAAGAAAACTTACGACATATTATTTCATTTCAACCAAATTTTTTCTTACATTTAATCAATTTACCCCTAATGATAACAAGAAAACTCGTATTATACCTCGTCATTTACAATTAGCAATTCGTAATAATGAAGAAATAATTAATTTATTATCTGGTGTAAAAATCGCTTAGCACTTTCAGCGTTATAGTATAGCAAAAATGTCCATCGATCATAGCTTATAGATGTCGAAAAACACCATCTATAAAATTTATATATATATATATACATATATATACATATAATTTATATATATATATATACATATATATATATATACATATATATGTATATATATATATATATGGGACTATCTAATAGTTAATTTGTTAATATAAAACATAGAAAAAAGGAATTATTAATATTTAATATTGTCGGTTTTCTACAAGGTAGTTTACTTATATATATAATATTTTTATGGAATTTTGTATAATTATAATTTTTGATAACATAAATCTACGTAAAACAATATTTCGGGGTAAATTGTTTAAATGTCAGTAAAAATTTGGTTGAAATTTATTATGCGTAATAAGTTTTCTTATTCTTAAAGTAAAATTTTTATAGTATTCCGAGAAATTTTTGTAGCAATGTTATGTTATTGCCAATGAAAACTGAAAAGAAACCGTAAATTATTTACATTGGATTATTGACAATAATATTCATCGATCATAGGCCTTTTATTAAAGCGCCACAAATTAATGTGAAATAAGAGTGATATATTTTTTATTAAAATAACTATATAAAATTTAGTATATATATAAAGAGCCGAGCTATTTACATAGTAAATAGCTTGGTAAACTATTAACTAAAAAAATTAATGAGGGGTAATTGATTAAATGTAAGAAAAAATTTTGTTCATCAAATTTATTTCATAAGTTTGGTATGAGTAGGACAACCGAGGTTGGATATTTTAGGTAATCTGAAATGAAAAATAGTTACCCAGTTTTATGATATATATATATGAAAACCGATCTTACATGATATATGAATGCTGTGCGCTCATTGGTCTATGACATTTCTATAATACTATTGGTTAATACCTAACATATGATAAATAATAAATATTATAAATTAATTGAATAACCGTAAAATTTTAACATTGTTGTACGAGATTCTGTACAATAAACATACAAGTGTTACCCATTTATTTTTTTTATTAATAAAAAAAAATACAAAAATGTCTGGACGCGGTAAAGGTGGTAAAGTTAAGGGTAAAGCAAAGTCAAGATCAAGTCGTGCAGGATTACAATTCCCTGTTGGAAGAATTCACAGATTATTGCGGAAAGGAAATTATGCTGAACGAGTGGGTGCTGGTGCTCCAGTTTATTTGGCAGCAGTTATGGAATATTTAGCTGCTGAAGTTCTTGAATTAGCTGGTAATGCAGCTCGTGATAATTATTATCTGGTGTAACAATCGCCCAAGGCGGTATATTACCAAATATTCAAGCAGTGTTATTGCCAAAGAAAACTGAAAAGAAAGCATAAATTTTATACATTGGATTATTGATAATAATATTCATCGATCATATATCATAGGCCTTTTATTAAAACGCCACAAATTAATGTGAAATAAGAGTGATATATTTTTTATTAAAATAACTATATAAAATTTAGTATATATAAGATGTTATTTGATTTGTTTCGATTATGACTTCTAAACTAATCGTTTATTACAGATAATTGATTATCAACGTTATAGTCTTTGAAGAAATGACTTGACCCGTTGGCTCCACTTCACAAAAAAAAATTCGTTACGCAAGAGCTGCGTCAACTTAGCGAATTTCCTTAGAATGCATAAATCACTCTCTAGCGGTCATATTTTTAGTCTGATCAAAATGCCTTAAGGCAGTTTAAGGGGTGTTTTTCCCATTTTCGGAGGTTTGCGTTATAGGTAAAAAAATTTTTCAAAGTGTTCTGTTAAATTGACTTTATTTCGGGTCGATTGGTCAAAATTCCATCATTTCATCATATATAGAACTGAAAAACGTAATTTTGGGGGGTGTTTTTTCAATTTTTCGGGAGTTTGCAAAAAAATATATTAAGTTTTTCGAAATAACTTCCTAATTTGTAGCTATTAAGCGTCGATTGCAAAAAACTGAATCTTGTTGTATGTATAGAACAAAAAGGTTGGTTTTGGGGGTGTTTTTACCAAGTTCGAAGGGTTGTGATGGAAAAAAACTGATCTTTCTATCATGAATAGAAGTAAAGAGGTAAGTTTTAGGGATGTTTTTCCCATTTTTGGTGTGGTTGCGATGTAGGTAATGAAATTTTTCAAAATATTCTGTTAATTTTGACGTTATTTCGGGTCGATTAGTGAAAATTCAAACTTTATAGCATTAATAGAACAGAAAAACATAATTTTGGAGGATGTTTTTCCAATTTTCCGAGGCTTCCGTTGCATAACTTTTAAAATCAACGCATACTGCTGTATTCAAATAGCAATGTCTATTTCTATATGGTATAAAAATTAATAGGTATATATGATATATCGTTCTCTACATGGTAGTTTGAGTTAAACTAGTCTTAAAAATAAAAAATGTTAAATTTTCCACTTTTCCGATACAAATTTCGAGTTTTCGCAATTTTCTCGTCGGTTTGGGTACTACAGCTATCTACATGCCCAATATCAACTTTACAGCATATCTGGAAGTAGCTAAACATTTTGATGTATTAGTTACCAAGAATTGTGGGCGTTCCCACGAATTTTGCGTTTTTGAAGTGAAATAACTTTTTAACGGTTAATTCGTTAACATTGATTGAAAACATTGGTTCTTATAATTCCGTAAAGTATCTATATTCGAAATATCAACCCTGTAGCTCTTTCCGTTCAAAAGATACAGCACCCAAAAAATGAGCCTAAATTAAGGTGTAGTAATAACACTGTAGTGAAAAGTCCGAATGTCTCCCTAAAAACTCGGCCACGCACTACTGTGCTCTTGATAGATTCGACATTGTGATAACTTTTGAGATCTCGGTTCTATAACACTAACTAAAAAGCAATGCCCTCCCTATGCCTAATGTATTATTTATTCCTATAGTAAATCCTTATTAAATAATTTTTGAGTAACATTAAAAAGTCTATAATAAGCGTGGAATCATCCGACTTGACTTTGCTTTATCAAAGTTAATTATAATTTTAAGGAAATACAAACTTGCTTAGCTGGTTATAGAAAAAAACCGTTGCTGTTAGACCTGTTTAAATTTTGAAACATTTACATTTTTTGATGAATCAGTGCGTAGACACCATTCTATACATTAAAAATGATGTAGACAAATAACAATGTAACTACAAATTGAGTTAATTGTTTGAATATCCTGCACATACTTCGTTTAGATCCGTTATATTATTACCCGACTGCCCCAGAATAAGGGTAATACTTTTCGAGTGTATGTATGTCTATTTCTTTCTCTATAGCTTTTGATTGATTTTAACATATGAGGTCTTGTTCGATTCGTCTTAATTGTGGGAGTGACGTAGTATAATATTTAAATATGGCGTCTTTGAATAAAGAGAAAGGGGTGAAAATATTTTGTTACGATAACAATATGGGTATCAAAAAAAGCTTTTTCTCTTGTCAGTTCTTTATTTTTTACGCATGCGGTTTTTTTTTAATAAAATTTTTTAAATTACTTTTCTTGTTTTACTTTTTATACTCCTGTAGTCTACAGTAATTACATATGGCTAAGTTGAAATTGGGGCAAGAGTGTGCAGTATGTGAAAAAAGTTTCAATAAAAAGTTGTTGGTTTTTAAAAAAGTAATAGTTTTTTATTGAAACTTTTATTCTGCCTTTTATTCTACCGTTTTTAGTATTTCCCTCCTAACGAGAGGTTCATTAACACATTTCACACATTCACGAACTTGAAGTTACTTTTTAGGACAAATACAAAATTTCAGCTTGGAATCTCTTGTCGTTTTTGAGTTATCGTGAATACATACAGATAGACATGCGAAAATGAATTGAATGAAGCGTGTTGTTTATAATTCATGAAGAAGTATTTATTGAAGGATTTTGATGGTTAATCAGTCAGATAGCTCACCAAAACAATAAGAATCAACGGGTTATGATTAACAGGTTAATTGACACACCTTGAAACTGCATTATTGAAATATTGACAATAATATTCATCGTCTAGGGGGCACTTTCAAAATATTTGAATGAATATATTTTTTTTTAAGTTAAATGACTAGAAAATTAGTACAAGCAGTTACTTATATGAATTTTTTTAAATACTAATAATGTACACTCAGATGCACATAATTGAAACAGTAAGTCACATTTTAAGCGCACGTATTACGACATATATTACATGCAATATTACGTATAGTACCATTTATAATGTCTTGAAATGTCAATTTTTTTGCTTTTGGCTGTATATTGCGAATTACTTATTAATTATTAATTTTAAACTGCTTAAAACCAGTTTAGAACTATGTAATAAAGTTTCAAATATGTTTTTTATTTATTTGCTATAGCCTTTAGCCACATTTTTAGTTGTTGTTGTTAATTTATTGAAAAGTTATTTAAATTTAACAAAATAATTTTACAAACATTTGTATGTAATTGTTTTCTTGAAATTGTATTCAGGGAATGCAGAATAGTTTATGTTGTTATTTATAGACGTAGCACATAAGTAACTAAAATTGCACTCTTCTATTAAACTTAAAAGAATTCGATCCCTTGGACAGGGTTAATTGCTTAAATCTCCGGTAATAGGGCATACAAACGGGGAACATTGAACAGCAACATTGTGCAGCAACCTAGGATGTTGCTGTGTGTGTATAGCTGTTGTAGCAATAAAAAACATGCCCTTGAACGGTTGCTGTAAAAATCAAAATTATTTGATATTTTGTAGGAGGAGTTAAATGTTCATATACAAATTGGCCATATTATCTGAAATTTTATGCTTTCCTAATATTTTATTATGTTTTATTACCTATATTGGTTACAATTTACATTATATATAATAATATATATATACTTTATTATTTGTATAGAATATACTCAGAATAGATATTATCCCAACACTAGTTTTACTAGAGATATATACATATAATTAATAAACTATACAAATTAAATAAGATAGATAGAGACAAGATGAGAAATGATTGAATTTTTATGACTGGAGTCATAAAATAATAAAATTAAATTTTATGTTCCCAAACTTTGGTTGCAACGTCTGTACTGAAACTATTTTTATAGGCGGAGTTCAATGTTGCTGCAACAATGTTCTGCGTCTATTCCATACTTTAGAGTAAGTACTGATGTTCGAACTGAAATTGCGGTGAAAATCAGTTTATAAAAGAAGTTTCAAACAATGGACGAAAATTGTATTTAGTTTGGTTGACTATCGTTAATAAATGAGATGTTATTGTTATAATTATGAACAATTCTGTAATAACGGCTTATTACAGGAATTGAGTACAAAATACTGAAAAACAAAAATATATAAATAAATACATAAATAAATAAAATATCAAAAAATAATAAACGAGATGTTATTAAAAACTTAGTATTTTTCAGGTAAAAATATCCGGTTTTCTGGGTGGTTTTAGCCTAAGACCTACCTCCCTACCAAAACTCAACTTTCTAGGACAGCAATTGATATTGATATTTGAGAAGCTGTTAATTGAAATTGACGTTTGAGCATCATAGCTTTTTTTGTGTTTGTAGGCGTCTATGCTTAAACTTGTCCTAAGGCATTACCGTTCTAAGAGCCCGGATCGCTAGACCTTCGTTATTTTATAAAAGCTGAAAGTTTTTCTGCGGATGTCCACAACAGAATTAGGAACTATCGGCGACTAAGAAGTTTCGAAAACCTTGGCTTTGGTAGATAACAGCTAGCAAAGGTGCATAAAATTGCTACTTACTTTCACCAAATTATATAGCGTAATTCTTTTAAATTTTCTTCGAGATAATATTAGAAATCACGTCATTCATTGCCTGACACTTTGTATAGTGGCAACCCCCCGCCAGACACCCATATACTTTAAAAAAATGTATGTCTAGGTTGATATTTAAAAATTTAAATTTAATTTAATTTAATGAGGCGAGGTTGATATTTAAAAAAATTTTGACAAAATGGAAACCCGACTTCAAAAATCAAATATTCTAAAAATAAAAATGCACTAAAAAGTAAAAAAATAATTGCATATTCTTGTGCCAATTTTAGTTCACCTAAGAAAAAATTTTTGAATATATATGTACAATTATTGTTATTTTTGGAGGCGGTGTCCAAAAGTTATGTGAATTTCTCTATGCTGACACCGCCTCCAAAAATAACACTAATAGGGAATATGCATGAAAATTTTTTTTCTCATTTATTTTCAGAATATGAAAATACTGTTAATACTGTAATAATATTTAAAAACGAAATTAAAATCCGACCAATATCAAGGAAGCTATAAGCTTTTAAAAATTATTATCTGTCTCTTTCTTGCAAAAATACTAAAAACGGAGTTTCACGTGTATTTTAAATGGTGAAAGTGTAATATGACGTCACATAACATATCAAGAGGGCTATCACCCTCTTTGTCTAATCGGGTTTTTTTTTGTAAAAATTTTTTTTTTTGGAGTTCGTTTTTTTTGTAAAAATTTTTTTTTGAAGTCAGTTTAAAAAAAAATTGTTTCCTATTTTTCCATTATGAATGAGTATACCCTTTAAAAAAAAAAAAAAAATTTGCAGAAATCGGTTATCACATATAAAATTAGGATTTTCCTCGATTTCCAGGTTCCCTTCATCAGATTGCGATTTGGTGACAATGGAACCATTCGGAAATCAAACCCTTTAAAACAAAAAAAAATTCAAAATCGGTTCATAAATGACCGTGCTCTGAGGTAACAAACATTATAAAAAATAAAAAACCTCGCCTCGCCTCGCCTCGTGTCTCGTGAACCACTAAATTTTATATATGTTACTTGGGAAACTGTTAAAAGATGCTTCCAGACAGTTTCGTCAGTTCTTACATTTTGCCAGACAAATTTAAAATCAGCCGTAGGTGCGAGCAAGAGGCAATATACATACAAGCGGGTGCAAGTGAGATAGTTATTGGGTTTTCTTGATAATTAGTATTTATTGGATAAATATTTATAACTAAAAAATTAATTTAAAAAAAATTATTAACTATAATTTTCATGTAATAAATTAATAAATAATTTTTTGAAATTTTACTTTGTCTTTAAAATTTAATTTAAATCAAATATTGGTATTATATATATATGTATATATATATATATATATATATATATATATATATATATATATATATATATATATATATTGCTTTTTTGGTCCCTGAGATATACAAATATACAAAGGCTACAAATCGCCACTAATCCTACTTGTAAAACATAGGACGGTGTCCGTCATGTTTAAGCATAGACGCTTACCGTACTATGTTTTACAGGGAGGATTAGCGATGATTTCTAGCCCTCACGAACAAAAAAAAGCTATGATGCTCAAACGTCAATTTCAATTAACAGCTTCTCAAATTTCAATATCAATAGCTATCCTAGAAAGTTGATGTTCGGTAGGCAGGTAGGTCTTTGACTAAATATGTATAGCTTCATAGCTTTTTTTGTCCCTGAGATATATTATATATAACGGATATAAAAATATACTTGTGCCCTAGAGAAAACCTCATATATGCAACATATGTGCTAATTCCATTCATGTAACATATATTTAGTTGACCACTTTGGGGAAAACAATAATACAAAGCTGTGTTATGAAACCATTATGGGTGCAAAGTCCTAAAAATTAGAAGGCATATGGAAATCTTTTAAAAATTGACTAAAAACGAACATTTTAGTTAAATTATATTTTTTCATGCAGAATCAGTTATAATAGAAAATAATTATTCGAAATAAATTTACGACATCCGAGTAATAAATACAATTTACACAACAAATTTTTCCGTAAATATACTTGAACTTTTCTAATTAGACTATTAAAATTATTATAATTAGTTTATTTAACAAAAACAACTACATTGATAGATTGATAGATTGCTCGGGTAAAAATTATTGTAGATAAGATCAAACCATTCCTAGTGAATGAACTTTCAAAAAAACTTGAATAATGAGTGAAAAGAAATAATTTTGTATATTCAAATAAAAGTTTTCAAGAAAATAAATATATTTATAAAATTATAAGTAAAAATACCTTGAAAAATAGAATAATTATTTTATGAGGTTATTCAGAAATTGTTGATAAAAACAATGTAGAGGAAATTTCATAATAATAAATTGTTATCTTTGCCACGTTCATAACGCTTTAAAGCTTTATATCTATTGAAGATATTTCTTTCAATGTTTATTTTATGAATTCAAAACAAAAGAATTATCCAATTATAAAATCATGACGGACTAGATATGTGATTTCATTTATACGTGCGAAATCAATTTTTTTCCAATTCATTTAATTCATTCCAGTTTTATTTGTATAGATTTAAAAAAAAAAACAAACAAAATATTTTTCATATTTATTTTAATTAGTTGTAAATTAATTTTATTTATGCATGTCGACTTGCTTCCAATCTTTTTTTAAATAATATGTTATAATGTAATTGTATTAGACACGTAGGAGGTACGTAGACTAATAGACAAAATGAAAAGTTTCCATATTCACTTTTGGGACATGCCCATGAATAAGGATCAAGATTTTGCCCAAGAAAATCTGTTTCCAAATTTTTTAAATTATATTTTTTTGCTAATCTGTGTGACAAATAATTTTTAGGTGTTTTGGGCTAACTCAAACAAAAGAGAATTTTTCGTAAGCATGACCGTTTCCAAGTTATAAACAATTTAATATTTGAAAAAATGCAAAAACGGCCGTTTTCAAGGATGAAACAGAATATTAATAAAATAAAATTTTTGAGTTTACCAAAATTCTTAAATAATCTACCAATAAATGCGCGTCTCTTTCATACGTTTTACATATATACTCGTATTTTAGTGTAAATTTGCCAATTAAAAAAATTTGCCAATTAGAATGAAATAATC
Source organism: Nineta flava (assembly GCA_963920215.1). Taxonomy (NCBI): domain Eukaryota; kingdom Metazoa; phylum Arthropoda; class Insecta; order Neuroptera; family Chrysopidae; genus Nineta; species Nineta flava. Next base: position 38,075,389 of record OY986041.1, on the reverse strand, counting down.
TTGATTACTCTGCAGTGTTTTTTTGTTAAAGGCTGTTCAAAGATTATTTATGAATTTTGGTAAACTCAAAAATTGTATTTTTTAATATTGTAAAAGGGCCGTTTTTTCAAAAATTAAATTGTTTATAACTCGGAAACATTCAAGTTTACGAAAAAATGTCTAGATAACTTTATTTTTTTATACATACTATATATATGTTACGGTAAATGTACACTCTTGGGAAATGTATACTTTTACCGTAAAATGTGTACATTTCCCAAAAAGTTAGGTATATGTGAACTGAATATAATGTATATATACATTTCCCGGCAAATGTGTATTCTTGCCTTCACGTTTTGGTAAATGTATACTCTTACCTTCATGTTTTAAGAAAAGCTGGAAAATTTTGGCACGATTACGATAAAAATATGCAAAATTCCAACAGAGAGAGCTAAAACATGATGAAATTAGATGATAAAATATATACCCAACCCAACCAGGAATAACCCAATTCGACCCAACCCAACCAGACCCAACCCAACTCGACCAAACCCAACTCGACCCAACCCAACCAGACCCAACCCAACTCGGCCCAACCCAACTCGACCCAACCCAACCAGACCCAACCCAACTCGACCCATATCGATATCTCTATTTCGTATTTTGCGATTTCGTATTTTGTATGCTCACATTTACCAAAACGACATGGTCATTGTGAATTCAATGTACATTTCCCTTCTTTGAAATTGTAAATGTTAGTTGAATGCACATTACCCAAACGAGGAGGCAAATGTGCACATTTACCGGAAAATGTGTACATTTGCCGCAATATCTACTTTTTCCGTAACATATATACTTTTTATTTATGATGATTTTTGAAGAAATTTTTGCCAAATTGTCTCAGCGGTTCAACCTTAATAGCTACATTTTCCTCTAGAATTCGTTAAAATAATGTAGGATAGGATTTAGTTTTTGACCTTAAAATATAATCAAGTATAATTTAAATACGTTGTTCTAATTTTAGTATTTTTACTGGACTGAAAAAAAATATTGAAACAAGAATTTAGATTTAGAGGATTTAGATTTTAGAAACCACCCATGAAAATGGAATTTATTGAACGAAGCTCGAGTTAAAATTTCATTAAACTGTAAATAAAACGTTATTTTTCCAATTTTCTGTTTTGATTTGATTAACGAATCATTAAAGGTCAAAGCAATATTCGTTTATAAAGATTATTAAAATAATCAAACAGAACTCTAGGTTTTTTTGAAATTATATTTCAAATTTTGCCCCTATTCCTAGAACATTTGTTTGTATTTTATAAATACGTATTTCGAGTACAATGTAGTCATCATCAGTATGAATTAGCTAATCGTAACTATCTCTGGGATATGGATCCAGAGATATGTTGCTTGTTGCTAATTTGGTGCCTGTGTCACAATGATATTAAAAAATTCTGCCCTTTTATACGATTTGGCTGAGGGTATAATCTGACTTGAGGATTATTTAAGTTGCCTGACTACTGGATTAGGTGTGTGGAAAGCCCCACCTATTTATTGGCGGTATTCTTTGGTGAATATGCAGCGTTTGTTTTGTCACTAAAGTGAGTGTACCTACGTTAACTATCTAACCTTGACATTCAGGTATTGGATTTTTATTTTTATTTTTGAAAATGGTTTAATTTTATTAAATCAGAATTATGAATTGGGCCATTTTCTAAATTCATTATCTGTTTTCTCGATTTGTATATGAAGATGCTTTCGTATGCATCTATTCGTATGCAATTCTGTCACCTAATTCATAGCCACCAAAGAATACCGCCAACATATCTCTGAATCCATATCCCAGAGATAGTTAACCTTGACATTCAGGTATTGGATTTTTATTTTTATTTTTGAAAATGGTTTAATTTTATTAAATCAGAATTATGAATTGGGCCATTTTCTAAATTCATTATCTGTTTTCTCGATTTGTATATGAAGATGCTTTCGTATGCATCTATTCGTATGCAATTCTGTCACCTAATTCATAGCCACCAAAGAATACCGCCAACATATCTCTGAATCCATATCCCAGAGATAGTTACGATTAGCTAATTCATACTGATGATGACTACATTGTAGTCGAAATACGTATTAATAAAATACAAACAAATGTTCTAGGAATAGGGGCATAATTTGAAATATAATTTCAATATTCGTTTGTTTATTTAACACGAAAATCATCACATGCGGAAATAAATGCTGCGGAGATTTTTCATAAAACGAATTTATACTACTGCGCACCAAAAAAAACCACACGCCTTATTGGCGATGGGAAATATATGATTAATTCACAGATGATATAAATTGTTCTAATTTTGTAGAAAAAAAAATTCTAAAGAAACTTAATTTTATATAAATTACGGATCTCAAAAAATTCAAAGCGAGGCACTATAAACTTTTTATTGGTACACATTTTTTAATGATTATGTGTTAACTAAAAATTTGTTTGCACGTTTTATTGATTTGTTTTTTTTTTTTACAGAGTGATGGAAAAGTTTTGTTCATCGTTAACTCGGAAAAAAACCGTGGATTCAACAGATACCGGATCAAAATTAGCCCGAGTATTAACAATCACTGATTTAACAGCATTAGGTGTTGGTAGTACTCTAGGTCTTGGAGTTTATGTTTTAGCTGGGTCTGTTGCCAAAAGTGTAGCTGGACCAGCTGTATGTCTGTCGTTTTTAGTTGCAGCTATTGCTTCCGGCATAGCTGGTAAGTATTCTTTTAATCATATTTATAATAAATTTAATCATGTCATTAAATACAGTTTATTGACAAAAAGTACACAAACAACTAATATACAGACTGTGTTGGAATGCTTTTCCAATAGACAATCAATGTTAAATATTATTTATTACTGGCAGGCCGTATGGTTACTGTGCGGAGTCAGTCAGTACACATAAGTCAGTACACAGTAATGAGTACACACTCACTCTTAAATGAGTCAGTACACACTCTTAAATGACAAATAAGCTACCATACGCATATGAGATGACTATGTGTGTACTGACTGACTCCGCACAGTAACCAGACGTCCTGCCAGTAATAAATAATATTTAACATAGATTGTATTGGAAAAGCATTCCAACACAGTCTGTATAAGTCATATTTGCCCTGTTTGGTTTATTATGACGTCACACAGCGTATAACACGTGAAACTCTAAGACGAATCTAACGATACCTCATTTGTCAAAATATGATACGTAGCTTAGGAGCAACGCGGAGCAGATGTCATGTTAACAGATATCTAGACATTGACTGCTAAACACATAGTATAGTATTGGTCTAAGATCCGGCATTAGAAAACCTTTCCTCATCTGTTAATTGATTAAAATATTATTGAAAACGCTTATTGCAATATAAACAATTTGGCAATGTAATGTCTGCCAGGGTAGTTTTTTTTTTAATTTCTATTTTTTTAAATTTTTCTTATATAGGCTACAATTGATTTTAATGGATTTTAAGATGGCTGCCAGTTATGGATGTATTCTAATTATTCTAAACTTTTAAATTAGCTAAATATTTTTCAATTAACATATGAGAGAAGTAACCTAAGTTTACATTAAGTTTGAACACCTACAAGATTTGTCGTATCATATACTATGTTATTTAACAAGCAAAATTCAATTAACACGTGAGGGATTTAATTATAAAAAAATCAATTTTTAATTAATTAATTAATATTAATTGCAGTAGAACTACTCTGGCAGACATTACATTGCCAAATTGTTTATATTGCAATAAGCGTTTTGAATAATATTTCAATCAATTAACAGATGAGGGAAGGTTTTCACTAATGTCGGATGTTAGACCATATAGCCTTCCGTAGTCGGATAAACAAGAATAATAACCTCTGCTCAGTAAAATATTTTACTTTGTTATGAGAATGTTTAACACGTTAACTACATGATAGAAATTGCGTACTTTGTTTTTAACTGATATACACATCCCCGGAATTTCGTAAGTTGAAGAGTACTAAGTTGACTAGCAGCTCATGTCTCTTTGGAGTATTATATTTTTTTGTAATTTCCCGTTTTATATGGACAAAATGTTTAATTAAACTGATAGTTGTAAAGTAGTTTACTGACAGTAAGGCTTGTTAAGCTACAACAGTGTGGTATAATAGTGTGGTATAACTCCGGCTGTATATATATCGGCGATATGATGGTGAAATTCTGGACGAAATGGAATTTTCTTTAAAATATAAGCATGTGTTCCTTTTTCTCATTTTATGAACCAAATTCACTAGGTATTTTGCTTAAGTATTTAAACAATATTTCTTGAAAAATCCTCCCTCCTCATGGTGTTCGCCATAAGAATATGTCTCTGTAAGTTAATGGCGCAGTTAACGTGCTACTTAATCGCAAATAAAATATGACAATAGTACAGAAATATCTCAGACTTTATTAATTAATATATCAAATTATAATTACAACAAGCTGTTCTGATAAAAATCTTATACCATTTCTTAATTAATATTTAGTAAATATTTCGGAGGTATTTTCACAAAAATGGTCTGAGGTTTCAATTTTTACTTATCAAAGTTTGAACATGGAAACATTTTTAACGAATATATTGAAAGTTACACTATTGTATTATTATGAACTAAATACATAACAACATATTCCTAAAAAGTTTAGGAATAATATTTAACAAAACAATATTCCCCATCCTCTGTCAAAACTTATTGTAACATTTTAATTTGAGTCTAAAGCGAGGTAAAAGCGAAAATATTTTGGTGCCAATGGGACCAATGGGAAATAAAACCCTTTAAAACAAAAAAAAGAAATTCAAAATCGGTTCATAAATGACGGAGTTCTGAGGTGACACACATAAAAACAAAATATAAAAATAAAAAAAAATAAAATTAAAAAAAAAAATTAAAAAAAAAAAAACAGACGAATTGAGAACCATCCTCCTTTTTGAAGTCGGGTTAATAAGATAAAAACGAAAATAATCTAGTACTAACTTTTTATTCATAAGCTAATTTTTTTAAAGATTTTATATTATTTAAAAAAAAAAGTGGGAATTTGTGTAATACTATCTATTTTTAGTTTTATCATACTTATACTAAGAAAAAATATTCAGATTATGAACATGAATAAATTTCAATATTGTCTAGAGCACGGTAGTGCGGCAGGCCGAATTTAACGGGTTTATGCCTGTGTTTACGTCACTATTGAAAATATAAATTTTATAACAAGGTTTTATTAATTGAACTAGAAAGTAGAAAATAAAATTATTCCTTCGAGTCACCAATATGCAAATAAAAGATTGGCGCTCTCATGTTTTAAATATTCGTCTAAAACTTTTATGAACGACTTTTGTAGTTTCATATTTTTTACTTTTTAGTAAAAAAATTTATTGAATACAAGATTGTTCCCTCACTAACTAACAAACAGAAAGTGAAGTTAAATAAAAGCTTGTATAAATAAATAATAAAATGATTGCTTTGCATACAATTTAATCAATGATTTCTAACATAAATACAATTATTGCCAGAATATTTCCACCAATCCACAGTATGAATGGTAATGTTAACTGTTCTAATGACAATGTTACCAATTTACTACCGGATCTTATTCGATCAACAAATTTATACTCCTCTTCCCATTCAAAAACCAAACCACTCTGTACTAAAATACCCAAGACATTATTTAAACTTTCAAAAATTGGATGACCTTTGAGTACCAACATATGTACACCATAAAAAAATACATCGTCCTCCAATTTATAAACTGATCTACTCCCGCCATATTGTTTATACTTATTTTGAAGAGCATATATTGTAGGGCGAGCTGATTTTGCTAAGATTATATCACGTTGTTTAACTAATCGATCCAGACATGACGTGCTCAAATCGCAGATAATTCCATTTTGTACGATACGCCTACTAATTGTCGTGTTATCAAACAACAGTGCTGCCGTTGTAATTTGTAAAAATCCAAATTTCAATTTTTGCTCTAAAGCATCTTTAAGTGACTTAATTTGTGATGTATAAATTGGTTCTGTTAAAATACTAGCTAATTCACCTTGATAAGCTGCACTTATTATAAAACTAAAGAATACCCATAATACTCGAAATGATCGTATCATATATCGGCGTGAAGGTGGACAATCTTCTAGAAACAATCCAAATACATACAAAGTTATTTTTGCTGGGTCGTGATTAAATAATTTATATTCAATATATATCCAAATACATCCAAAACTAACGAATGTTATTGCAAAATAAATCCATAATTCTTTTGAAAAAACATAAACCATATTTTTCCACTCCGCAATTGGATTTGCCACTGGTGCAAACCATTTTAATTGATCTGATAAATATGAAACAGTACCATCAAAATCTGAATTTTCAGAAACGTTTCCATGCCATGAACCTACTAATAAATCGGCTTCCCTACGATATAATATTCCCATTGGATCCTTATATTGACCACCTTGCTTATAGCCCCATGCTTCATTGATCAATGGATTATTTATCCATTCGATAGTTAAATTTAAAATTTTTGAAACAGTTTTTATAATTTTTGTTTCAATTCCAAAACATTCATCCACGGTAATAATCATACTCGGAGGAAAATTAACCGGTAAAATTCGAACTGTTAAAAAATTAAGATTTGAGTAATTTTTCTCTTGAAATAATAATATTTTGTTTATATTTAATATTATTTTATTATTTTCACTGCACTGACCGATATCATTTATGAAACTTCCATTATTATTTAGATAAATATCGGTTAAATCATTGATTGTCCATTTTAAAATTTTAGTAACTCCTTCATTTTCTGGCATTAAACAAATAAAATTATTAATGTAATAACTTTTTAAAAATTGTTCAAAATTCAATAAAACAATTTTATGATTTAATTCAAAAATAAATATAAATTTTGCACGTGGATTCCACGATGAATTATAAATAAAATAATTCATTATTTTAAGATAATCATCGGTAATTAAAATTAAATAAAAAGTTGCTCTGGAAATTATCGCATCTGAATTAATATATTTTTTAAAATTTTTATTAAATATTGCATTAGTTTCGTAAATAACTTTAATATTATTTATATTAAATAAATTCATATCAATGTAAATCAAATCATATTTATTATCTGAATATTTTTCTAATATTTTTGAAGCACATTTCCAACTATTAATTGATTCTAGTCTTGTTGGATTTGGTAAAATAAAATTACATTGAATTTCTACAATATTTAAAAATATTAGTAAATTTATGAAAACTGTATTCATATTTTTATGAAATAAAAATGACACACATTATTGATATTCCATAATTTTAGATTAAATTGTTTTTAGACATTAATATATATATCGTTTATAATTTTTTTATCGTTTATAATCGTATATCGTTTATAATTTTTTGTTATAACTAATTTATTTGATTAATGATATATGTAGGCTGTATGATATATGTAGAAGGAGCAGATAACATGCACCAGTTTTGTTATAAATCTAGTTGAAACTCATTGAAAATACCACTTTACACTCTGTTCTGAATCTAAACTATATGCACTGTTGTTAAAAATCGATTAACATTAAATAAATTTACAGAGCAAACAAAAATATTTAGTTTTCTCCTAAAATTCTCAAGTTATCAAATACTCTATATACATAGGTGAGATCAAATACTCTATATGCAGGGTGAGTCGAACCAAGTGGATAATAGCACAAATTTCTACTTGCTTCCACGATTCTCCCATTTTTCAGCAACATCCAATAGAATAAATACATTAACAAAACGAAGACCACTCAAAAACATGATATAAGCCACAACCAAAACATTCAAATCAATGTGCGTATAAAAATAAAGCAGGCGGGTCAAACAACGCTGTCAAACCTATGTGCGCATAAATAATCAAATCCGGGGCCGGGAAACCCTTGAAAAACAAATATACGGTATGGATTACCAGGGTAACATGTATTAAGACAAAAACAAAAATTCGTTATTATTCTTGTATTATGATATTTATATATACATACGTATCTATACTTGTACAACAGTCGGTTTTACGTTTTGTTATAATCTATTGGATGTTGTAGAAAAATGGGATAATCGTGGAAGGAAGCGGAGGTGTGTACTATTATCCACTTAGTTCGACTCACCCTATATATATATATATATATATATATATATATATATATATATATATATATATATATATATATATATATATATACTTGTATATGTAAACAATGAAATTCCGTATTTGCGTACTTAATAGGTCTTTCTAGAAATAATCTTATTGTTGTAAATAATAGAAAACATCATGGCAGTAATTGTTTTGATTTTGATTTAAAGGTGTTCAGATAAAGGTTGGGAAATAAAATATAATAAATTGCTCACTTCGAACACGCTGTTGTTCTATCTCTTTATAAGCCAGACATCACCATACAAAAGTAGGCACGATACAAAATTTTAATATGATTTCGTCAATATATATTTCTATGGAATTGACAATATTGACAAATTAATGTGTTTACGTTGTTTAAATAATTTATAACTTAGTGGATGTCGAAAGTCATTAAAATCATCGTACATCATCACATCATCATCATTCATCATATATATATATATATATATATATATATATATATATATATATATATATATATATATATATATATATATATATATATATATAAAAATATATATATAGATATATATTTATATATATATATATATATATATATATATATATATATATATACATATGGACCTTTAGGTATCGATTTTAATCTGATTGGAGTGAAATTTGCTTTGCTTTTCATATTTGTGTTAATGGGCAGAATCGGCCAAGGAGAAGAAAGGGTTTAGAGGAGGGAAAACCGCCAAATTGGAATTGTAGGAAATTAATTTTATCTCAATTTATCTCCTGACTATTATAATAATCTCTCTAAAATAAATCAGTTAAACTTTCTCTAAAATAATTCAGTTAGTTTATGCAGCTCCTCGATGTCGAATTTTAAAAGTTTGAAATAAAAAAAACTTCTCTGAAAAGCCTAAGCTTTTTGGCTTCTTAAAAGTTGATTGTTCTTGAAATGTAATAGAGAATATCTATTTATAGTTCTTATAGTTTTCGATCGGACATGGTACAGCGAACATTGAAAATCACGAAAATTGTAATGCATGGTTCACTAAACATGAGTATTAACGGTGTTCAAAAAGTTATGGTACCGCAAAAATGGTTTAAGAAACTCAAATGGTTTAAGAAAAAACCACCGTGAGTGGTTTAAGAAAATTGAAATATCCACTTATTTGTGGTCTATTGAATTAAACCTTGGTCTTTAAGTACATTTCAAGATCTAGTTGATTCACTAAATTGGAGACTCACCTTTTTACTACTGCATATTTCACGCAAATTGATGTAAAGAAGACATGGCAAAATGGTAAAACTGACCCAGAATAGCTATATCTCAGAAACTAAGAGTTTTAGTAAACAAATTTCCTTGAGCAAAATAACATTCATTTTTAGAGTAGGTTTAGTTACATGCGTGCAGCTGTTGCAGAACTTTTTGCACAAATTTTATATAATTATATGACAATTATATTATTGATTCTTTTATAAAATATAAACAACACAGTTAAATACATAATTCCATCAGTTAATTACATAATCCCACCTAAAACAAAAATGTGAAAGGGGTAAAGTTTTCGCATACAAAAATGTATTGATATCCCAGCAAAAAAAAAATGTGGAAAGAACAAAGTTTTCGTTTGTTCTATTAATCTGTTTTACAAAATTAATCTATGCGAGGATCAAGTTATTTAACAAAAATTAGAAAATGTTCGGTATAAATTTATAGCGAAAAATTTTCTTTGGTATGAGGAGAAAGTTATTTGTCAAAGGAAGCAATTGATTGATATAAATTTATTGTGAAATTTTCTCAGGTGCAGGGTATATATATATGTATATATATTTATATATTTATATATATATATATTTATATATTTATATATATATATATATATATATATATATATATATATATATACAGGGTGAGTCGAACCAAGTGGATAATAGCACACACCTCCACTTCCTTCCACTTCCTTCCACGATTCTATCATTTTTCTACAACATCCAGTAGACGACAATACATTATAACAAAACGAAGACCACCCAAAGACATGATTTAAGCCACAACCAAAACACTCAGATCATTGTGCGCACAAAAATTAAGCAGGCGGGTCAAACAAACAAACAAATTAATTTTTTTTAAATAAACAAATTAAGGACAATATATATATATATATATATATATATATTTAATATATATTTAATAAATTTTTTTTAAATAAACAAATTAAGGACAAACAATTGTTTATAGCAAACAATCAAGAACAAAAGACAAACTAATGATATATCGAAATAAAAATTCAAAAATTAAAAAAAAAATTATGGGGGCTAAATTTGGTCACCCTAAAATTACAACTAAATTTGATATAATACAAGAAAAATAACGAATTTTTGTTTTCGTCTTAATACATGTTACCCTGGTAATCCATATCGTTTATTTGTTTTTCGTATATTTGTTCCCCGGGCCCCGGATTTGATTATTTATGCGCACATAGGTTTGACAGCGTTGTTTGACCGTCTACTTTATTTTTGTGCGCACAATGATCTGAGTGTTTTGGTTGTGGCTTAAATCATGTCTTTGGGTGGTCTTCGTTTTGTTATAATGTATTGTCGTCTATTGGATGTTGTAGAAAAATGATAGAATCGTGGAAGTGGAGGTGTGTGCTATTATCCACTTGGTTCGACTCACCCTGTATATATATATATATATATAGAAAACTTCCTTTTAATCGAATCGATTTTCCTGTAAAACGAAAGGCCGGAGAGTTAATAATGCCAGTTTGACAAGCGTCAAGCGAAAACCAATTTTAACAATACGAAAAATATGAATACAAAGAACATTCTTGTAGGAAATATTGTTAGCTTTCATTTTTAATCGAAATATTTTTTTGGTGCAACCAAAATGATTTTCGAAATGTAAGTGAAAACCCGAAAAGGGGGCTTTTCCATCCCCTCCCACTATGTAGCACCAAGGATGGGAACGGGATCTTTAAGTATGTCTATCTCTTACGTACACTTAACAAATATTCAAAGTCAAAGATACACCCTCCATGTTATTTACACTCATGAATGACCATTTTGAATATCTAATAAAGAATACATTAGTTTGTTAGTAGTTTAGTCTAGTCAACAAGTTAAAAAACGTGTTAATTCTTGCTACTATGAATTAAAATACGTGCGACAGCACGTTGAGCTCGGTATGACTTACTAGAAAAATGTGCATAAAATTCAAACCCGCACATAAACAATTGCAAAAGTTATAAACAATTTATTTAAAAAAAAGAGGGTGTTTTGTTTTTTAGAAATATCTCTAGAAACTATTGCAGATATCAGAAATCGAAAAAAAGATTGTTGAAGAGAAGGAAATTTCCTAAAAAAAGTCCCACCTTCCGGAACTGTATCACTAATATTTATAATTTTGTTTGAGAGATGAAAATAAGGCTTGAAAACGAGTGATTCGGCTCCGCTAAGGAAATAAAAATTCAGGTACTTACTGGATACTTAAACAAACAATAATCCGTTTACACGAAATTTTTACCCCAATTTTTTCATTAACTATGCTTTGTTAATTAAAAAATTTTTCCAATCTGGATTCTGGAATGAAGTCTGGAATTCTTTTTACTTCTGGGAGCTATTCTTTGAAGGATTTAAAAAAGTTACCTTTTGGAATAGTTAAAAAATTTTTTTTTTTTATTAACAAACAAAAATACGGAAAAATTCAAAACATAAATAAAGTATTGCGACTTTAAAATTTAAATATCTTTTAAACTATTATCTATTTTTTCTATAAACCTGATGATAGCAAACGTGAATAAAGAAATTTACACTCACTTTAGTCTATGAATATCAGTACTGACCAAGAAATTATCAGTATACAGGGTGTAACCCTGAAGACTAGTATAAAAACAAAAAATAAAATTAAAATATCTACATTATAACAGATACAGAGTTGCATTTTTGATAGCCCAATGGTTCGTCTTCAGGGTTACATCATGTATACATATGCAACGACTATTTCTATGACAGGTATTATACGTTCAGTCTGCCGTCATTTCATTTCATGATTGTGATTTGAATGCCGTCATATCACTATATATGTTATACTAGATATATTCAATATCATAACATAGCTATAACAAGTATGTTTATTGTACTGTTCTTGCATTACTTGCAAAGCCTACAATTGACCGCCGAGTAAGCATAATAAAAAAATCACTCTTCTGCCATGTCTAGAAGTGGGCTAGAATCTGTATACGTGAATGGGTGAGTGAATCAATCAGTAAGCCAGTTACACAAAGGGTTGTATATATTATAGGACTAGCTCTGCTTGCAAGAAAGTTCCGCCTCTTTGATCCACTATGCAGCCTTCGGTCTTGGCTTCGCGTCCTTAACATAATGTAAAAAACCGCATCCTTCTAGCAGAAGTGAGTTACTCAGTCAGTGAGTGAGTTACACAAAGAGCTGTATATATTATAGAACTCGCTTTGCTTGCAAGAGAGCTCCACCCTTTGACCCTTTGGGCAGCCTTCAGCCTTGGCTTCGCGTCTTAGAAAGAATACAAAAAACCCCACCCTTCTAGCATGTATAGAAGTAAATACAGTATTTTTGGTTTTTATTTCCGTAATGCATTGATAGCATTAAAGTTTTTCGATTTTTGCTGTAAGTTGGAAATTATTTCGCGTCGAATTCAAAAAAACCGCATACTTGTAGCATGTGTAGAAGTGGATTAGAATTTTTATACATCAGTGAGTCAGTAAGTGAGTTGCACACAGTGCTGTATATATTACAGGACTTGCTATACTAACAAGTGAGCTCCACCGCCTTGATCCCCGGAGGCGGCCTTTGGTCTTGGCTTCGCATCCTAGAACGAAAACATACCCTTAGTAGTGTAAATTTGGTAAAGTAAAGAATATAAGAAATCAATCAATCAAGGAAGTTCACAGGAGAGAGGGGTAAGCGTGGGTCTTAAGGAAACTCACGGGGGGTATACCGAGAAAATATCCCTTTATGTTTCAAATAATTCCACATTGAATAACGTAAAGAACTTTGAGAGTGGTTTGAACTTTCAATTTTGAGAGTGGCTTTCCCATTTCCGGGTGAGTGACGTTGGGAAAATTAAAGTTTTTAGATTTTTCCCGTAAGTGTGGAGTTACTCCTCGTCGAATGCGGAGTTTAAGAGGTTTTTGGCCTTACGTGCTTACAGTGCTATTACTAAACCTTAATTTAGACCATTTTTCACGTCGATATAACTTTTGAACGAAAAGAGATGCAGTGGTGATTTTTCGAGTATATACTATTTACGGAACTATAAGGAATTATAATGGATTTTCGCTAATCGTTAAGAAATAAACAGTTAAGCAGTTATTTTAAGTAAAAAATCGTAAAATAGCGGGAACGCCCATAATTTACCGTGTATAATCTACCCATAAACTCAGCCTTACGCACTTTCGTGCTCTAGATCATCATAATGTTCTCCTACTTTCCGATATCCTTAAAAGATATTTGGCCTATAGTTAGATATAGTACCCAAACCCACAGGAAAATTATGAAAACAAGAAATTTCTATCGGGAAATAGAAAATTTTTGCATTTTTGTTTTGATAAATTTAATATTGTGAAACATATAACTTATAAGTCCATTCTGATTGGTTGATACTGCATTCCGATTGGATGACACTTAAATCGCGTAGCATTTCAAAAAGTATACATATTTATTTTTATTTTTAACAACTTTATTTGAAAACCAAACGTAATAAATATTCCAACAATGGAAAAGACTAACTTTTATGCTAGAAGGATGAGGTTTTTTGCATTCAACCCGGACTAACTTGAAACTTTTAAGAAAAATGGGAAAACGTTAGTTTTACCCACGCAACATCCCCGAAAATGGGAAAAAACACCAAATGATTACCTTTTTTATCTAATTTTAGTGTTTTCTATATGGAAGTTTAACATTACTTAGGAAAAATAACAGTTTTAGAAAAATTGAATATATGATTTTGGTTGAAGAATTAATTTTCATCCATTATTTAGTTTGTATCAATCATGGATACATTTAAGTTTTCAAAAAAACACAAATTTTTTTGGATGCATTATTTAGAATTTCTGAAAAAATTGAAATTTTTGCCTGGGCTCAAGAATTGAAATATCTCGTAATCAGAGATATCGAAAAAATAATCGCAAATTTTGTCGTGTTAAGTCAACAAAGTCCATAGAACTTATATACCACATCTGAATGAAATTTTCCGGCCATGAGAGTTTTCCCTTAGTATGTTTTTAAAATTCTATAACGCGGCAAGTTTTAAAATATTTGAAACAAAAGAAAGAAGAAAAGAAAGAATAACTTATAAAATGTTAAAATATACTACAGGAAAACTTACGAAATAAATTTCAACCCAAATTTTTTTACATTTAATCAATTTATCCCTTTTTAATTTCTTCGTAAATAGTTTACCGAGCTATTCACTTCGTAAATATCTCGGCCCTTGTATGGGATGTCATCACTTTTTAAGGAGAAACTATAATAAGTATCTCCCTGGAAACTCGGCCCTTTTTTACATTTATGTTTTTGATCGGATAAAATTGAATTTTAAAAAGCATTTTATACACTTATTAATTACTTTTATCATTTATAAACCGTAATTTCAAAAGTTAAGGATAATTCAAATTAAGGTCGAAACAATATTTACTGGCTAAAGAGAGGATTATCCTCTATAATATTCCTCTATATTTCAAATCCTACAATACCGCGACTATATTGCCTACCAAAAATTCACAAGATGGATCAATGCGACCAATAGTATCAGGCATAAATTCTCCAACCTACAAAATTTCAAAATGGCTAGTAACCCAATTTCAATCACTAAATCAATTAAATTCATTTTCAGTCAAGAATAGTATCGAATTAATCGAAAAAATCAAAGATATTAATTTACAACCAGATTCAGTTTTAATGTCTTTCGATGTAAAAGCATTATACCCAAGCGTCCCAATACCAGACGCAATAAAAATACTAGAAAAATGGCTAACAAATAAAAGAATACCCGCAGATGAAATAAGTGAATATCTGAAACTAACACGGCTTTGCATGAGACAAAATGTGTTTACTTTCGAAGGTAAATACTACAAGCAAACATTTGGAACAAGTATGGGTAATCCATTGTCTCCGTTCCTAAGTAATATCTTCATGACAGATCCAGAAGAAAAAGCCAAAAAAGATTTCAATTATTTTCCAACTGTATGGTACAGATACGTCGATGATATCTTTACTATTTTTGATACGAACAAAGAAAATCCCCAAACATTTTTAGAGAACTTAAATAAAATGTACCCATCGATAGAATTTACAACCGAAATGGAACAAGGAGGCTCGATTCCGTTTTTAGATATAAAAATTATGAAAAATAACGACACTAATAAATTAGAATTCGATATCTACAAAAAACCTACACACACTGAACGATACATTACAGCCGATTCGAACAGCCCACCTCAACACAAAAAGGCTATTTTCAATTTTTTGGTAAACTGAACTTTTGGTTTCTAAACTTTTGGCTACTGAAAGTCCCATTGTCCAAGAAAAATTACTTTAGAGAAATAAACCACATTAAACAAGTTTCAATCTTTAATGGCTTCGACTCTAACATAATAAATAATTTGGTCCGCAGAACTAAATTTAAAATTGCACGAAACAATTCCACCGCACTAACACCAGAAAGTGGCAACGTTGAACAAACTAAATGGTGCAAACTAACATACTACCGTCCATGCACAAATAAAATCACTCGAGAATTAAGGGACCACAACTTAAAAACAGCGCTTGTTAGTAAAAATAAAATCAAACAGTTACTGGGCAACCCTAAGGATAAAATTAGTAATGAAAAACAATCGGGCATATATGGTGTTAATTGTCAAAACTGTTCGAAAATTTACGTTGGTCAAAGTCGTCGCCAAATCGGTATTCGAATCAAAGAACATCTGGCTCATGTGAAATTTGGGAGAACCGAAAAATCGTGTACAGCGGCGCACGTTATTGAGAACAACCATGAAATTGATAAATCGAATCTAAAACTACTTAAATTGGTACAAAACTCCACAGAATTAGATGCATACGAAAGCATCTACATATACAAATTGAGAAAACAGATAATGAATTTAGACAATGGCCCAATTCCAAACTCTGATTTAATAAAATTAAACCATTTTCAAAAATAAAAATAAAAATCCAATACCTGAATGTCAAGGTTAACGTAGGTACACTCACTTCAGTGACAAAACAAACGCCGCATAGTCACCAAAGAATATCGCCAATAAATAGGTGGGGCTTTCCACACACCTAATCCAGTAGTCAGGCAACTTATATAATCCTCAAGTCAGATTATACCCTCAGGCACCAAACTAAATTAGCAACAAGTAACATATCTCTGAATCCATATCCCAGAGATAGTTACGATTAGCTAATTCATACTGATGATGACTACATTGTAGTCGAAATACGTATTTATAAAATACAAACAAATGTTCTAGGAATAGGGACAAAATTTGAGATATAATTTGAAAAAATGTTTGAAAAATTTTGACTTCGGTACGAGACCAATAGCTCTGTTTCCTTTCCGGAAATTCGCCAAAATAAAATAAAATTTACAAATTAGAGAGAGAGAGAGAGTTGCATAAAAGAAGGCTGCGCTTTGGCGCTTTGGCGTGACAAACATACACTAATATAATCAATAGAAATCTACATATTAAATCACGTTTAGAGTTGACAAAAAAACGTAAAGAACTTCGTTCCTGACGGGGCCCCCGACCGCACAATTTTTCTCTCTCTAAAATAAGAATATGCAGTCGATCAACAAAATAAAAATAATACATTTTGTTTTCTCTATAAAATTTGCAAACCGGCGGTGAACAAATTTATGATTATTATTATAAAAAGTAATCATGGTATAAAATTTCTTTTTCCTTTAAAATGCATCTATGTATTGCTTCATGTTTTTTGTAAAAATACATGTTACTATATTATTTCATAATAAGAATTTTAATTTTTGTAAATTTGCCTCGGACGAGGCGAGGTTTTTGGGACAATATATCTCGCCTCGCCTCAGTTAGTAATGAGGATTACAATTTTGAACCTCGCCTGGCCTCGCCTCGTGCCTCGTAACAGAGGACCGTAGGACCCTAGGTAACCGAGGCGGAGTTACCTCGTAACCTTTGTGAAACACTAATCGCTACTCTGTGATGACGTCATGCTCGACCTCAGTTCTTGCTCGAGCAATCGAACGTGTTTATGATCATTTATTATTAGGTTGACTATTAGTGATAATATATAACTACTACTATTAGTGTCAAATACTTAAGTACATTTTAGCTATTGTTTTAGATTACTTATCAGACTGTAGTTTGAGTACAGTTAATAGAGAATCTTGCTACTCTTGTGCGCATTGCATTATATTACAGAAGTGATTTAAAAAAAAATTACGTTCAGTATCACGTACTGAATATAAACACAATCCTTACAAATTTCAAACCTCAGAAGTGTCGCCATTTTGAGAAAAACTGTATAAAACTGTAGATATAAGCCAATATCTCCATTACTTTAGACCAAAAATGGTAATAATCTTTCTTGTAGATAATAGGATTTCCTATTTTCTATTTGTTTACTCATTTTTTTTGTATCACTTACAAAAAAAAACTTAATAAATAATTTCCTTTCTAAACAATTATTAGAAGAGATATCGGTCAAAAAGTCAATAAATAAATAGTAATAGTAGATAAGTAGTAAACGGTAAGTGATACAAAAAAAATTAATAAAATAAAAAAGGGAATTCAATTACCTACAAGAATGATCATTTTTGGCCTAAAATACACGGTAATGGAGATATAGGACGATACAGTTTTTCTCAAAATGGCGGCACTTCTGGCACTTCTGGTCTAAGGTGCACGGTAATGGAGATATTGGCTTATATCTACAGTTGTATACAGTTTTTCTCAAAATGACGGCACTTCTGTGGTCGAAATTTAAGGATTTTGTTCACTTACATTCAGTATGAGATACTGAACTTAATTTAAAAAAAATAACTGTACTATTTAGGCACTGAACATATAATATATTCTTTGATGTCTAAATATGTCCGTGTGCGTAAAAGAAATATTATTAAGTAAAACTAGTAATAAATTTGAATTTGATGGCAATACACTTTGTATTATTATTAACGAAGCAGATAATAATATACACAAGCAATTTGTAACTGTCTTCATCATCAGAACTTTTAGACGATGATAATAGTTCCAACAATGTCAACATTCGTAAGTTTTTCGACGCCATATTGTACTGCATTATTGCTCTGACCTTAATAGTCAGAGCAAGACGGAGCGCACTAGGAGTCTATCGTCTATCGTCAATCGAAAAAGAAAAACTCAGTGCGAGTAATCTATAATTGTCAATCAAACATACCTTTTATACTTAGAGTGGTCTCATTGCGCACGAGGGCAGTCTAAAGAAAAAGCTAATAGTTTTTACTAAATCGCACTATTTCTTCACGCACTGTAGGCACATTTAAGCTGCAATGTATACTATGGTGAATCACTTCCGCATATACTGTGGTAAATCACTTATCACTCGCAATACTTTAGATTGAAAACGTTGTAAGATCTCAATGGTATTGACACGTCTTGTCGTACCCCTCAATTGTATGCAAAAAGTCCATATAGGTTTTAAAATGCTTTTGTACACTAAGAGCTTGTTACCGAGAGATAATTTATAATAGTTATTTAGCGGCTTTTTTTTTTCTTTTAGGCCTTATATGCTTTCGCCAATTATGACTTTTGTCTAGATTCACAGTGATGCACAGAAGACAGTGTAGCTTGAGCTGATGTGTTTGCATTCACCCGAATTCACTACTTTCACAGCTATTGTTGAATTTTATTTAAGTTACATTATAGTTTTTCTGACGTTGTTTTTGGATCCGTATCGGATGCAAAGATTGCGGTATCGTCGGTAAACGTAGCATTGATGTTTTTATGATCAACTGGCAACTGGCAAAACGTGTCATTTTTCTTAATATTTGATGGCCCGTGTCTGTCAAAAGAAACCTTATTTATTTTTGAAATATATTATTCATTCCGCCCGATTCATTTCTATGTAACCTGTCAAGTATTTAAGCCACTACATACGGGACTGTGTGTCAATTAATTTTATTTAACATTACATGTTCACTCGCGTTCGATTCCCGGTGTTATTGTATATTTAAAACCTAGGTTAATAAGAATGAAATAAAAAGACAATTTGGGGGCTTTTAAATAATGTTTATTTTTGCCTGACTATTTTATAATGAATATGCAAGTTTGTTGGTAGTTACGATTTGTAACTTAGAGACATATGAAATGCACTAAGGTGACTAGAAGCTCAATATAGTATAATTACACTACATCGACAATCAACATTGGAGTAGCGACTGTTGAATGGATTGCATTTTTAAGCCGAATTAGTTGTATATAACCATTTTTTTGAATGCCCAACCATACCGTCTTGTCTGTCCGTTCTCTAGTAATTGAAAGAAACTTATTGGTAATTACAAAAGATACCACTCCAAAGTTAATTAAAGTGAAATGATATGAATTTATTAATTGATGTGCTCTAATGAGCGAATCAATACATAAAAAAAAAAAAATTACAAAAGTTTTTACATAAAAACAAAAAATAAAATATTACACATTATATGGCGTATCAAAAATTACCTTAAAAAGAAAAATATAACATAATTCTTCTTTTTTTTTGTATAAAATATAAATAGAAAATTAATACTATAAAGGAAAACATAAACAACAGATATAGAATTATTAAGGGCTTTAGAGAATTAATTTAAATATTTATTATTTTTTAAAAAAATGAAACGTAGGTAATTGGCTACATCCTTTACAGCCTTTTTATCCTTAATACTAAGCGTGTCTTCAGCAGTTACTAAATTTTTATGATTCAATACATCCCGCTCTTTACCACTCGTACTCCGACAATCTTCTAAGAGGTGTTTTATACTTTCACTTTCCCCACACAAGGCACATATAAGGGCATCACCCACTAAACACTTTTCCATTTGAAAGTATATAGTCTAAATTTCGCAATGACATGTCTGTCACTTCTTTTAGCTACCTTTATGTAAGGCGCACCATCTTCATAATGTTTCAGGCCACCATAAAAACTTAAGGAGCCTTTCGTTCTTACATCTTGTAGGGAAATTAAAAGTGAATGCTCATATACAGTTTTTTTAAGTTGCTCAGTCTATTGAAATAATTCCACGCTTTTTGGATACACTTGTAACGGATTGCGGTTACACCCAGTTCTATATTAACAGCACAATTGGGGGATGATTTTGGAATACATAGTAGCTCTTTATAAAAGTTGTAGGCAATTGTATCTATTTAAAGTGCTCTTTGATTTTACTATCCAGTGCCCAAATTTCGCTACTACATGTTAAAATAGGTTCAATTAAAGTATTAATCAGTTGCAGGATAATTTTAGTAGGAAAATTCTGATTCTGATACATAAATCTTTTAATACTCATTAGACCTCTTTTACTTTTGTCAATCATATTCGGGACATGAGCTCCCCATTTGCCATTATAAGTTAATGTAACCCCCAAATAATCAAAACACTTCACTAATTAAAGTGATAAATATGAGGGTCTTATGGATGTAGTTTTATATATTTCAATAAAATAACATATTGCAAAATAAAAGCGTAAAATTTATAGTGCTTCTTGAATCAAGCTGCATTACAGCCTCTGAAGGTGAAATATTGTGTCATTCAAGTCATCAAAATTTATTCAAATTGACATATTTTTCCATAAATAAATGCAAGAACTCCAAGAAAATAACCACAAATCAAAATTATAAACGGAATTGCTAAATGCTTCAATGATAATGTTTTTAATTCATATTCCGAATGAGCTACCACGCAATACCACTTTGGACCAATATTCCAAAAATATCAATTATACTGTCAAAAATTGGATATGCTTTGTTTACCAGCATATGAACTCCATAAATGAATACACTATTTAGAAGTCTTATAGACTAATGGACTGCCACCAGAATTTTTGTACAAAGCTTGTAATCCATACATTACACTTCTCTCTGATTTACCCACATATAAATTTCAATTTTTAATTAATAGATTTATATATGCCATTCCATTATCGCATGAAATACGTTTCTTTAATAGTTGTTTACTAGTTGTTGTGTTATCTAAACCGAGGGTTTGGATAACCACAGGCATAAATCCAAATATAAAATCTTGCTTGATTCATTACTGCTTTATTTAAACCAAAAATGCACTAAAAAGTAAAAAAAATAATTGCATATTCTTGTGTCAAATTTAGTACACCTAAGCAAAAATTTTTAAATATATATGTACAATTATTGTTATTTTTGGAGGCGGTGTCCAAATTTTATGTGAAGGATAAATTTTATATGAAACTCTGTATGCTGCCACCGACTCCAAAAATAACAATAATTGTACATATATATTTAAAAATTTTTTCTTAGGTAAACTAAAATTGGCACAAGAATATGCAATTATTTTTTTACTTTTTTGTACATTTTTTGTTTTAGAATATTTGATTTTTGAAGTCGGGTTTCCATTATATCAAAATAGGTTTTATTTCTCGCTTTTTAGTGACTTTGAAGTTCTATAACTGATTTTATTTGTCTAAATATGGGTAGACCTATTAAATGACCAACTAATTTTTAGTGCATTTTTTTATAACAGATTTTCAATTTTTTTTACAAGCATTTTGTTTTTTTTTTAAATAAAAATTTTTTTTTGTGGGGTCGGTTTTTTTTTGTACAAAATTTGTTTGAAGTCGATTTTTTTAAAATTTTTCTTATTTTCCCATTAAGAATGAGTATATCCTTTCAAAAAAAAAAAAAATTCGCAGAAATCGGTTATCACATGTAAAATGGGGGTTTTCCTCGATTTCCAGGTTATTTTTGGAGGCGGTGTCCAAATTTTATGTGAAGGATAAATTTTATATGAAACTCTCTATGCTGCCACCGACTCCAAAAATAACAATAATTGTACATATATATTTAAAAATTTTTGCTTAGGTGAACTAAAATTGGCATAAGAGTATGCAATTATTTTTTTACTTTTTAGTGCATTTTTGGTTTTAGAATATTTGATTTTTGAAGTCGGGTTTCCATTTTGTCAAAATTTTTTTTATTTTCATAAATAATTTTAATATAATTTATATTTAACAAATCCATATCAATGCAAATAAAATCGTATTTATTATCTGAATATTATTCTAATATTTTTGAAGCACATTTTCAACTATCAATTGATTCTAATCTTGTTGGATTTGGTAAAATACAATTACATTCAATTAGTGCCGTAGAAAATATTAATAAAAAAAATTTGTTAAAATGTTATTCATAGTTGTATAAAGTCAAAGTAAATTTTATAGACATTTTGTAATTAAATTAAAATAATAATCAAAAACAAATTAATATTGGAACTAAAAATTCAATTTTTGAATTATCATATGCTTTTAAAATTTTATAACTTTCCAAGTTATTCTTTCTTTTGTTTCAAATATTTTAAAACTTGCCGCGTTATAAAACTTTAAAAACATACTTAGGGAAAACTTACGAAATAAATTTAAACCAAATATTTTTTTTACATTTAATCAATTCACCGCTCTTTAGGTTTCTTGGTAATTAGTTTACCAAGCTATTTACTTGGTAAATAGCTCTGTGCTTTAATTCGATATCATCACTTTTTAAAGAGCAACTATTATATGAAGATCTCCCCGAAAACTTTGTCCTTTTTTACATTTATGTTTTTGATCGGATATGACTACTTTTTGCAAGACTTAAATATACAAAGCCGAAGGCTTTGCAAACAACGCTAAATGACCTAAACGGATAAATGTACCCTTACTTACTGTGTTTCGCTCCTCAAGCCATTTCATTTTATACCCATATTATAGGGTTAATGTGGAAATTATAAATCGCCATTTGGCGGCGGCCGCTATATTGGACTTGGAATGATGGCAATTTACATAATGTGTTATGCTCATCAAGCCCTTTCATTTGATATTCATATCACACGGGTTAATGTGGAAATTATAAATCGTCATTTTGCGGCGGCCGACCTTCAATATCTCTGTAAATATTAGAGAAATAGAAATAATGATAAAATACTTAATTCTAATAAAACTAATTGTCTATAACTTTTCTTCTTATGTGTTTTTCGATTTTTTTAATATTAAGAGAGATATTCCAAATTTTGTGTTTCCCCGTCCCTCTAAGCCCCTCTTTCCGATTCCGGTCATGCTTACCATAAAAATGCATTATCATCAGAACTGAACAAACATTTAAAAATTCAACTCCGTAGGATAAAAGGAAGTGGGTCAAATTTATCTTGCAAGGTTCCATTAAACACACCGGGACTAAATAAATGCTTATAATATTTGAATAAATGTACCCTTATTGAGACAAATGGATGAAAATTTTTATTCGAACTGTTAAATCAACATAAGTGACATATTCGATTTTCAAAATCCATTGCCTATGTATGTTCAAACTACCATGTAGAGAACACTATAATTAGACACAGCAGCTTTTTTTTTCTCCTTTGAAGTTTTCTGATCTACATATAGGTTTTGAGGTATTCCGCGTCGAATGCAAAAAAACCGCGTCCTTCTAAAATTTCTGGAAGTGGCTTAAGTTTAAACACTTTAATGTAATTTTGGGTTTTTCCCAATTTTGGGGATGTTCCGTTGGCAAAATTAAATTTTTTGATTATTTTATAGGTTTCAAAAATTCCGCGTCGAATGCAATAAAACGCATCCTTTTAGCATTTTTGGGAGTAGGTTTAATTTAAACACTTAACTTATAATAATTACATTATTATCAATATGGCCTTATATAATATTATAAGGCCAAAAACCCCTTAAACTTGGTCTGTCGCACTACCGTGCTCTAGATGTACTTTTCAAGCCATGCAATATAATGTAATATTTGTTATATGAAATAAAATATCGGTTAATATTGTAAAAATGGTTGTTAAAATTAATTGATTGTCTATAATTATTCATAACTGGTGTTTGTTTATATTCCATTAGATATTTAAAGAAAAATTTGAAATGACCTCTGTACACAGGTCGATTAATTTAAGTTTCAAAAAATTATTGGAAATTAACAAGGTTCGAACTTCTTACCCTTAGATTTATGCTTACACAATGTTGTATTAATTAATTAGGTATACACATATTTTGATATGGAACCATACATACATATTTTGATTTATTTTAAGATTTGATTCGTTGATAAACAGAATTTGAAATATTGCTAAAAAAATTTGACACAATCAGTTTGCGGTAAGATGTGTTTGAATATATTTTTATGTTTATCTAACTGACAGCTGTTATATTTACTAGCAAATATTGGTACCTTTAAACATTATATTATCGAATGATAATTAGTGAGAACTCTAGGTTTTTGAAATGAAATTTCAAATTCGCACCCTTTACCTAGATCAGTTTTTTGTATTATAAATACGTATTTCGACTACAATGTAGTCGTACTTTACTCTTTTTTTTTATATATACTGCACTTTTAACATCTACGGTCATATGTACAGTGTATTAATGTTTTGTAATGTTTAATGTATGATGTGTAGATTTATAAGTAATCGAATTCACGTTTTTTTTTTTTTTTTAATTTCTTTTATGATATTCGTTATTTTTAAGAACTGAAATAGCTTGTTCTCCTTTTTGTCCGCTAGAAGCTCGATTATGTTGTTGGATAATTTGATGTTTTTTCTGTGGATATTATATTTTTTGCATGTTAATAATATATGGTGGACTGTTAATGGTGTATGGCATCTTGAGCATTGTGGTGGTTCGGTACTGGTCATTAGATTACTATGGGTTATTTTCGTATGGCCTATCCGTAATCGTGTGAGTGCAATTTCGAATTTT
The DNA here is from genome assembly GCA_963920215.1 of Nineta flava. NCBI lineage: Eukaryota > Metazoa > Arthropoda > Insecta > Neuroptera > Chrysopidae > Nineta > Nineta flava. The sequence continues at coordinate 38,050,288 of OY986041.1, read as the reverse complement.
CTGTTGGGTTGGATGCTGGTTTTAAAGAATGATGTGTCATTTTTTATTTCTTTCATCTTGTTTGCGGTAACTGTTTGCCATGTTTGGTTTCTTATATCGATCAATTGTTGCTTAGTGTGTTGTAAGAGATCTTCTTTTGTGAGGTAGTTTGATTGTATACCGGAGTGATGTGCGTCTTTAGCCGCTGAATCGGCTAGTTCGTTTCAAGGTATGTTCTTGTGTCCAGGTACCCATAAAAGTGTTATGTTTTTTTGATTTAACATTTGATAGGATTTTTGTATTTTTTGAATAGTTGTTAGTTTGGTTTTCCGGTTATTTATTGCTTTTAGAACACTTAAAGCATCGGTAATTATAAGAAATTTGTCGGAGTTTTGCTGTATGTGAATAAATGTTAATGCTTTTTGAATAGCTGTTGCTTCTGCCGTGAAGTTGCTTGCTATGGTGTTTAGTTTGTATTTGTGTTCTATGTTGTTGATGATAAAAGCACATGCTGTTGATGTTGGTGTTTTGGATCCATCTGTATATATTTGTTTGTAGTTTGGGTATTTGATGTGGATTAGTTCGTAGAATAATTGTTTGTAAACTTGTTCACTGGATGTGTTTATGTTTAGGGTAAAGTCTATGTTTATATTTAAATTATTCCATGGAGGTGTGTTTTCGATATTTTGTCGTTTTTGTATTTGTGTTATTGTTTGTGTTGTGTGTGTGTTTTGTGTTAGGTGCTTTACTCTTTGACAATTAGAAATAGATATAAAGTCGAGATCAATAGACAAAAATAAAAATAAATAGAAAATTAACTAAATTAAAATATACTAAATTTTTTGGTGACAGTTTCACGACAAATTAGTAACAAGTAACATATCCTGCGACAATATAAGAGTAATTTTAATAAGAGTAAAATTAACAGGAATGAATGTGAATGAAATTTTAACAAGAGCAATTTCAATATAATTTAAAATTTATTATATTTTAAATCTAGTATATTTTAATCTAGTTAATTTTCTATTTATTTTTATTTTTGTTTATTGATCTCGACTTTATATCTATTTCTAATTGTCAAAGGGTAAAGTACGACTAGCTAATTTATACTGATGATGACTACATTGTAGTCGAAATACGTATTTATAATACAAAAAACTGATCTAGGTAAAGGGGGCGAATTTGAAATTTTATTGGTACCTTTATTTTTAGTAAGTAAGAAACGCATATTAGCAAAAATAAGGTTAAAAAAATGAATAAATAAATAAAATCGCCTTGCTTTCCAATGATGAAAATCATAGATATTAAGATCCAAGAGTCAAAACAAAAAAATCACCACTTTATTAACAAAAAAATTAAAAAATGTGATTAATCAATATTATAAACACAGTGTCTCATTGATAGATCACTGCTAAACACGGGTAATCGCTGTCTAAGCGAAAATGCATTTGGCTAAAAGTGTCGTTGCATTTGTGTCTATGTTTCTGTTTTTATATTGGATATTAATTCAAAAATAACAATAACGATTTTTCATAACTAGGCTTTATTAGGAGCCGGACCTTGTTAGGCTACAGTACCTCACAGAAACATAAATATTAGATAGACGTAAAACAATTTCTATTTTATTCATACATTTTCACCTATTGATTAAAATAATTGATAGGTTTAAAAAAATAAACAAAACGTAGAGTAACTAACTTAACTGTAATCAAATATTATTATTTTAAAAATAATTGATAGTTATATCTATATTATTGGAGATTTAATTGAAATTCAATTTATTTTAAAGCCTATGAGCACGGTAGTACGACAGGCCGAGTTTAAGGGATTTTTTGCCTTCGCGCTTACAGTACTATTACTACAGGAAATATCAGAGCAGATTTAACCCCGAAATATCTTCTGAACGAAACGAGCAATAGTGCTGATTTTTCGAATACAAGCTATTTGGGGAATTATAAGACTGTTTTTTCAATCACCGTTAAGAAATAAACGGATAAAAAGTTATTCGCATTCAAAAGTTGTTAAAAAGCGATACAGCGATGTTCACAGTGTCAACATCTAACATCGAATCACGAATGACATATTCAAACTGCTAAATCTATTGCCTATGTATGTTTAAACTACCATGTAGAAATCACTATAATAATTAAACAAAAAACGTAATTTTTGGTTTTTTTAGTTGCAAGGTAGCATGCCTAGAAGTGGGCTAAATTTTAACACTTAACTTATAATAATAACATTATAGTCATCATCAAGTAGGAATTAATCAAGAACAAATAATATAGACGTATAAGTATATGGACTTTCAATGTTAAATTTATCAAAACAAAAATTTTTTATTTCAAGATAGAAATTTCTATTTTTCATAATTTTCCTGTCGGTTTGGATACTAGATCTAACTTTATACCAAATATCAACTTTTAAGGATATCGGGATGTTGGGTAGAATATTGATTACTTAGTCGCACAAAATTGGAGGCGTTCCCGCTATTTTTGCATTTTTTAATTAATATAAGTTTTTAACTGTTTATTCCTTAACGATGATTGAAAAACCGTCTCTTATTATTGCGTCAAATTTCTATATTCGAAAACTCACTACTGTAGCTCTTTTCGTTCAAATGTTATATCGAGGTCAAAAATCGTCTAATATTTCGTGTCGTAATATCCCGGTTACGTACACAGGCAAAAACCACTTAAACTGGGCCTGTCGCACTACCATGATCTAGATATGTTGAAAAAAAACATTTTTTATACTACCAAAAAATATTGTCTCTGATTGGTTTATATTAATGTTGTAATTTAATTGGTTAAAATTAGGCGAGCTAAGCTTTTAAAAAACTATGTAACTAAAAATTACAATTTACGATTTGATCATTTTGTTTGAGAATAGAAATGAAGTTACATTCACTAAAATAAATTTAATATAGCTACATTTTCTTCGAATAATTGCTAAACATAAGATTAATTTTTTGGATTTTTCTTTTTTTTACGAATTTTTGAAAGTAAATGGCTAAAAATATTAAAAAATTTATGCAATTTTTAGCGAATTTCCTCCAAAGGAAATCCAGCTATTGTTTTGTTTTTATTCAAGTTTGATTAATTTCATTCGACGTGGAATACTTTTTACCCGACTACGGCAAAACCAAAAGGAAGGGTTCTGTTTTTAGCAGTCTGTGTATGTTCCACCGTAGCACTACTTTTATGAATAATGTGTCGTTCGCTTCGTCTTAGTGTTCCGCGTGTCATAGACTGCACAATACGCTTGCAAAATTCACAAATGTATCGAGTTTGTTATCAAATGAAAGGTTTCACAGAATTCACAGATTCCGAAAATTCCAAAAATTTTAGCAGCAAAGTAGGGGCAAATTTATGTGCGAAGCGTTCGGCTTTGTATATTTAAGCCTTGCAAAAAGGAATGATAACCGATCAAAAATATAAATGTACATAAGGCCGGGTTTTCGGGAATATCCTTAATATAATAGTTTCGCCTAAAAAATATTAATGAGGACTAATAAATTTGGCCTTCTATAATAGTTTGCCCTTAAAAAGTGATGATATGGAATAAAGGACCGACTTATTTACCAAGTATGGGAAAATGAATATAAATTTATTATGTAAATTTTTCCTTAGAAAATTTATGAGGAATAAATTGATTAAATGTAAGAAATAATTTGGTTGATATTTATTTCGTAAGTTTTTCGTATGTATGTTTTTAAAAATTTTATAACTTGCCAAGTTAATTAGATATTTAACTATCTAGGCTATCGATTGAGTCCAACACCTCAGGCACTTCAACCAGAGCTCTGCCAACTGAGCTTATACACATTCTACAATAGCATCTAGGTAGCTTAATTGGCAGAGCACTGGTCTGAAATGCTACAGGTCTTGGGTTCTGGGGATTGATGATGTGTAAGATTTTTCATATCAAAACATTGATGTCAAAATAATGTAACAAATGTTCAGACATATTACTTAAAGGTCAAATTAAGTAAATGCCAGTCACCTCCGTTAGTATAACATAACCGAAAGACAACCATACTAACAATGGATAGTTAGACACTCAGTTGACCGTTTACAAAAACAATTAAATATATGAAAATAGTTGTTAGACTTGACTTGAAATTTTTTAAAATTGTGTGAACCTAATTGTGAATCTTTGAAATTGTGTTAAAAAATAATAATTTTTGCTTTCAGGCCTTTGCTATGCTGAATTTGCATCTCGAGTTCCTAGGGCAGGCTCTGCTTATGTGTACAGTTATGTAAGTGTAGGAGAATTTACCGCGTTCAGTATTGGTTGGAACTTAATTTTAGAATATGTTATAGGTACGTATAAATTGGTTACATCCTTAGTACTCAGCAAATTTATTACTGGATACTCAACCCAAATGTATCAAAGCGTATCGGCAGTTCTACTTATTTATTGGTATAAGTTTAGTCTGCTTGTTTTACGTGACCAAATTAATGTTTATATTCCAAAAGGGATTTTTATTCCTTCTAACAAACTATGTCTGTATTCGTATTTTTGCTATAAAAATTGTCAATTATAGCAGGTGACTAAGGGTATGTTCCAAATTTGCTGCGAGCGCTGGCAGTGCTTCACCGCGCGTTCCCGAATTAATGACAGCACGCTGCAGCAGTACTGTGATAAAAAATGACGTCATGAATTTTGTGCTGTGACTGCTGCCGCTGAAAAGGTATAGCAGTGAAAGCAATGAACATGGTGGCGTGCTGTAAGTGCTGTGAACTGCGTTCCAGTTTTCACTGCTGTAGTAGCAGTAGCAGTGCGCTTGCAATTTTGGAACACTGTTCGCAGCGTGATTCATGGCGTTAACACTCACAGCGCTGGCTGGAAATTTTGGAACATACCCTAAATTAAATATTTAGTATATACTGTTTTCTGTTCAAAATGTTGCAAAAACTTGTATTTTCTGGTATTCAATTAGACTAACACACCAAAATAAACAAGTTTTTGCAACTTTTTGAACTAAAATAAAATCTGCTATACTAGACGATAAAATGTTGCAAAAAATTCTTAATGGTTGTAGCCTGTCTATTTTTGACTATGTTTGTCTAAGCTTTTTAAATATCGGAGAGCTGGAATATGCCTTTCAGAAATTTATTAAACTAATTCCAATTTTAGAAATTTTTTCCACGCAGTATTTGTATTGAAAACAAATTACGCTTTTTGAAAAAGAAATGTTTCTGTTGATATATAATTGATAATTTTTTCAGGAACAGCAAGTGTAGCACGAGGTATGAGTGGCTACGTAGATGCATTAGCAAACGATACAATGCAACATCATTTACGGGAATTGTTCCCAATAAATATAGATTTTTTATCACCATATCCAGATTTCTTCTCGTTTGGTATAGTCCTTTTATTAACAGGTAAATACTTTTTTTTTTTGCTTTTCTTAAAGTGGTTTCTGATCCTTTGCCAGTGTTTTGATAATATAGCCCAGGGATTTTAGTAAGGCACTTACAGAACACATTAAGTGTATACAAATTGTGTACACTCAAATGCAAAAGTGTACCATTTCGGTACACTTTTCAAAAGGTATCGTTTTAAAAAAAAAAATGTTTGGAATAAGAGATGTTCGGATTTTTATGACAAACAACTTTTATTCGAGCCATTTCTCCGAAAATCTAATAGATTCGGCACAAATCGACTGCAAAACTTTTAAAAAAGAACACCACTTGTATAGTTGATAGTGTAGAACATAGGTGTCCAGGGTTTGACTTCACAAGCTCTAAGTGAGAGGTAGGAAGAGAGATAGAGTAAATACAGGGTACCCTATCAATTATTATTATTTTCTTTTTTTAATTAAAACATTTTCTGAAAAAAATATAATGATACCAACTCTTTTTTATGGTCACTATTATACAAAGTATACAATACATACAATACATTGAATACATACTCTGGAATTTTGGGTTGGTAATTTGGGGCATAAAATGTACCTTTTTAGTATATTTGTGTATGAATAAAATATAAATGTTATATAAACAATACATATAAATCTTTTGACCTTTTCGTTTACCGCTTGACAATTGCAAACCGCTTGTAAATTTTTTGATGGTTTAGCTTTAGTTTAGAATTAGATTTTAGAATAAGATTATTGGAAATTTGCCTAAACTATTCATATCGGTGAACTAATAAACAATTATTTATCTGATTTAATTATTTTTTTTAGTATGGGGTATAGTGTCATGGGAATTTGATGACACTGGATACAATAAACATGCCAATGATAAAGCTGGGTGGGGGGGGGGGGTTAATTTGTAACTAATTTCTAAATGGTTAAATTTTACATAAAGTGGGAATTTGATGTTAGCTTACTCAACCTGACTGAATTTCTTCGAGTTAGTCAACTTTGAACTAAAAAAGTGAAAGTACTATTCGTGCTAATGAAAATTATTTTTCGCATAATTTCTTTTTTCAAAAAAAAATAAAAGTAGTGATTTTAGTGAAACGGTAATTTTACAATTTAATAATCGATTTCGAAAATATAAATGTAATGAGTGATTTTTTAGTGGCCCCTTTTAATAGAAAATTTAAAATTCCCGCTTTAATAGAAATTTTTTCAGGAATCCAACGATTGCGAGTTATTAAACGAAATGATTACCCTTCCAACAAATTATAATTTATTAGGAGCCATGAACACGAACACAAAAAGTATTTGGGAAATCGTCGCAGAAAACCCATCTTCGTTTGAATATCCGGAATTATTAAAAATAAATAAATAAAAAACTTGTTGTTTGTGTAGTTGTTTCGCCTCTTCCTTCTCTATCTGGATCGGGAATTCAACAAATGAAAAATATAATATCAAATAAATTATTGGGCAATAATCGGTAGGCAACCTGTATTGAATCATCGTTCCGTCTTATTTCAAAGCATACCTTTCTTACTTACTCTCACTTTCTTATGTGACTCCGGAGGCTCCGTGGCCCTGTGGCTCCGGAGAGCCGCCTAGGCCCACCTCTGGTGTAGAAGGTTGGATGAATATAAGAGAATCCAATAATTATTAATCCTACAAATAATAAATAAAAAGGGGGTCTAAAAAAGTATCTTGGGGTCTAAAAATGTATAGCACTTCGATCTTATGGTCCATTGTGCTGCTCCTTCTACTTCAGTCCGACGAGATTAGCTTCTTCCATATGTTGGCAATAGCCAGGAGCTTGCTTATCAGGTCTTCCTGAAGGTTCATATATTCGGGGTGAGATGCACCGAATATCCTGTATCTGCTGTAACCTAGAGGTTTGCAGTCAAAGATAATGTGGCTGGATGTTTATTCCTCCTCGCCACAAAATCTGCACATGATGGACCCGTTAGATACCAAAGTAGTGAACATAAATAATTACCGTGATAACTCAGGGAGAATGTAGTTGAAATGCAAAGGTATCTAATAAACTAAAAGTATATTCCGCTACAATAGAATAAATTCATATATAATAGGCGAATAACATTTTCTAATTGATAAAACTTTGATTATCGAATCTTTTCTTGAAGTTTGAAGAGATTTATTTTCTATACATATTTTTCAAAATTGGTTTTTTGAAAATTCGCACATCAACTAATTAACAAAGAAAAAGTTCAGCGCATAGTAGACCTAATCGATTTAATAATTTTAATAATTTATGTTATTTTTTCCAGTATTATTATCAATTGGAGTCAAAGAGTCGACATGCTTAAATAATATTTTTACTCTTTTGAATATCGTTACCGTTTGTATTGTAATTGTTGCTGGTTCTATGAAAAGTAAGTACTGATAATATCACAGGTCGACCCGATAATTAGACTCGTTTATTCACAAAGTGAATTCATTTTACAGTTGATTTCAACAATTGGAATATACAAAAAGAAGACATACCACCAGAATATGCTGATGTAGCTGGTAATGGTGGATTTATGCCATTTGGTGTGGCAGGTGTCATGGCCGGTGCTGCAAAATGTTTTTATGGTTTTGTTGGATTCGATTGTATTGCTACAACGGGTGAAGAAGCCAAGAATCCAAAACGATCCATTCCCGTTGCCATTGTTTTATCTTTGATTATTATATTTTTAGCATATTTTGCTATTTCGGGTGTGCTAACATTAATGTGGCCATATTATGATCAAGTAAGAGACTCAAATCGAATATATCAAATAATCCCCTTTTAAACTATGGTAATTGAGTATTAGTTGCATTCTCAGAATTTGGAGTATGATAAAGTTAAGGAGTTTCAATAAATGGTTACAGAGGTCAAATTATCTTATTTAGTACCTTTGAACTCGGAAACTTTTCATAGTCGAGTTTCGTGTCTATGGAATGTCATAATCATACATCAAGTGAAAGAATTTTACTTTTTCAATTCTAGAATGAAAAGGCACCATTTCCATATGTATTTGAGCAAGTTGGATGGATTGCAATTAAATGGATTGTTACCGTAGGTGCTATATTTGCTTTGTGTACTAGTTTATTAGGCGCAATGTTTCCATTACCGCGTGTTTTATATGCCATGGCCAATGATGGTTTAATATTTAGTATTTTTGGAAGTATTAATATGAGAACAAAAACACCATTAATCGCGACACTACTATCAGGAGTTTTTGCTGGAATTATGGGTACATTTTTTGATTTGAATCAATTAATTGATATGATGTCAATTGGAACTTTATTAGCGTATACAATTGTGGCAATGTCAGTTTTATTATTAAGGTAAAAAAATTTTTTCCCCAATCTATTTTTTTCTCTCCGTCAGTAGTAAAATAAAATTTGAACCATATCAACTGAAATTTTTGTTGAATTTATTTAGTTTTCGATGTATGTTTCGAATAAAATATTTTGTTATAAAAATACTAACAACTTTTATTCTAAACATTTTTATGAAAATCAATTGAATTCGGCACAGTGAAACTAAGTATTTTTTCCATCAATATCTTAGCTACCAAAACCGGAAAGTCAGTTAGTCTCTCATAGAGTTTCTATGATACATGCTAATATATGTTACCCAATTTATAGCACTCCTTTATAAAAGGGTTTTTCAAAAACTCAGAGTATATCACTTCCGGTAGACAGAGTATACTAGGTACAGTATAACCTTAGTATAACAAACCTCAATATAACGATTTCCTCGATTTGACAATTCTTAGAAATCTCCTAGAACTGACCGTAAGAGTTAATGCAAAATATACCTTTACATTACGAATAACTTTTGTAAAAGCCTCTTTATATCGATTTTTCAATTTATGACCGTCAAAACAAAAACTATAAAATACAGTACAATAAATTTACTTATTACAGCGTATTTCAATTGAAACTATCTAGTATAACCTGTATAATGTTTAAAATATATGATACAAATTTATGTTATACTATGCATGAATAACAGTGTTATTCATTTTTTTGGGTGTCGCATTTGCAAATTATTATCTTTAAATATTAATATATTTTTTTGAAAAGTAAAATTAAAAATTTAAAAGCCACCAACGCAATAATGATACGTAATAATAACTTCCCGTTACCTCCACCAAATTCATATGTAAAATGATAAAGTTAATAATATGCCAATACATTATCTTGGAAAAGAGCTGATAATTTTCAAACGATTGAACCGATTTTTATCAAACATAGCGGATAACCACCCCAAGGAAACCAGCTATCTAATAAAAACCGTATTCAAATCGGTCCTTGCATTTTAGAGCTACAGACAGATAGACAGACATAGGCTTCAAACACCTATTTTTGCGTCGGGGGTTAAAATCAACACTCTAAGATTTAAAAAAAATTAATTTGTTAAGATTATAAGTTTATAATATATTTGTTTTTGAAAGAAATGTATAGAAAACTTTTCCTATCTTATAAAAAAAAAGAGTATGCGTAAACCGTTTACGTATACCGTGCATGGAAAATAATTCAACTTTGATTGCGAATATTTCGCTTCACAATCGGTAAAAAAATTTGAATGACACTGAACTTGATGTCATATTTCAATTTTATTTTACTTTACGAGTGAACTACATTAATTGTAACAATGTAACAATTTACTATTTAATAATCTGTTTATATATTTTATTTTTTTCTTTGTAGATATGAAGAAAATAAACCATCAACCGTAAATAATTATCCAACAAATTCAGTACAATTTAAACAAACACAAACAATGACCCCATACACGTTTGTAAAGTATTTATTTAATTTAAATATGAACAAATATCCAAATGAGTGTACAAAATTATTTGCTAATTGGTCCATTGTTTTATTTACATGCATTTCATTTGCATTCTGTTTTATTGTCATACATTACGGACAAGAAATATTTTATGATAATAATCTTACACTTTTATTAATATTTATATTAATAACAGTATTATTATTGGTTACAATGTATGTAGTGAGTCGACAGCCAACATCTGATCTAGAGGTCACCTTTAAAGTACCCTGTGTACCGTTACTACCCTGTATCAGTATTATTATGAATATTTATTTAATGTTGGAATTGGATATTCATACATGGATCCGGTTTATTATCTGGTTGATTATAGGTAAGTCATCAGTGTTTTAAGCTTAAAAGCAAAAAATTTGAACCAGTTGAAACATTATAAGTGATACTATATACCATACGTGTTGGAAAGCATTGTTAATAGGGAATCAATGTTAAATATTATTCTATAATATTTAAATATTATTATTCAGTAATAACTATACACAATATGCTTAATAAAGAAATAAAAATAGTGGGGATACTCTTTAGTGTGTCTGTTGTGTATGCTTGCTGGCCGGTACTCAGTACTGCATTAACATGTAATGAGAGTGAGTTAAATATGTTCATTGTTGTCTTCTTAAGCTTCTAACAATTGAAAATTCTTTTTTGAATATCCTTTATTATTTGTATGTGGAATGTTTGAAAATAAATGATAGTATTCTATTAACGGTATAACATTTAACAACAATCCACACAAATTAAAAGAAAAATAAAAACCCAAAAAGAAAAAAAATTGAATTCCGACAAAAAAAAAGTTAAACCAACGATTTGAATACTCCTCCATTATTTGCTAAACAATATCCGAGTCGATTGTAAAAATCTACCCGTGTTTTTTCTAGCACTTATCAAATTATCTTCTCGATTCGCCTTTTCCATCACAGCTTGACAAAACTCCATCCTGCGATAAGGGTCCTCACCCAAATTTCGTGGGTTTTACCATATTTAAAACATTTAAAATTGTTCCGCTTCCAAATGTTTGCAACTGTAGAGTTGCTCAGGCCCAGTTCTTCACCAACTTCCCTTGTCGATTTTTTATCGTCAACAAAAAATAAAACACAAACTGCTATATCTCTCTCTTCATTTTTTTATGGGGCTTCATAATCTTTAAATTGACACATTCCTGTGCCGAATGTCCCTCAAAGTACCATTGAATAATTTTCACTTTTTCTGTGTAATCTAATATCTTTTTCGATAGGGACGCTCGAAATGTGTTATAGAAGCCATACTGTTAAAATGACATCTGTCAAATTTGTTGTGAATTGTTTAGTAGTGTATGGCAAATCAACATGAAAGGTTATAGCGTTGAACAATGTGTGCAAATCATCAAATTTTATAATTAAGTGCTCCGTTCGACCATCATCTTTAGAAAATCATCTAAAATTGTCGGATTTGGGGCGATACAAATCCTCGCGAGATACACCTGCACCAAATATTGATACAGTACAGTACAGATACAGTACACCTCCACCAGTCATAATCAGTATGAATTAGTTAATTGTAACTAACGCTGAGATATCGAATCGTAGATATGTTACTCGTTGCTAATTTGGTGCGTGTCTCATAAATTAATTTCAAAAACCTAAAGTTCTGTTTGATATTCTTTGACAATAGTTATACATACCGTGTATTCATTTGAAAAGTTACCACTGACAAAAATGTTTCGAATAAAAGTTGCACAATTTAAAAAGGGAAACATAATGCAATAAATATATTTTCGTTCCATACCACGCAGTAAAACTTATCTTTTAAACGGTGCAAGAAAGAAAAAATTTTACTTAATACAAAACTGTTTATCTCTTAAAAACAAACAACCTTTTTTTTGAAACTTTTTCGTGTGATGTAACTAGTCTTTAAAAATCAGTCCTAGTGGAAACTGGGAGGTTATGGGTTCAAATCCCGACATCGGCAGTTTGCCAATTATTAAGAAAAAAAGGGGGGATTAATTGATTAAACTGTCGGCGTATGGACAAGAACGAAGTAACCGGCTATGCTTGAGAAGGTTTTCTACAGTTTCCTTCACGAACTCCAGATGAATATCGGCATAGTTCCTATCATAGTCGACTGCAGCTGCATATCCTACCAATTTCTAGTCTATACACAAAAATTCCTTTCACTCCACTCACATCCTCACATCCTTAGGCATCACAATGGACTTTATGGTCGAAGTGTAGCCCATCCAGAGCAGCCTCTACAATCTATCTATCCATCTATCCTTAAATGGTGAAAGATGAGGAAAATTTTACCCCATAAAAACAAACAACTTTTGTTTGAAACTTTTTTTAATACATCGCATAGTTTTGGTCGGTAAATGTGGTGTAAATTTTGTATTTACGCCAGAAATATTGGATGCATGAAAAAAATTTCAAACAAAAGATTTAAAGATTTTCTATATTTTGTACCGTTTTAAAGATAAGATATACCTCGTGAACAAGGATGCGTGAAACAAAAAATATAATTACACATAGTGTTTCCCCCTTTAAACTGTGCAACTTTTGTTTTTTCTCAAATGCATATTTAAAAAAATTAGCCAAGTAGCCGTGCTTGTTTAGGCGTTGTTTCTACTTGGACCTGGGAGGTTATGGGTTCGAATCCTGACACCGGCAGTTTGCCAATTAAAAATTAATGGGGCGGTTGATTGACTAAACTGTCGGCGTATGGAGAAGAAAAAAGTAACGGGCTATGCTTGTGAAGGTTTCTTATCAAAGTCGGCTGCAGCCGCACACCTACCTATTCCTTCTCTGCATACGAATTCCTGATCCTCCACTCACATCATAAAAATGTAAAGTAAAAATTAATAAAGGATAAAAATAATGATGTGGGTGGCCTCTTGTTATAGACCGTCGTGTCTCAAAAACGGAGGTTAAACCCCATTATTATTATTCTCATTATTATATTTAAAAAAATATTTAAATGGTAACTTTTCAAATGAACGACGGTATAAACAGTAATAATATATCTCGATAACAGATTATCAGGTCTGTTACAATTTTAACCTTGGGAAGATTCATAGTATAGTTAATTTCGCTCCTGGTTAAATCAGATTTAGCCTGATAGAAAAACGTATCTAAATTATAAATTTTTTATAGGTTATTCAATTTACTTCTTTTATGGTATCAATCACAGCACCGAAAAAAAATCACGTGAAATGCTAAATTATCAACGAAAAATGGATGCCATTCAACAACAAAAAACAACAAATGAAGTTACTAAATTTTAAACATCACTGTAAATAGTATAAAATATTTTTTTTAAAATTTATGATCAATTTTTTGAAAAGATTTTATTGTACATAACCACAAAGTTTATAGTTTTAAGTAAAAAAAGAATTTATTTTAATATATTTAGTGACAAAGTTATTTTGTGATATTGTGATTTTTCATATGAAAATATTTTAATATAGACATAAATTGATTTCCGGCTATCCAGAACTGGATTTATTATTTAGCCAGTCCTCAACACTGCCTTAATAATATGTTTAGATGATATTCAACGTTGAGGTTTTAAGTACCTGTTTATTTGGCTTATTGATAAATCCAACCATTTTTCGAATTACCGTTACCAATGCCATCCGAATTCTTAAATTAATTTACGATAATCGCCTGTACCCTTGAGAGAAAGAGAAACAGAATTAACTAATACTTTTGAATTTTAACTTGCCATTAATTTAGTTACTGTATGAAAAACATTATAACATTGTTTTAATGCAAACGGAAATAGTAAGGCTAATTTCAAGGTTTTATACATTTATGATAGAACATTCGAGAAATTGCATTTTTCTCAGGGAAAAAACAATCACATTCCTTTAAACAAAAATTAATAATATACACTAAAAATTGGTCGTGGTTGATTTTTTCTTTCAATAGACGTTTTCGTTTTTTGGTGTTAGCCTAATAAACATTATAGCTTAAAGAGTAGTTAATATTTTTCATATATATTCCACGGGAAATCAATAAATTAAATGTCTGTTAATAATATATTTTACCATATAGATTTTATAATTTTAATATATATTTTTTTGTGAATAAATTATTTGTAAATAATATTTTATTACAAAATATTACCTTAATATTTAGTACTATTTTTATTTTTTGAATTAAATTGTGATAACATATTTTAAATTATAAAATAAAAATAAATTTATAAATTAATAAATGAATAATTTAACAATTTTCCTTCGTACAATGTTGTGATCGTTCCTTTTTTAAGTAATTAGTTACAGATGCAATGCAGGTTGTAAAAGTTACCTTGCTCCAGGTATAGATACTTATTATAAAATATACCTGTGTAAAGTTTCAAGTACCGTTTTCAAGTATTTAAAAATAAAGGTACTATACACAAGAAAAGTTGATGTCATTTTTTTAAATTTTATAAATAAATGATACATATTTTTTTAAAATTTTATAGCCACAACTTTTATTCAAAATATCAACAAGTAGTTGTTCTGCTCTTAATCAAGTTTTGTGTTATGTTTTTTGGCGTTATCAATTTTTTGTTGGAAACACAGGTTAATTTCAAAACTTATTAACAAAATGTTATAACATTTAGTTTTTATTTTAAGTTTTGTTATCAACATTTCGTCACGTCAGTTTCCGCGAGAATATCGAGAGTGGAGGACGTGGTTCTTGCTGCAGCAGCCTGTGCCATTTTAGCGAACCAGAGGACACCTAGAAGATTCTGGGTTAAGCATTCTCTGAAGGTAAGAGCTAGATATAGTGGAAGTGACATGCTAAAAGACTTTCAGATGATGACGTCGATCCATTGTCGGGTGAATTAAGGTGTGATGGAAGCTTCAAAAACTTTCTGACCAATTGTGACTTACCGGAAAGCAATACCAGTACAGGAAAAGCTAGCAGTGATTTTGCGTTTTTTAGCGACACGAGACTCTTGCACAAGTTTGAGCTGCTTGTTCAAAATTGCCAAATCAACGATTTTCTTGTTCGCCCCCAAAGTGTGTGATGCTTTGACTTTTCCCCAATAACCAATGACTTTTTTCAGTTTTCCTGCACTTCAAACATAGTTTTCCCGATATAAATCAATAAGTTTCAATACCAGTTCCTTACTCCACTCTGTTTGAGTTTGTGAATTTTCCATTGTTGTGGACACGTACAGTAAACACAAACAACTAGATCAACTACTGTTTGTATTCAAAATATAAAAACAAACTAGTCTACGCAACTGAAATGGCAGGACCTGTTGCGGAGCGCGGCGAGGAGGGAGGACAATATATGCATTCAAAATGTGCAGTAACATTTGTTAAAAACAAATGTTGACAACATTCTGGAAAGATCAAAGAATTTTACCGGCTCTTGATGGGTAACAAGGGATTTTTGTTGCTAACATCAAATGGCTCTTGGTGGGTAACAAAATTCGTGTTATAAATGATGTTACCAAAAAATTTTGGACTGTTTTTTAAATGTTATCAACAAATGTTAGAAATACGTGTTATTAACTCCGGTGTAAACGCGGCTTGTTGGTTTAATACTGTGAATCGTAACAAAATAATTATGGTTAGTAGGGGTAAAAAAATGCTCCTTTACTTCAAGAAAAACAAAACAGTGACATTTTCAGATTATCAGGTCATGTGGATCTTCAAGAAGGTGAGTTTTTACGACTGCTGGTGGTGGTTTTTGTTTTTCATTCAGACATAGAGAGAGCCGAGAAATCACACAAAATATCAGGACTTGCTATCGGTTTGTTATTTATTGATTTCAATACCCACAAAAATACTACCTACTTATTGAATAAATCATTACAAATATCATTTTAATATAAATTACCACTACCTTATTGTTAAAAAATATTTTTTTAAATATTGTTTGCTTAATAATTCATAGGTGGGCAAGGTTTGACTTTACAAGCTCTGAGTGAGAGGTAGGAAGAGAGATAGAATAAATACAGGGTACCCTACCAATTATTACTATTTTCTTTTTTTAATTAAAACATTTTCTGAAAAAAATATAATAATAGCAACCCTTTTTTATTGTCACTATCTATTATAATTATACAAAGTATACACTATTGACTATACAATACATGCAATACAATATAAATTGAATATATACTCTGGAATTTTGGGCATAAAATGTATCTTTTTAATATATTTGTGTATGAATAAAATGTAAATCTTTTGATCTTTTACGTTTACCGCTTGACAATTGTAAACCGCTTGTAAATTTTTTGATGGTTTAGCTTTAGTTTAGATTTTAGAATTAGGTTTTTGGAAATTCCGAATTATTTGCCAAAAGTATTCATATCGGAGACATAATAAACAATTATATACCTGATTTAATTATTTTTTCTTAGTAGAGGGTATAGTGTCATGGAAATTTGATGACACTGGATACAATAAACATGCCAATGATAAATCTGGGTGGGTGGGGGTTAATTTGTTACTAATTTCAAAATGGTAAAATTTTACATAAAGTGGGAAATTTAGGATAGCTTACTCAACCTGACTGAGTTGTTTTGATTTAGTCTACTTTGAATTAAAAAAGTGAAAAGTACTATTCGTGCTATTGAAAATTATTTTTCGCATAATTTATTTAAAAAAAAAAAATAAAAGTAGTGATTTTAATAATGAAGAATATATCGCAAACATCTTGGATAAGTTCAGCACTGGAGGTGCGGCGCCGTCTGCGTAGAAAAGGAGGATATTTTTTGGCATCAACGAGTGGGAGCATCGTTTTGGTATATTTAACAAAACTGATAGAGAGATGATTTGCCTATTTTGTGGTAAAACATTATTTGTTTAAAAAGAAGCAATTTCCAACGTCATTATACCGCGAAACATTCTGCCGAGTTTGATAAATTCGAAATAGGGACAGCAGAACGCTGTTTTTTGAATTTCGAATTGCTGTTTTAAAAAAAAATTATTTTGAATCATCGTCCGCCAAAAAATTATATATTAATAATGATGCATTGGTAGGCAACCTGTATTGAAACATCGTTCCGTTTTACTTCAAAACATACCTTGCTTACTTACTCTCACTTTCTTATGGGGAGCTCCGTGGCTCCGGAGAGCCGTTTACGCCCACCTCTGCTTAATATTATAAAATATTCAGAAAGTAATAGCAATATTTAAGGAATATTTAATGAAATATTAACCATTGTGGAAGGCGAAAAATCACCAATATTGATATCTGGATCTACAATTACCGGTTAGTTTCTAATAGGACTATTATAGAAAAATATCAAAGATATTTTACTGATATAATATTTCTAATGATATTTCTATAAGTAACTTTGAATTATTTTTCAAATAATAATGCAGATAAAAATGTTGAAAACTGCTGGATATGGTAGGTAACAAAGACTCGTGTATCATTTCTGGATCTCCAGTTTATGGTAAGATTTTTATTACATACAATGACAAAACTATTATTAAAATTATTAATGCGGCAATAGTAAAATTTATATTATTTCAGATTATAATGCAAATCAAGAAGTTGAGAAAATGCTCGATAAAATATGTAACAAAGAAATATGCATATTCTCTGGATTTCCAGTAGCTGGTGAGTTTCTAATTAGATACAATGACAAACAATTATTATAATTATTAAGGGAGCTATACCAGTTCATGTAGCCGAGCGGTCTGTGCAGTATGCAGTACTTGGAAACTGGGAGGTTATGGGTTCGAATCCCGACATCGGCAGTTTGTCAATTATAAAAATAAAAAAAGGGCGGTTAATTGACTAAACTGTCGGCATATGGACAAGAACGAAGTAACCGGCTATGCTTGAGAAGGTTTTCCGCAGTTTCCTTCACGAACTCCAGATGAATATCGACATAGTTCCTATCATAGTCGGCTGCAGCCGCATATCCTACCAATTCCTAGTCTACTCACAAATTCCTTCCACTCCACTCACAACCTCACATCCTAAGGCATCACAATGGACCTTATGGTCGAAGTGTAGTCCGTCCAGGGCAGCCTTTACAATCTAGCTCTAAGGGAGCTATAATTAATTTTAAATCATTATTTCAGATGACGAATGCCATGAAGAAATTGACGAAATGCTGGACATAGTAGAAAGCGGAAAATCACCCAACACAATATTTAGATCTACTGTTACTAGTTAGTTTCTTACAAAATAGAACAACCTAATTACCAAATAAGCTATGAGTATTTAATTATAAAATAATATTTCAGATAGTAATGCAGGTGAAGAAATCGAAGAAAAACAGGATTTAACAAGAATCGAAAAATCATGCATAATCTCTGGATTTTCATTGACTGGTTAGTTTCTTATTGGGTCCAGATAAATATATTGTCAAGGAAAGTTTTGAGTAAGTAGTGATAAAATCTAATTTCATTTTCAGATTTTCAAGACGTAACTTTTTATGATGACGTTAATGATAATAATAATCTTTTGACAACAATTGAAGAGGGAATTCATGTTGTTAACACAATATCAGGAGATGAAATCGTGCTAGAAAAAGCAGTTGAAGAAGCAAATGGGTTTACAAGTGAAGAACCAATAAAAAAGAAAAGAAGAACCACAGCAGATCCCGATTCTTGAAAAAAAAAATCGAATAAAGGAACGCCAAAAAAGACAATCCTACATCAATAGAAAAAGCATAGTAGTGCCTGCTAAAATTCTTAAGATTATTGATAATTGTATGTGTAGATTTCGTTGCTCGGATAAAGTTTCTCCTGACATTCAACAACGGTTATTTAAAGAATATTGGGATCTGCAAGATCTTTATATGCACTTTATATGCAGAAAATGTTTATATGCACTTTGGTAAAAGAAATTGGTGTTCAACGGTCGAGGAACCGGAAGGAAGAATATAAAAGACCAAAGAGTTTGTCATGATTTTATCATTTACCGAGTAATAATTTTGAAAAAATACGGGTTTGCCAAAAATTTATCCTTGGTACTTTCAGTATTTCCCATAAAATAGTCTCATTAGCTTTAAAAGGCCAAAGTTCAAGTGGAGTATTTATTGGCATTGATAGAAGAATAGGGAGACCAGAACCAAATGCCACACCAGAAAGAGATATAGCTCATGTTAAAATGCACATAGACAGTTTTCCTCGCATGGAATCACATTACTCTAGTCGTGATTCTAAAATGTTGCACTTGAGCCTAGATTTAAATGTTGCAAGGTTCTACCGTCTCTACATATCAAACTGTAACGAAAGAAAAAAAATTTTTGAAAAAATTTAATTAAAATTGAATTTTTTCAAAATAAAAGAATTAAAATTGAGATTATTTTAATTAATAAAGATTAGTATTAATATTAATATTTAATATAATATTAATATTTAATATAATATTAATTAAGATTGAAATTTAAGAGTATATAAGTTTAAGTTAATAAAGATATATTAAATTCATATGCATATTTTGTAAGAATTAATAATTGCAATGTGCATGCTCGACCTTATAATTAGATTTACCCAAAGCAATATATTTTAAATAAAGATAAGAAAATCATTATGCTGCATTTAAAAGATTTTAAGAAAACATTATAAGAAGATATGCCTACATAATGATTTTAAGAAAAGAAAATTAATGTAAGTTAAAAAGAAAGTTAAGTATGTTAAAGAACTTCAAACGGGTAAATCAATAGTGAAGTCACAAACACCTATGTAAATATAGTGGTACGATTTTTAAAAACAACAAAGTGGAGTAAAAGTTTGTGTTTTGGCTCATTAAATAATTTCAAGTGTTAAATTTGATCAGGTGTTACACATCCCACTGTTATCAGAAATTATCCTCAGAGATACGTAGTACGTTAATGGCTCCTTCGGAGCCCCCTTTTTGACTTTCTTCCCGTTTACGATCATTAGCAGGACTTAATGATATTTTTGAATCAAACAAAACTTTACTAAAAGCAATTTATTTCCAACATCTGAATAAACAAAGCACATCTATTTACAATTGTCAATAACGAGTATAAGGGCATTCAAAAATGTTAGATAATCAGTATGATAATCGAATAAACAAAATAATAAATTGGACGGGTTAGTAAACCAGTACATCACATATATAAATTAGGTTTTACCAACCCTAAATCGTATTAAAAACTATTTACAAAAGAAATATCTAACATACCCAGTTAAATTGAAATTATCAGTTTCGTTGCCTTCCACCGATTCTCATGAACAATGTCGAAAGTTGCATTCGTAGTGTCAAGAACAATTGTTACTCAGTAATTCATTATTTCAATAGATACGAAAGTGAAGAATATATACTATTCAATTTGAAAAACGTAAAGAGAGCATTTTCAACTTGCGACCCATAAAGAGAGTCTTTATAGCTTGACGCCCATAAAAAGTGTCTTTTCAACTAGCCACCCATAAAGAGAGTGTTACTCCGAGGTTAGCAGGGTATAAAGTAAGTTTGATTCAAAACAATACATAATTCGCAATCAATGCGTGCTCAAGAATTTACATAATGAACACAAAAATAAATGCGTTAAGTAGCGAAAAAAAAAATTGATAGTGACGTCCGTATGCATGGTACAATACTGACCACTTCAACAGTGACATCCATATACGTGGACGTATAAAAATAATTTTACTATTTCGCAAAGATATGTGTAAACATATCAAAACTATTGCAGTGGAAACAATATATTACCGGTAAAAGAAAGTGTATTTCGCAATATCTTTAAGTCGTATGACCCACAATTGTGTACATATAAACCCAAAAAGGATCAGTGTTCCAAGTGCAACCAGTACAATGATGCACCAGATAAAAGCAACTAGAAGAAAGCTGGAAAGGCCACGCTAGGAGAAAAAATGAGGCAATAGAAATGAAAAAAAAACGACATGAAGAAATGCAAAGATAACCCAGAAAAAGTGAGAACAATCACATTTGATTTACAAGTCATCCTTACCTTACTGTTTGCAGCAGATTGCCAAATATTTTACAAAAGAAAGTTATCTCTGTTTAATTTCACAATCTATGACTCAAATAAAGATTGTTACTGTTACCTTTGGGACGAGATGTATGGAAAAAAAGGGTCAAGTGAGATTGGTACGTGTATTTTACGTTACGTTCGTGATCTACCCGAAACGGTAACTCATGTCATATCCTATGCTGACACATGAACGGTCAATGTGATAAAAATGCACAACATTACATATTGTCGCTAGTCTGGACAATTGTGCACCCAGCCAATATCAATAAATATTGCTACTATTTATTATCTTACTAGCTGGCCTGTGCGGCTTCACTCGCGTATAAGCAAATATATTTCGGATAAATTAGGGTAAAAGCAAAGATATTTCAAAAATTTACCTTAACCACCCGGACCCTCTGATATGGGCATGTTTATTTTTCAAAAAGGAATATTTTTATCTTTAAATTTTTTGTATATCTCTCACGGTTTTCAAAATATTCCATTCTTGATGGTGCTGACTGATTGTTTATTTAAAAATAAAAATTTTTTGCTGTTGAATTTGTCTTCTATTTCTTACGGGTTTAAAGGTAATGATCTATTTTGCAAGTTGTTTATTTTTCAAGAAGGTTTTTTGTCTTTGAATTTTTTTTATCTCTTAAGGTTTTAAAGCTAGATATTTTCACACCCCCTGGTGAGAGTGGGTGAGAAAGGGCTAACGATGTATTTTGCAAGTTATTTATTTTTAATGAAGGGACAGTTTTTATCTTACGATGTGTAAAGTTAGATATTTTCCCACCCCCTGGAGGGCGTGGGCGTGTAAGTGACAATGATCGACTTTGCAAGTTGTTTATTTTAAAGAAGTAAACATAAAAATCATACAAAAGTCCCTTAGAAATAAGCACTTTCAGTTTTTCGAATTTTCCAATATATATAGATAGATATATCTTAGCGTCTAAAAAAACTATTGCACTTCGACCTTAAGGTCCACTGTGCTCCCTCTTCTACTTCAGTCTGACGAGATTCGCTTCTTCCGTATGTTGGCAATGGTCAGGATCCTGCTTATCAGGTCTTCCTGAAGGTTCATATATTCGGGGTGAAATGCACCGATTATCTTGTATCTGCTGTAACCCAGAGGCTCACAGTCTATGATAAATGTGGCTGGATGTTTCTTCCTCCTCGCCACACAATCTGCACATAATGGGCCCGTTATGGAGTCCCATTGTATGTAGATGCTTCCGCAGGGGATAATGCCCGGTAATGAATCCGGTAACTTTCCGCAGTTGTATTCTGTTCAGCTTCAGTGCATCGAGATATAGCCTCTTGGTTGCATTCCGAAGCAGTATTTTCCCGAGCTTTTGCTGTGGTACATTTTCCCAGAGATCACGGTGTTTAACATTTATCCACTCGTTGATCACCTGCTTACATGCAGGCCTTGGAATTCCTAAAATAAGCTCTAGGCGTATGAAGGCTATTCTGACTTCCTTCTTTGCTAAAGTATCTGCTTTTTCGTTTCCTTCGAAACCACTTTGACCTGGCACCCTGATCATTTTAATATGGTTCCATTTTGCCAGCTCCAGCAGTTCCTCCAGACAATACTAGACTACCCCCGAGGTGACCTCAGCTCCAGACAAGACTTTTAGAGCAGCTTGACTGTCCGAGAGAATACATACGTTCTGGTTTATGTAGCCTCTACGTAGGTTCTCACGGACGCAAGCCAGTATGGCGTAGACTTCTGCTTGAAAGACTGTGGCATATTTTCCCATGTTGAGGCTTGTGTTTGCTTTTTCCCACTTCAGTTTTGGATCCGTCTGTATACCAGACGATTCGTTTCTTGGGATAGGGTGGTTCTCCTTCCGTCCACATGTCCCTATCACAGACCACAGTGAAAGGTTTTGAGAAAGCGTATATTTTGGGAAGTATATCTGTGCCCATTTCAAAAACGGGGTCTGAGATGATTGATGTTCCCGGGTTCCTTACATGTCCAACCTGATTTTTGGTAATCCAGTTAATATTGCAAGATAGTCTATAGGCGCTGGATCTTGATTTGCTTATTATTACAATGTTTAGCGGAGTCAGCCCTAGTATGACTTCCATGGTAGCTGTGAGTGTACTGCTCATGGATCCAGTAATGCATAAACAGATATTTGATTAACCTTAGGCCACCACACTAGAGCATAGGTTATAATTGGCCTAACGACTGTTGTGTACAGCCAGTGGATCATTGTGGGTTTTAGGCTCCATATTTTTCTTCATACTTTTGTAAAGCTTGATAGAAGATTTGCTTTTATTTGTTTTCCACCAGAGTGATTTTTCCTCTCAACCTTCAGGATGAATTCTGGAGTTTATCGTCCAGGTTTTCTTCTGGGCTGGATGCACCTGCATTTTTTTGTGTCTCGGCAAGGTTAGCTAGCGCAGATTCGAATTTATTCACTTTATGAGGGAATTTTTGGTCCCACGAGTAAATCCGTCTTTTACCCCATCGGCCACTTGATGGGAAGAAATTTATACAGTGGAGTTTCAGTTGCTCCAAGGGGATTGTTTATGACAGCATTTAACCCTGCTGCCCTAGCCGTTGCTTGGGTTTTGCATGGTTTCTTGGTCGTACTTCTCAAGGCTATCCTGACAAGACCAAGGGGAAAACATTTTAATTTGACAAAACATGCAAAATTAAAATTTGACTGACTGTTTTGCGATTAAAAGTAGTTTTGACCAGAAGCGTCAGTCAAAAGCACTTTTGACACAGCAAAATTCAAGTTAGAAGCACTATTAACCAATGATTTTCCGGCAAAACTACTATTGATCAACCTGTGTAGTCAAAAGTACTTTTGCCTGTTTTTGTTTTCAATTAAAAGTACTTTTGACCGGTTAAGAGTTTTGACTGTAACATATATAATAGAATACGAATTCAATTTTAAAACTTTCTATATTATTCATTGAAACATCTTCATATAAATTATTTTAAAATATTTTTTGTTTAATGAGTTTAAAAATAAATATCTGGAAGACCGAGCTCAGCCCGGAACAGATGTAAAACTTTCTAGTGCTGCTCGTTTAATACTCGAGTGTATAAAACTTCAGGATGTCGCCACTTTTTACAGAGTTTATACAACATCATAGCATCAAAGTCTTACAAGTTGCCTCTTTTTTTAAACTTGTTGCGCTATTTTTTGCTTGATTTCCCAGAGATTAAACCTTGCAATATCAACTTTTCAATTCGTTCGAGACGTTTTAGGGAACGGAACTACAAGCAAATAAATAATTATCCCATACTAATAACATAAGTTTAGTTCCAAGAGAACTTTGGTGTAGGTGTTCGCATAAAACTATTCTTATTGTCCATTTTCGTATGCTCGTCTGCCCGTTTGTCCGTCTTTCAAAACGATAATTCAAAATCGAAAAGAGATAACTTGCTGAAATTTGGTGTGTGCTCTACCGCTAAATTGTGACTTCGTTCCGGTCCCGAACAAGTTTGCAAATGGACAAATGGGCCCGTGCATCCACCCCACCCGCCAGGGGAAAAGTATCTATGAATCATTAAGAAACAGACAAAAAAATTTTAAGACAATAAATGTTTTTTTTTAAATGTAAACAACTTTTGTTTGAAATATGTTTTCATACACTGAATACATTTGCCACAATTTCAGTTCAAATATACGTAATTACTCTCACATGATAACAAAAGCATATATGTACACAGCACCTTTATATACTAGTTTGAATTTTACACATTTGTGTATGTGTAAAAAGTAAAATAACCATGTACACGCATTGATTGATTGATTAATATCGGGGTAAAACGTATTGCACTTCGACTATATGGTCTATTGTGCTCCCCCTTCTACCTCAGTCCGGCGAGACTTGCTTCTCCCATATGTTGGCAATAGCCTGAAGCTTGCTTATCAGGTCCTCTCGAAAGTTCATATATTCGGGGTGTGATGCACTGAATATCCTGTATCTGCAATAACACAGAGGTTCACGAGGATGTTTCCTCCTCCTCGCCACACAATCTGCACATAATGGACCCGTTATGGAGTCCCATTGTGTGCACATGCTTCCGCATGGGATAATCTCCGGTAATGAAACCGGTAACCCTCCGCTGTTGCATCCTGTTCAGCCTTACTGCATCGAGAGATAACCTCTTTGTTGCACTCTGAAGCAGTACCTTCCCGAGCTCTTACGGCGGTACTTTTTCCCAGTGATCATGGTGTTTAGCATTTGACCACTCGTTGATCACCTGTTTACAATCAGTTCTTGGAATTCCTAAAATAGGCTCTGGGCTCATGAAGGGAATTCCGACTACGTTCTTTGCTAAGATCTGCTTTTTTGTTTCCTCCGAAACCACTGTGACCCGGTACCCAGATTAACTTAACATTGTTCCGTTTTGCCAGTTTCTCCAGACAGCTTGACTGTCCAAAATAATATATATGTTCTGTTTTAGGTTCTCACGGACGCAAGCCAGTATGGCGTAGACCTCTGCTTGGAAGACCGTGGTATATTTTCTCAAGTTGAGGGTTATGTTTGCATTAGGTCTCTCACCGTAGATTCCCACCCGGCCCCTTCTTCTGTTTTGGATCCGTCTGTATACCAGACGATTCCATTTTTGAGGTAGGGTGTTTCTCCTTCCGACCACATGGCCCTATCACATACTACAGTGAAAGGTTTTGAGAAGGAGTATGTCTTGGAAAGTATATCTTTGCCCATTTCAAAGACGGGGTCTGAGATGATCGATGTTCCCGGGTTCCTTGCATGTCCAAACTAATTTTTATTAAACCAGTTATTATTGCAAGATATTCTACAGGCGCTGGATCTCGCTGTAGCTATTATTACATTGCTTAGCGGAAGCAGCCCCAGTATGACTTCCATGGCAGCTGTAGGTGAACTGCTCATGGATGCAATGATGCACAAGCAGGCCAGTCTATGGATCCTGGACTGCTTTTTGCACGCTGTAATCTGCTTTACTTTTGGCCACCACACTAGAGCAGCATATGTTATAATGGGCCTGACTACTGTTGTGTATCTGTGCCAGTGTGCCAGTGGATCATTTTGGGTTTAAGACAACAGACTTTTCTACATGCTCTCTTGCAAAGCATGAGAGAAGATTTGCTCTTATTTGTTATGTGTTCCAGATAAGGGTTCCATGTTACTTTGGAGTCCAATATTACTCCTAAGAACTTGGCTTTCCTTGTGATCTATAATCTTTCACCGAAGAAGATGGGTGGTTTTATGTTATCCACCTTCCTTTTCCGTGTGAATGGAATAAGTGCGGTCTTACCAGGGTTGATTTCCCTGATTGATACACCATTCCTGGGCGAGTCTTAGAGAGTTTTGCATAAGCTCCGAGATTGTGCCTTCACAGGGTCCCTGGATTGAAATTACAATATCGTCCAAAACTGCGGCAAGACATTGATGTCCTGTCTTGCATAAATGCAAGTTCTGGGTCTCTCCGAGGTTTTATCGTAAATAATTTGTCCTCTAGTATCTCCTAGTCTAAGAATCTGATGGTTCACAGCCCAAGGTTCCTGGATCATAGCTATGGATATTTCCCTTTTCAGCATATTTTGACAGAAGACAGCGGAGGCTGCCTTACTGTGCTGGAGGTTTATCTGAAGCACCCAAAGATCATACTTATTTTTTCCCTTTGATGTTTTCAGTGGTCTAAGGTTGACTTGACCAAGGTATAATTTAAACCCTCCTTCCTGAATCAACCCCTGATCCGCTGCACTCACTTCCAGCACGATGGTGTGCCCCGCATTGGTCCTCGGGCTGTTGATAGTTCGCCACTCATGAGTGTGCAGGTTTGCATTCTACGCTCCAAGAGTTTTGATTATTTTGTCCGTTTCAACGGAGTTATAGATCTGGGGAGCATACAGCATAACTTTTGATGGGTTCATCAGGGCTCTTGCATCCCCGACGACAAGTTCCACTCCATCCCATGGTCTCATATTCGGGACGTTCTCCATGAGCCAGTTTATGGCTGTTGTTCTTATGCACCGCACAACGAGGGCCCCCCTGTCCAGGTAGCAACCCCGATATTGTGGGCCCTCAACGAGCTCTTGGCTAATGAGGGTTTGTAGCATCGACAGTTGCACCTCTTTGGATTGTTTCTGAGTCATTTTTGACCTCAGGATACCCCCGCAATGCAATGCACATCTCTGTTGTTGCGGCGGTTTCAGCAAATGTATTAATGAGATCTGTTTCAGGCTTGGAGTCCCATCTTCAGATCTCGACCTCTTTTCCTGTGGGTTTTCCAAAGGTTGTTTCCCTGAGTCAGACCCCACAGGTATCACTGTTCCTGAGAAAAACAGGGCTGTAGGGTTTTTTGTCCGGATTTTCCTCTTTATCGGAGGAATTGGTTTCTCCTCAGCTCTGACTTTCTCTTCAACTGCTTCTCTGGGCTGCACCCGAGAGATTTTTCATTTCCACCTTCAGGAAAAGAATCTGAAGCTTATCCTCCAGATTTTCTGCTGCACGCAAGATAATTTTACGCATTGGTAATGAATTCAATATGCGCAAGATATTTAAGCAATTAATTCAGTTTGTTGCCATTTGCACTTATTTAACAATTCAGTATTGTACATATGGCTACAAAAGTAGAGGTCATTTTTCGAAATTTTATAATTGATTTGTGGGTTAGTCGTTCGGTTATTGAAAAAATGCTTCGGATAAAAGTTGTTTATTATAAATATACTAACAATTATTCGAAACATTTTCCCGAAAACCGCACGAAAAAGGTACAAATCAACTTAACTAAAGAATTTGAAAAAATGAGCGCTATTTTTTTGGTCCATAGTACAAAACGTGTCATACTAGTGGGATCGGGAAATGGAGGAAAGAGGGAGGTATGCATTCATGGCAGACTTCATTGGGAACTAACTACTTTTAACTACTTTAAATAGCTAACATTTAACTTATCTTTAGCTGATACTTTAATAAATAAATACACAATATACAGAACGTAATAAACACATAAAATTATAATTATTAAGATATACAAATAAAATAATTTAAAATTTTTATTGTTATTCATTAAAAATTGAATGAGTCTAACTTAATTTAGATTAAAAAGTTATGTAACATGACTTTTAATAATTAGTATACATTTGACACTTACAAATCGTTACTAGTTTGCGGAAACGTAAAATGGTTATTATTTTCATAATTAAACGTTACTTTTTTATTTTTATTTTTTAAGTGTGTGACAGAATCTGTTATTAGAAGTTTACCAGGATTTGGCATTTTAAAATTTCGTCAGTTTAAGTGCGAGAACTAATTACTAGTTGCTCTTTTGAAAAACAATTCTATTGTAAGTATAATATTCACTGATTATGATTCTATTAAAATATATGACGAAAACGATATTAAAAAATTCGAGAAGCAAGAGTTACGTGCACTTGACGTATTTCCGTCGAATAGATACACGATACAAAATAAATTTAATTCCAATTGGATTAAAACTGTGATCCTAGAAGGGCTATTGGCACACTTATATATATATCGACACGGAATTTGTCTTCTGCCTGAAAGATGGCAAAAAGTAATAGATAGACAAAACTTCAAATAATGTATTTTTGGCGAGTTTCCTCCAAAGGAAATCGGCTATTGTTTTTCCACCTATGTTGGAATTTCGTAAAAATTTTTTTCTTCAAATGTCCACGATCCTACCTACTAGATGTTAAAAATCACTATCGCTAAAATTTGTATACATATATATATATATATATATATATATATATATATATATATATATATATATATATATATATATGTCTATATGTATATATATATAAATATATAAATATATAAATATATATATATATATATATATATATATATATACAGGATGATTTAAAAGTCGTGGAGTTTTTTGAAAGGGTGTATAGGAGATGAAATTTTAACAGGAAAAGTCCTGGACATTTTTGTACCAACCTGACCCACCGTTAATTAGATATTAATTAAATAAAGTAACCAATTAAAGAAACGCGTCAACGGAATAAGAAGTGGTGGGGAATAAATGCGGCGGCAGCAGAGATACGTGAGTTTAGCCATTTGTCCCCACCACTACCGTAGAGCGAGTTAATCTTATGTGTTCAAATCCGGTAGAGTTTTTATAGTAATTTTGAAAAATATATAGCAGTTTTGATATAGCAATTTTGAAAAAAAAAATTGGAAAAATCTACTTAAATGAATTATTTAATTTTTATTAAATTTCTTACGATGAAATTTCATTAAATAAATGTTTATGAATTTTTGGATTACACAGAAACTTAGTCACCCAAATTATTTAGTTCTTATTGATTTGTTTTTATTGCAAAATTGTTTTCATTAATTATTGGAGTTAAAATAATAATTACTTTCAAATTTTACAATGAGAAACAATGCAATTCATCTTTTTTATTTTTATCCCGATACTATTTTTGTTTCTTCGATTGTCCATTGCTTATTTGTTTATCAATTATCCTGAGATTTTTCGACCATTTTTAGACTATTTTTCAGTTGTTAATCAGTTTTGGTCATCAGTTTTGATCAGACATTCTTTTTCACAATGCCACATTACGGTAATGAAGAATTTGTAGATTTGGTGGAGATTTATGCTCAGTGCAATTATATTGGTGTAGAAGCTGCTCGGGAATACGAAAACCGTTTTCCTAATCGGAATCATTATCCTGACCCGATCCCAGCCGCGTTGACCGTCCGCGAAGTGCACGGATCGTGCGAAACGAAGCAGTGAAAATAGTATTGACAAATTTAGTTAAAAAAATTTAATCATTTATAATAGTTTATTTGTTATTACAAAAGAAAAATTTTATTTACGTAAACATTAAATTCCTATAATTCCGTAAAGTATCGATAATTCGAAATTTCAACACTGTAGCTCTTTTCGTTCAGAAGATATTTCGGGGTCAAATCAACTCCTAATATTTCCATAAGTAATAGCACTGTAGTGAAAAGTCCGAATGTGTCCCTTAAACTCGGCCTTACGCACTACCGTGCTCTAGATTATATATGTTATTTAAACTATTTCACACCCTTTAGTTGTTTATTATTTAAATAACAAAATTTCCATTGGTAAAAACTCTTTAGTTCACAATTATAATAAATAATAAAAAATATAAAATTTCCAATATTTCGACCTTTGTAATGTCATTTTCAAGGCTAAAAAGTTTTATTTTGATGAAATATTCAAATCCACATTTGTTTTTTCAAATAAAATCGAAATTAAAAAATTTCTTCGTTACTTACATTAATGTTCAATTGTTAAAATATATTATAAAAATGTATATTTCTATCGTCATAATTATTGCGTCAGAGCTGTTACGTCAAAGTCGTCTTTGGTGTAGCGGTAAGCATGCTGGAATAGATATCCAGTGGTCCCAGGTTCGATTCCTGGTTGACGAGTTAATTTTTTTCATATCAGTATTTTATTAAAAATCCAATGACATTGATCTATAAAGTGTATACTAGTCTTCTACAATTTGTCTTACGTAACCTAAATGGAATTTGGACAAACATTGTATTGCTGACGCTTAAGTATTCACAAATAAATATATATGAGTCATAATGATATAAATATTATTATTATTAAATTAAAACATTGTTTGTTGCATAAAATATTGGAAGTTCAAGGTA
The DNA here is from genome assembly GCA_963920215.1 of Nineta flava. Taxonomy (NCBI): domain Eukaryota; kingdom Metazoa; phylum Arthropoda; class Insecta; order Neuroptera; family Chrysopidae; genus Nineta; species Nineta flava. The sequence continues at coordinate 38,019,587 of OY986041.1, read as the reverse complement.
CGAGGGGTCCTAAGAGGGTCAAGGGGGATTTAACGGGTTACCCACCAATTAAAATGCACCCAACTCAAAACGGATTGACGGCATCGTAAGCAGATACTGATGGTGTATTTATATCGATTTCCTTGCTCGCCTCAGTATACGTCTTCAGTCTAAAACGGATTTTCTCCAAATTCCATATGACTGGGTCTGTCTATCATAAAACACTTCATCTTTTGCTTTTTGTTTTGGATGTAAATTTTTTCATTGTTGCAGTAAAGTTCATTTTATTTTATTCATCATTTTACATATTCTATTTTCCAGTTTATTGTGGACTATAAACTGGAAAATAGAATATAATTGTTGCAGCAAAACTTTACTGCAACAATAAAAAAAATTATACCCAAAACGAAATCCAAAGATAACGTGTTTTGTCATATACAACTGATTCGAATTGCAGCTCGTCCAGCTGCTATTAAACTTGAAATGGAAGAAATTGAATTTCTTGACAAAAATTTAATAGATTGGAAAAACATTTTTTTCAAAATCGGACCTAATACATAATTTTGTTCTTTGATGAATTTCGTTCACAAAAGTTCTACTTTATCAACTTTTTTTCATTTATATCGATCGACTTTTAAATAATAACACAGTTAACCAATTATTAGTTATAAACTGTTTTAATTTCTAATTATTATTTAAAAATATTACCTATAATTAAAAATTAGTGTTTTCTAATAATTCAAACTAATTATTTGTTAACTGTGTTATTTAAAAGTTTTAATTTGTGTAGTTCTGAGCCAAACTTTTTTTAGTATCAAAGACAACTGCTTGTGTATAGCAAGCAATTCAATGTGTATTATTGAATTTATTATTTAATCTCATAAAATACGTGCATTGGAAAATTCGACTATTGCGGACTTAACTGATAAAGGTACACGAGCATCCGTTTAAGGTGCTTATATTGAACATTTATTAAAACTTTAATAATCAAGTGCTTTGTGAACTTTAAAAATTTTGTCCATTTGTTATTACGATAATATGTTAAAATATATTAGCTTGTGTTCCCCCCATCAATTGAGAAATAATTGAATTTTTAAGTTCTGTGAATGAAATTTTATACACTTACTTGTATGCTTAGGTTCATTTTTGAGATCTAATAATTTTTGTGATTCCTTAAGCTAAATACCTTCAATAATCACCTTACACAAATTTGGCAAATACTTTTCTATACAACATGTTTTAGTATTTTGTTGTGTGATAAAATTTTTATATTAGCTTAGCGTATTTTGAAGTTATATTTCTTTTGGTGTGTTATGAGTATCAGATCAGAGTGTATTTTCAGCTTGTAACGGAAGTTAGGCGTGTCGATGTAGCACACATTGACTCTCCTGCTCTATTGTACAGCAATAGAGTAAAATATTATATGCCATTAAAACGGACAATTATCAACACAGTATACAGTTTTGGAATAATTTAATAAAGACAACCTAAAAATTGAAATATCTAGAAAACCGCTTGAACCTATATGCTACATTTCATCAACAATTGGAGAGGCCTTGTAAATTTTATGGGCCTGGCAACTTAACACTTGTATTACCTATCATATATAGAAATATTACGAATCACGGGGTGTTCAGGTGTTACGTAAGCAGGTTTAGGGGACGGGGGTGAAATTATTTGTTACTTTTGATGACAAAAGGAGAGGGTGGATAAAACAAATCTTACGTAAGATAAACATTTAAAACAATATTTATAATCAAAATAACAAATACATTTTTTATTATTTTATTATGGTATACCGAATTTCTTTTCGTGTTTCTTACTAAAAATAAATAAATGAGTTTTACTAGGATTGACTTTACTCTACATTACTAAGTATAGAGTTTTTTATATATACCGATGTTCAATTCAGGGAATTTCCGGCGTACTAGGATGGCTTGAAACAAATAAATATAACGTTCATTGTCCTCTGTTTAATGGCATTATCTATCGACTGTTTTATTTTTACGGATACGGATACGGAGCCAGGGGCGGGGCAACGTAAAACAGCGCCCAGGGCACGCATCCAAACTGCACTCCTTTCCCTTTGTATATTATTTTAAAAACAAATACCGATTTCATCTCTTTCTACGCTGAGCAACACTAAGTCGGATAACCTTTGTTGAACCATTGCAACCCTCAAATATATGAGTATTAATTTTAATTTACTGAATGATCGCTCACAGCTTGCGATTGACACTGCAATCGTAAGCAGAATTTGCAGAGCAATACGGAAAAACGCTCTCATCCCCGTATTGCACAATAAATTCGAATAACTCTTTAGAATTTATTTTGCTATGTTTGCGAATTTTGATTGTATTTTTTTTAAATAGGTAGTTAGTTAAATTTAGTTTTTTTGCGCCCACCTCCATGTTGGCGCCCAGGGCATGTGCCCTGCCTGCCCCACCCTAGTGACGCTCCTGTACAGAGGCCGTGGATAATAAATGATTCTTAATTTTCTAATTTTATTAAAACACGAATACTTTAATTTAAAAATTAATTCAGTCTTTTAAATTTTAACTTGGAAAAATTCTTACGTCGTATCAATTGGGAGAGGGGCGAATTAGGAATTTTCTTTTGGGGGCTAATTAGCTAGCTTTCAAAACCAAAAAGTGGAGTGGTTTTAAGGGGTAGTCTGGTTTTTACCAAGAGTTCATACTAATCACGTAAATGCATTTTCCACCTCTCTGCCGCAAAAACGAAAAGAATAAAAAACTCTATCTATAGATGTATTACACACCATTTCAGGTTATGTAATACATATTGGGATCTCTGGCAATAGAAAATACAAAATTGCATCTAGTGGTAAAAATATGCACTAAATAAAAATAAGTAGAATCTTCTGTATTAACATAATACATCAAAAATCAATTTATAAAAATTTTGCTTTCTTTTTATTTTAAAATATAAAGTGAAACTTCCAATGCAAGAAATTTGTAAATTTGTAGGCGTCTATCAATACTTTCCTTATCACCAACCTTATTATCAAAATTTTGTATGGGATGTGGAAAATATAAAGCCAAACACATAGCAACACGTTTTAGTTTTACTTTTACAAGCAGGAAATTCCATGAGCAAACTTAGATCGACTTTTAATTAAAACAATCACAATTATAATTAAAAAAACAATACACAATTATTAAGATTACAAAAAAAATTAACTTGGATCGACTTTTTATTTTAAAAATCACAATAATAATTAAATTATATGAATATTATTTATTGAAATATATCAGCTGTCAGCGTTTAACCTATTTGGTTAGTTATTAAATTTCGCCGCTAGATGGCATATCTGAGTGCGAGAGATCCCAATATGTCTATCTGATTGTACACCATAATTTTCTTGCTTTTTATTTATACCTCTTTGTGATGTTACATTAAACGGTTTATTAATTTCAATAAAAATATGGTGTTAAAAAATCATAAATAAATAAATGATTTATGTAAATAAATTATTTTTTTAACATAAAGTTTGTGCTTTGTAATGATGATAAAATTAATTTAATAAAATAATAATAATTTTTCTTTTCAAATTAGAAACGTAAGTGTTTTATTTTTTTTTTTAATAAAAAAAAAAAGAAGTTTTTAAAGGTATTATTTACATTATTTAATTTTTCTGAATTGTTTTTTTTTGCGACCATGAACACATGGCCACAAAATTAGCACTTATTTTTCAAACATTTATAATAGATTGGTGTCTTATTCGTTCGTTTTTCGAAAAATACTTCAGATAAAAGTTGTTTCATTATGAATATGCTAACATTATAATTTATTCGAAACATTTTCCGAATGACCGAAACTC